>VZTZ01020219.1:137795-388748 GCA_013400955.1 Drymodes brunneopygia | reverse complement strand
GAGCGGCTCCTGCGCGGGGAGCGGGAGAGGAGGACGAGGGGCTGACATGCTGCCCAGCGGCTGCCGAGCGGTTTATTGAAGAGTTGGGGGGATTTCCCCTTTTTATTTTATTTTTAAAGCATTTTTTCCTTTTTTTTCTTTTTTGTGCGCCGCCTCCTTGAAGCCAGTAGCAGCAAGGAAAATAAGCTGAGGACAGAGAAATAAGACGGAGATGGTGAGCAGATCGCTGGATTTGGGGGGAATGAATGAGGTTGCCGGGCTATTTTTTGTGAGGTTCCTGCAGGGTGTAGTACGTTTTGGGGTGATTTTCCATCACGATTCCGGGTTAGACTTCTTTGTTTGCTAAAGGTTGCTGGTTCAGGTTTAACACCGTTCATCAGTTTATTGTGAGATGCGCAACGAGGAGTTGATGTATGCGAATGCCTGAATTACATACGCAAGCCACACACACAAGCAATCCCTAAACAAACCAACATTGTAATAATCCTGCAATATGATGGGCAGCTCTTGTCATGGAGGGAAGTCATTGCTCAGGTTATTTGTGGCATGCATAGGAGATGAGTCTCTTTGTAACAAAACCCAAACAAACCTAACCTATTTTTGCACTCACGCGTAATCCATTACAGACTTAAAAGCCAGAGTTAGGGGTTATTTTCGCTTTCCCTGCAGTTTTGAGGTCCACGGTTAAAATCTAACGTTCGTAGAAGTTGAAAAACTCTTTGGTATGTTCACTTCTACTGAATATGAAATAGTAAGGACAGTCTTTCTTGCTTTCTCTCTTTTTTTTCCATGCAGTCACTTGTTAGCGTATGTGAAAGGGGGAATTCTTATAACATGCACTCTGCTTGTTACGCTGTACTGTTGTGCCTTTAGGTAGATCACAATGCAAAACGTGATTCATAGCATGTTAAAAAAAAGGCAAAACCCTAACCAGATATTTTTTTTTATCAAGTGAAGACCTGCTGTCATACCGATTAAATGCAAGTTTCGCGGGGGGGGAGGCGGGAAACAGCCGTGCTGATTTGTAGTAATGGGAATGCTTTATGGTAAAAAATCCTGCTTCTAAATGACAGAATATTGACGTTGGTTGATTGTAACTTCCTGTGGACAGGGTACTGCAATCTGCTGAGTGCACTAGTCCTTTAAGGCTCCATAAATTTAGACGTATTTTGTTTACAAAATTGTGCAGGACTGCATGGTGCAGTAGTAAAATCTGAAATTTTAGTGATTTTAGTAATGTTGCAAGGCACTGCAAAAGAGAAAAATGTAGCTTTGTACTAAATCTGCTATGGAAAAAAAGGAAAAGGTTTGTTGTAATAAAGTAATACAGGGTATGCACAGTGACTAAAGTAACTGCAGGGGCTGGAGAGTTTGGAATTGGTATAGAAAAAATAAGTGAGGAACTACGCTGGGGTCTTCATCATGTAAGGCATTTGGATGGATGGTACTTAAATTTATTTTAAGCAGCATCTCTGTCAATTCTTGTCTGAAATATTTAAATTATATGCTCCATTAGGCAAATGGGTTTGTTTTCCCATTGCTTGGCTAAAGGAATGCATTACGAAGGCAAGGTTTGAAAGAACAATAGTTTGACTGCATAGTTTCACTGCATGGTTTATCCTTGTGTATTGTTCAGAGATCATAGATTATATTTTATTTGACATTGGTGATCTTTATAAAATGGGCTTTGCTTATTTTATTTTTATGCCATAGTTGCTGTCAACATAAATAACTGAATTTTAATTAATATAACTATAGTTTTGACCTACTAATTGGCTAAAATAGATGAAAAATTATTGCCTTCTTTGAATTTCATCTATTAATTCAAAATCTCTGCAATTGATTTCAGTCTCAGAAAGTTTTTAATATTGGAAGAATCAGTAAGAGCTACAAATAGAGGGAGTTCCCATTTTGTTGAGTTGGGACACTGTACTAGAAATGGCAAAATTCCTGCCTTTTGGTTATACTTCAAATTTTTTATGAACTGTAGTTTAGATTAGATATCTTGTCCTGAAGACCATCTGTATGCATATTACAATTATATAAAGCTTCTGTGCTTGATTTTATGTAATGCAACACATTATATCTGCAGTGCTTTTGGTGGATCTTGGGTACTGTCAGAATTGATACACTGCAAGGAAAACCTGTTATAATTCTTGTGCTGCCAGGTTTATGGTTTGTTGCTCTTAATATTTTATTGTGTGAGTATAAATCATTGACAGGGACATTGTAAACAAATGCTGTAGCAGCTAAGTGTGATTTCACATTTGGCTTGTGTCTTTCCACTTAAAACAGAGTATGACAGTATTCTGTCAGGTGTGAGGGCATCCTAATAGCCATCATAGTTACTTTCAAAGCAGTTATGTCAAATTTTTTACTTTCTTGTCTGTCTACAGAATAAGGAGGAAAAGGCCAACTCTAGGGTTACGCCAATATGGATAGGGAAGGAATTTCACGTGTGTTGCGTGCAATTACCTTATTCAGACTTTATGTGTGTCTCCTGGAAATCAGCAATGATATTTTTAAGATTAAAATCAACCTATTTCTAGAAAAAGTGTTTTTTCCATACATGTAGCTTGCCAAACATATTTTTTTTTTGAGAAGGGCATTAGCGGTTCATGAGTTTAAGCATTAAAATAAGAAAAGGGAGCATTCAAAGTATTCTCTTGAATTTCAGGTGGGGTGTGGTCTACCTGTGAGCTGAAGCAAGGCAGGTAACCCATCTCAGCATTTGAGAAAAGAAGCAATCAACTTAGATAAAGAAGTAGTTTTTATTTCCTTCAGCTAATTTGTGTAAAACAAAGCCAACTCCAAAAAACTGTGGTGCAAGTGTTTTGTTCCCTGTTTGTCCTTTTCACTCCGACCTTTGCATTTCACAGGCAATCCAAAACAAACTGTAAAGCTACTTCTGGTGCAGTCTGCTGAGCTTCTAGGGGTCTACATTTTCTCCATTAGCTGAAGTCACATTTGTTTTAAATAGTCTGTAAGAGAAATAGCTGAATCTAGTGAATCCAGTTCTTTCTGTGACTGGTTTTGTGAACCATTCTAAGAACAGACAGCTTAATTTAGAAATACCCAATCTTTTGAAAGCCTGACAAGTCAACCCTCTGGCGTTCACAATTTCAAGTGGCATTTTGTGTATTGTCTGTAAATCGCTAATCATTTAATAGTGAGTGGACAGCATCTATTACTCATCATTAAATTATATACACTGATCAAACAAAATAATATTTTGGAGTCCTGATGAGGCTCATTGATTGCCACTGTTTCAGGGTAGTCTGACATTTTGACCCACCAAAAGAAATGCTTTTCTTGGAATATCAGTTAATTGTATGAATAAAAAATGTGTAAGAGACACAGTGGAAAGTATATATGGGTGGCAATTAAAATATTTTAATATTTTTTAGAGAATACTTCTATTTAGTTAATGAAGCTCCTATCTAGTTATTCCTCATTCCTACAAAGAACATGTATTTTCTTACAATGTTGACATTACTGGGAGCTTACCATTGTGGAATAAATGCTTCTTTCTGAAAAGAATGAATCTTAACTAAGGTAGCGTTATACCCTTGAAGTGACTGGCTTTATTGATTTTTTTTTTTTTAACAGATTACTTTATCAAATTCTGTAAAATTGACAGTGCATTCATATATACATACATTTATATATATTTTGCTTTGTAGTAACAGGGTTTTTGTTCCATCTAGATAAATGTTTCTGTGAAGGGTGTCTTGGTCTGATTCTGCAAGTCTTAATCCTCTATAATCAACTGATGTTAATTACCATGAGATACGTTGAGTGATTTTTGAGTATAGTCAAATATACATGTCATATATTTTGACTATATATTTCAAAAGAGTAAAATTGTAATATTTAGATCACAGATTCCAGACTGAGTGGTCCAAGACAGTGATTCTCATCCACCACTTGCGTAGTGGTGATGCTGCTGCTGGCAGTATTACAAGGTACTGAGATCCATTGAGAACATATGGGCAGGGTTGTGCCTCTGTCTCGCTCTCCAGTTTATATTGCACTGGGAGGACCTTTCTGTTCCTGAGCTACATGCAGTATGCTTCAGATATGATGGCTTTCTTAGACAATTTGGGATTTTTGTTCCATAAGGTCCTTGACTGGGTTGTCAAAATCTTCTGTGCATGCTTCAGTTGATGTTATTTATAGTTATGCTTTTTCTGCATCTTGGAGGACATGCATTTTGTTTCAGAAGCTGCGACAGGATTTCCATGAGATACTGTGCAGATACACACCGGTGCACCACTAATCTATTAGCTTCTGATTTGTAGGTCAGGGAGGAATTGAGATTTTGCTATCTCAGCAGTATCACCTCTTTGCTGCTTCAGTGCTTACATGACATCTCAAGTTGGCTGAAGATTAAAAGGACACTGTCAAGGTATCTTTCACCGTTTCATTTTTATTTTTTTTGCCTTGTTACTGCTGTCATAAGCCATTGGAAACTTGGAATCTAGTGCCTTAGCAACAGGCCTTTGTCCTCAAGAACAGGTACTTTTTAGATGCTTATGGTTTATTTAAGAGTTGCGAAGCATTTACTGTCTTCTGAAATGCATTACTGAAGAATTACAGCTTAAACATTGCAAGCAAGTGAGAGGGAAGAAGTGAGTAAATCAGTTTGGGGTAAGTCCTGACATTTTGTCGTTATAGTAAACTCAAAATATTTATTATTTTCCTTATTTCTTTCAGAACCTA
Source organism: Drymodes brunneopygia (assembly GCA_013400955.1). Classification (NCBI taxonomy): domain Eukaryota; kingdom Metazoa; phylum Chordata; class Aves; order Passeriformes; family Petroicidae; genus Drymodes; species Drymodes brunneopygia. Next base: position 384,026 of record VZTZ01020219.1, on the reverse strand, counting down.
GTAATTTGGAGTCTAGAATTAGGCATCAGTGCTTCCTTTGTGCTGTTACCCTTGAGAGTGGACTTTGCAGGGATTGATACCAAGACCTGCATTCTGGTTGGATATAGTTGGAATTACCTGATGAAGTCATCTGTATAAGAATTCTTACAGGTGCAGTGATATTGACTGATTGAGGTGCTGAGCAGTAGCTTTACAGGATCTGGACTTTGTGTATCACAAATGCCTTTTTTCTGCTCTAAGATTAGTTACCTTCCCCTCTTATTTCTGCTCTCATAAAAGGAATGATGATGGGGTTTTTTTGTACAGAAAAATGTTGCCCTAACTTGTTCCTGTATGAAAAAGTCTTTTCTTAATTGATCTACATTCACTGCAATGTAAAGTTAGTGAAACTGGAGCTACTGTTTCCACTAATTTAGCTGCCTCTTCTTCATCTGTTCTGATGGTGGAAGTTCTGCCCATGAGTTGGAATACCTCCATGGAACCTTCTCATTACGTTCTCTATTTTGGGTTATGTCGTGATAAAATTTTAGGTAACTACTATTCAGAACAGTGACAGAGGTGATGGCACAGACTTTTTTACTGGATTATCCTGTTGGTAAGAAACTGCATTGTGATATTTCACTATCAACAGTGTCCATGGCTACTGGATTCACAGCTTGATGAGAGCTGAATGTATATTATGATATTGGATAGTCTGATTTTTTGCAGGTTTTAAGGGAAGATTATAATCTTTTTAACAGTATGCAGAGTAGCAAAGCTTGCAGAGATTGCCCAGAGGAAAGCAAATTGCAGAGCGAATTAAAATATGGTTCATAAAGTGCAGACTGTCTTGGGGAAGGAGAATCTCAGATGTGATTCTTAAGTTGGGGTAGCTACAAGAACTTTAGGCATGTCAATTAAATGCCTGATTTAGAAAGGGCAGCCATTTCTGGCTGTGGATTAAAAGAGTGGATGCAGACTTCTCTGGAAGCTCATCCAGTCTATGAGGTTGAATGAAGTCCTCTAACTGGCACTTTGTGAGCATCTCTCTGCTGAGTAGCAAATACGGAGTGTTTTATGGAGACTGTCTTCCAAAATTAGGAATTCAAAAAATTGGAATAATCTACCATTCATTCTACAGTTCATAATCTGATGCAAGGAAGCTTTGGTCATCATCAGTAAAATGTCAATAACCACTCTTAAACTTTGATTCAGTTTTGCATAACAGTACATATATTCTAATGGTCTCAAGGTATTGAAAACTCTTATTATATGCAGAATCCCTAAATCTAAAGTTTTCCAGAATGTTTAAGACACATACTCTTTTGCCTGTATAAGGATCACATTTGACTTTATTTTATCAATGTAATGTAACATCAAGTGAAGTCTCAAACAGGAATCCTAACTTAAACTGGCAGTGTTTTGCTTCTTTGCACCACAGGCTGGGTCATGCCATGCTGGTATAACTTCTCCTCATATTTTTAGACTGGTTCTTTTTTAATTCAGTGTGACAATACAAGTAGTGAGTTATTGATGGCAGCTAAAGTGAGACCATTATGACTGTAATCAATAACACACCTGCATAGAATAACAACTACTACTGAGGACATATTTTGTATTGATTCAGAAATTTATGCTGTCTCCACTACACCCAGTCTGCTACTTCCATAATTTATGTAATAAAATCTCTACTTTACAGAAGCTGTTACTAAGTTAAATACCAAGAAATGATGACATATCAAGATGTAAATTACATATTGAAGATTTTACTACAAGCAGAAATAGCTCTTGCTAAATTCCTGTGGGTTCTGATTCAGGACCAATGCACTTCCTTACTGCAGGCTGAAGGATAATGGAAGTCAAAACCCGTGTTCCCTCCCCTGAGGCAGTATTTTAGAGGTGGAGGGTAAGGTGTTGTTTTTAATGTGGTGTGACGATGGAAGATTATTGAATTGTACAATCCATAAGTTTGAAACCTCTGTAGGTTGCCGCATTTTTTTTTCCTGTGTTTCATTGTGGTGTGTTCCTGCAGGTGATAAACAGTCTTCAGCTTTTACAAACTATTTAATATGCTGATGATGGGGTTTCTGAATCCCAACCCATGCTCATCTATCTAGTCAAGGAAACAACCACCTCATTTCATTTATGATGCCACAAACCGCTTTCCACTGTTCAAAAAGCAGAGAAGCAGTATGATAACTCTGATTTTTAGGAACTTGAATATTTAAGGTACTGAAGAGCTAATGTTTAACAGAACTGAAGCTTGTTATATAGATAAAAGGAACATGAGAGAATCTCAGTGATATTTATAAATAAATTGATACCTTGACTGAGACTTTCAGTGATCTGTTAGGAATTTAGTCCCAAACTCTTAAAGGGATGTAAGCCTAGTGCCTGTTTAATTCCATTATATTTCTTTGCAATTTTGTCACTGAAACAAAGGGTTTAGCTTTTAGGAATCCTTTCAAAAGCTTAGATCACAGGTATATAAACTTCTTTGAGTTGTTTCTTTCAGGTTTGTGTGATTGTTACAGCTTTATTTTCAAATAAAGATGGATTCGTTTGGTAAGACGTATTGACAGGTATATTTAAATTATTGCAACTATTTTAAAAATGCACTTACAGGTCAATGTAAGATATAATGTCAGTCTCTACAGACTACCAAACTTAAGGAAGCTCTGAGTATAAAACTTGATTTTTGATGTCAGCATATATGAGTATTTGTATACATTTGGATTTGAAAGACACAGTCATAAAATAAACACAAAAATTCCATGGCCTTTCTCACCATGCTTTTTTAAAACTGCACAGGTTTGAAGGCATTTAGTACATTCTCAAAACCTGAGAAAATAATTGAAAGATACAGCTGTGGAGTTTCAAAATACAAATTTTCCATTTATGCTGTTGTAAACTGTGTAATTAAGTCCAATCTCCGGTTGAGATTGTATAATTCAGAGAATATTGAACCTCCACACTTGCTTCAGGCTGTCTAGTGGACTATATTGCCCACAATTAAACAGATGAATGCACAAATAAGGATAGGCATCCTTCCAACCAGTTCTAGCTATTTTTAGCAAATTCTTCTCATTTCCCTCTCTGTAGGAGGGTGATGTTGGTAACCTTAACATTAGCCAAGAGAACTGTCAGTGTCTTAAACTCTGCCCTACAAGGTGTTTGACTTTCCCATATTATTTTGACCTTGTATTTGCTCCCTTTCTTTTGGGTTAACTGTTTATATGTCCTAAATGAAAAATTGCTTTGCATTGTCCATCTGAATGCAGAAAGAAGTAGAAGGTCATTCTCTGTGCCACAAGGGATTAGGAAGATCTTGGAGGTTTCACAAGTTAAATGTTCTGAAATTCATTAAAGGTATAACCAAGGCAGGGGAGCAATGCAAAAAAAATCTCCTTTTTATGGAAACGGAAGTATAGGTTCTGTAATTTTTTACATCATTTTATGTATCACTATTTCAAGAACTTCAATGACTCATGTTAAAATGCAGTAGCCTTTCTATGTAGTGTTACCTTTCGAAAACACAGATTTGGGCTGAGAGAAGTCCTGCAATTGGCAATAGACATTTTAAGCATAAATAAAACTATGTATTGGCTTATTGTCGGTTTTATTTATTTGTACTACAGGCTTACTACCTGTGCAATACTGAGTAAATACTGCTGTGTTCTGAAGGTGCAGTGTTTGGCCAAAGAAATTGGCTACTGATCCTGGTAGTGAAAGAACTTAGCAGGTGCCAAATGCAGATGTGTCTGTCGCAGTAATGCAGTTGGGAGGAGCAGGCTGTTGGGCAGGGATTTGGTGTATGTGGGATTGTGCTGTGTGGTTCCACCAATGATGCAGAAAGCAAGGCCTGGGACAGAAGCCTTTTAGCCCTTGATTAGTTGAAGTAATGCAGGGTATAGTTTGTCATGGTACCACAAAAAGAGCAAAACACTAGTAAGAATTACAGGATAAGCACAGCTATTTCATGTGGAAAGAGGTTGAAGTTTAGGGGAGAGCAGTTAGTCTCGCACAGAAGAGAGCGATATTTTACAATTTTTAAAAATATTTTTTTTCTGAAGTACTAAACCAGCATATTTTAGAATTGTAAAAGCTTCAAAAACAGTAATACAGGTGTTTCTGTTGTTTCAGAAGTAGACAAACTATGGAAATGTAATCTGTAGGAAAAGTACTGATCTTCTGGCAGTTTCTGATTTTGGTTGAATATTTAAGGATAAGGCATGTAGAGATTTCAGAAGCTCTAATGTCTACATAGTAGTTCAATTAAGAAAACTAGCATTTCACATGGTGTCTGATTTAAATGAGCTGTCTTCTGTCTGTAATCTGTTAAGTATATCTGCATGTACTCATGAGACTGCTACACAGAGGATATAATTATTTTGTTTACCATTTGGAGATTGATGTGAATGGAATCAATACTAGTTACTTTGCTTTTCATTACTGAAGGCATCTGAAATGTTGACCAGCCTTATCTTCCTCGTGTCAAACGGATCACAAAGCCCTTATATACACACCATTTGACCTTCTAGGACATTCTTCAAAGAACTGACAGGCTTAGCATGTCACTTTTTTCCTCACTTGAAGAAATTAAATCTAATTAGGAGGATCCTACTAATACAATGCAGATACAGATTACAGGTGCACAGAGTGTGTGGAGAGCCCAGAATGAAAATAACTGTAATGAAGAAGCCGGGGGAGGGGCAAGACCCTGAAATAGGCTGACTTAATTATCAATCTTGTACTCTAAAATAAGAGACTTTAGTAGCTGCACTGATATAAAGCATTTACAGCAAGTTGGAAAAATCTACTGGGGAAAAATCTCTCAAGACATTTACTTTTAGAGAATACAAAATGAAAGGCATTACGCAACAGTTGCACAATTTTAATATCAATGATTAACACCTGATATTTATTTCCCTCTTCTTCACCCATGTGTGGTTTGACTGGGTACACCTGAATTACTTAGGTGCTTTAAGAGTGGAAGCATGAGCAGAACTGACTTCTCCTTGGGAAACCTTTGACATTTCACTGGCTGTTAACGTTGTCCTTCTTACAGCAAATGTCACTTGAGACTTTTGTAACAGAGAACGAAAAAATATGCTTCTGCATGCTTGTCATTTCACGTGAAATCAAGTTACTGATTTCTGATAGAAATCTCAAGAGCGTTGAGTTCATACAAGTTTATCCCAGATCCCCCTCAGAATAACTGGTTTTTGCACTTTTTTTTTTGAGGCAAGAAGTATTAATAGTAGATTATCTAAGAAACTATTTAAAATACACTTGATACTATGAAATTGAGAGAAACTTACTGAGTATGTACTAGACAAAACCCAACTGGTCTAAAGTACACTTAATATCTAGGACTAAAAAAAAAGTGTGCTTGTTTCGTGTGTCCTTGTGTGACTGGGGAATTTAGAGCAGTCATTGGAAGATGGAGGAATCCAGCTCTCTGCATTATTGGACCCAGAGGCCATACTGTGTGATTACTAATGCATGCAGGCATGGTCAATAAATTTCATGGTTATACATCTCATTGTCATTTTTGGAACTCATTGATTTAAGCAGCTTGCGCTGATCAAGAATATTACAACAGGCAGCACAGCCTCATACGCTGACAGGTACAAAGTGGAAGAGTCTTATTTCAATCAAAAACTGAGGAAAAACTTGCTATTAAGTGTGAACTGAATGCTGGAGGAAGTTGGCCACAGATTGTAGAGATCACGTTCCTGGAGATTTTCAAAACCTGACTGGAAAAGATCCTGACCAACTTGCTCAAATTGACTCTGCTTTGAGCAGGAGAGTTGCCAGGGGATATCCAGGGGTATTTCCAGTCTCAGCTGTTCTGTGTCTACTGTGCTAAAACCAGAAAGTAGTTCCAGGGTTGCAAGACAATCTCACTTCATGTTTCTCACCAGTGGGGATAAGCCATCAGTGAATCTTCCCTTGCCTGTGCTGCCTGTGAAGGAGGAGCTGGATGGACACAGCTGAGTTAGGCTGGGATGTGGCTGCAGGTCTGAGGGCACCATTAGCAGCTGCATTTATGAGACCACAGTTTGTGTTTTTTAACCAACTTGTTTGTATCTATTTAAATTAACATTTAAGGTCATGCTTCACCCATTAGTGCAATAAAGAATTTAAAGAGGTTAATTCAAATTTAACACTTCCACTGTCACTTTATACAACTGGCTTCAAAGCATATTGACTTATATTGAACATAATCTTCTAATGAGTTTTGTTTTTGCCAGGAGATACATGTTTCTTCCATTATCTTGTTTGCTTCTATTTTATACTTTGTGAGTAATATTTGCAATTACTTTTGTACAGTACCATGTTGGTTAACAGCAGCAGGAAGCCACAGTTAGCTCAGCTGGAGCATTTTGGCCTCTGGAGTTCTTGTTACTGCATTCCGAGTAAGAAACAACTGCCTACTTGTGTTTGTGGCATTTGGATACTCTCATCCCCTTTTTTGTTCAATATTTCTTTATTGGTTAGACTTAAGACAGCTGGAAGGAATAGTAAATCCAAGTTGATTGTAACAGATACTGTCTGACATTGGCATGTCTCTAACTAGGAAGATGAAAACAATGTGCAGTAAATATTTTGGACAAGCTGAAAGAAGTTACTAAAATAATTCATAATTGTCCTGCCTGCTAAACTGGATAAACAAAGTGAAAATTATTTCCTTTTATTTGTGCACATTTTTGAAGCGCCTCAGAATTGCTGTGATGCTGTATTGAGCAATATTTCTGCTCAGTGCTTTTTGTGGATATATTTCATGTTACATGTAACTTCCATCAGTGCAATCTTCCTGTGGAGAATGTGGGACTGGGAGAGCTGTGCTCCGTTTGTACCTCAACAACTGGTCTGCATTAAAGCACCTTGAAGACATATTTGTAATATTAAAATAAAGGTGCTTAGCCTTTGTTTAAAATCCTGTCTCTCTGGAAGCAGGTTACCTAATGAGCATGTTTTACTTATCTCATGGGGACAAAGCCTGAGCTGTTAAATTTGTGGCAGCAAAACAAAACAATTTTTGAACCAAGTCATCATTTTCAGCATCAATAGAAGGTCATGCCCTTGTCAGCTGGCATTGGTTCAGCATAAGGTTCCAGTCAGAATTGGCTGCGTTATGCTTAGAGCTGCTCTTGAGAGACCTTCACCCTTCACTCTGTTTGGAGCTGCTGCCATGGTGGGTCTACTGAATATTTATAAGAGACTATTACGAGGCTCCTTCTTGCAGTCAGTGTAGACTTGTTAGTTCTCGTCTGGCAGAATGAAGCTTGTTCAAGCTCATGACAGACTCTACTCCCATCATTTCTTCTCTGCTTACTGTTGTGTGTTAGCCATGATACTGATTTAAGTTCAAACTACAACTCCACTTGTACTACTACAGTAGTTTCAAGGTTGGCTTGGTTCCTGAGAAATTCAGACCTTGTGGGACCTGGAGTTTGGCAGACTAAACTTTTAAACAAGGTTATGAGTGAAGTCTGGAAAGCTTGTTTTCTTGCTCTGCTGCCTGACTTAACTAATGTTTTACTCAACTGTAGTGTACAAAGATATCCAGGATCACACCCCTTGCAATTTTAAGAATATGACATTGCAAAAAGTTAGGGATCTGTTTTAATAGTAGGTGATTGTTCTCATAAAAAATTTTTACAGTACACTCGAATTTCTCTTCCCATGAGCATCTTCAGATGCTGGAAAGAGATGAATTTTTAATCAAATGTAAATTACCAGAAGGTCAAACATACTTTCTGGGCAAACTTGCTCATAAAAGAGGAGAAGTTATAACATACATCACTGTAAGTTACAGATAATTAGAATTTATTCCTGAACTCTTCTTAGGTCTCACAGGCATGTGTAGGTAGCAGGGTATCCACATTTGTAGCTCAAGTGATACCTTGATTTATTGAAAACTTACATTACATCAGCTTACTGTCAACTTCTGTTTTTCTTACATCATCATTTAGAAATCCACTGATTATTTACTTTTTAAAAACAGACCATAATTTTCCAATTTTTTTTGAGAGTAGAAGCTTTTAAAATGGCTCATGCAGGATTGATATATTCAATTAAAAGTAATTTTAGAAGTGCAGTTTTGGATTTGTTGCAATGTTTTAAAATTGTATCACGCTACTAGTGGCATTTTTTTAATATGTAGTATTATCCAACTGATGTCTGTTTAATATTATTTCTGATTATTATTATTAAAACTGCATTTCTTTTGGATTAGAGGAAATTGTGTTTTCATTTTTTCTTCGGAAAAATGTTTTTAAAAGGACAAGCGTTGGCAGGATTTCGCTTCTGACCTCTGGATTGAATTGCTCATCAGGCAAAGTCTGAATTGCTAATAAAAATGAACTTTTGAGGAAAATTCTTGCCTGAGGTTGGATTTGTACTGATTCAACACATTTTTTATGATTAGACCATCTCCCTCTGTGCTGTTTCTAGAGCAACGTGACCCTTTTAATGAATTTTATTTTGTGACAAACTGAATTTCCGTGTACGTGCTCTACTTGCTTGTGTGTTTCATGTTTGTGATGTGGTTTCTCCTTTGTTCTGCAGCACTTAAAGGCATTTATTTATCAGAGTTGAAGATAAATAAAAGCATCCTGTTAGTAATCAGCTAAATTTTCATTGTGCCATCCTAAAGGCCCTGGAATTACTGTATCGAAACATAGTGTTGTCTTACAACTTGTAAATTATTATATGGAACATAAAATTTACCATGGAAGGTGAGGACACCTAGGGAGAAAACACAGATTTTGGAAAGCAGCCAAATGCTGAGTTGCTTACAAGAATTGGGGGACAAACCCCAAAGTCTTCCTTCATAAAAGCAGTCTGCAGGTAGCTGTGTTCATATTTTTTAGATCACTTAAAAAAATCAGTTTCTCAGATATCAGAAGCTGTTTTTCCCACTGAGTGCACACACATCCTTTGTGGATCTGAGTGTTAGTCAGTTTGGTCTGGTAATTGTGGGTCCAGGTGAGGCCTTGTGGGTGAACACTTCATCCAGAACAGTAAAAAAACCCCAGCAAAACAAAAACCCTAATTATTTGTGATATTCATTACTAAAATAATTGCTGTAAATCCCTCTGTGTCAGTGTGACTGTCCTAGAAATCCAGTGTAGCCAGCAGTAGAAGGGTCAATGGCAGTGGTACTTCGGCATTGTAGTGCTACAGCTCCACTTGGGGATTGATTGATTGATTTATATATTTATTCCTCTGTGTGTGCCCAATATGTAGTGATAATCAAGAATTCTACGGTACTGCCATTCTAGCCTCTTGCTTCCTTCTTGTTATTAACTTAAAGATTCTGTAGAGAAATCAGATATCTAAAGTTTTTTAGATTTTAAGTTTAGAGTAAAATTTATCCTCTTGTCTCCTGTAAGTCCAGTGCTGCTTGCTTATAGTGTTCTACATTGGAGGTGTGACTTCAGCTTGCAGTGTACCTATGGATTTGGGTGTATTTCTAGCTTGGAAAGAAAGGCAGGTAAAACAGTTGGAGATTTATGATTCTTGGAGTTAAAATAAACACAAAGAAAAATTTATCAAAACCAGTTAAAATGTAGCCCAAGAAAGTCTTTGTGTTCCTTGGGAATTAACACTTTGTATTACTGTTAACTTGACACAAAAAAATGCTCCAGGTTTCTTATAACCTCATGTATGTTTGTTTTGTGTGGGAAGTACTCTTTTGTGTATGTAACTAGTGTTAGGTCAGTGAAACCAGGTGTATGATCCAGGAAAAAATACATGTAAGCAAAGAGGAAATAAGGAGAAGCATCGTGGCTGTTTTTGCATCTCATTACGTACACTTAAAACAAGCTATTTTTGGATTTTATGACCCAGAGATTTTAGTAGAAAACTTTACTCGTACTAGAGCATTCAAACCAGATAGAAATTTCATCTTTGAACTTTGATTTTGGGAAGTAGGAACTCTAGAGACTGACAAAAGCCTTGACTTAAGCTGTTTTGAACTAGGGATAGCAGTGCAGTTTTGACAGGTGTTTGGGCTATGAACTGTATATGGAGTTGTCTCAGGCCAGCAAGCCATTAGTCACACTAGTTACAGAGTTTACTCAGAGTTTGATCTGCCTCTTATGTTTTCCAGGAATATCCATAACTGAGTTGGGCTTTATGAACAAGGGGAGGGGCCTAACAACTCGCCTGAAAGGTTGGTAAGAGTTGGCAAAATTTCTTACATCTATTTGTATTTCTTTCATTTTTACATGTGTTTGTGTGTATGAAATCTCGAAAGCAAAATTTTCTGGGACAGTAAATAGATTTAAAAAGTAAGAGTGTCACAGTTGACATTCTTTAGCCAACCATAAAGTGATAAAAGGCTAACTTCTTTTTGTAGTAGTAGCCTGTAGTGACCTTTCTCTCAAACAGAAGGACTTTTGAACTGAGTATGGCTAAAATATGCAAGAGTTTGAATTAGCCTGCTTGGAATATGAAATCACCAAATAAAAACAAATGTTTGTTATAATCAAAATGTAGAATAACCAACTGTATATAATTTAGCTAATAATAAAGCTTCCAAAACTTTATAAATGGGCCTTGTCAAGATGTTTTGTTCTGCTGCTGTCTGGCTTTTAGACAAGAGGTGAACTGACTTCCCACCTCCTGACTGCCCTTTGTCAGCCCCTTGGTTATGTGTTCAGCTGTACAGACAGATTTCATTTGGGGTTGTTCTCAGAGCTCTCTGTGCAGAATCTGTGGCAGGGGAATGTTGCATAGTTCTGAACTCAGTGGTTACCTCTGGGCTTGCTGGGGTGTGGGCCTTGCTGCCCCAGAACCTCCCTCCTGTCAGAGGAGGGCCCTTGGCAGAACAGCACAATGAACATAGACAAAGACCAAGCAATTTATTAATTTGTATGACTTTCACTGAGCTGAAAAGTCATTCCTGAGACCTAACCAGGCAGAAGCTTCCTTACACAAGGAAAAGTCATTTACATTGGGATAAAGGAACATAATTAAACAAAAATGGTCTCTTAAATGACTAAAGCTGGGAGACTGCTGTACTTGCTAAATGAATAAAATTGATTGAATAATTCAAACTTCTAAAAGCTTTCATTTCTTTTTATTAGTCTCCTTTTAAATTTATTATAGGGAAAATAGATTTTTGGGTAAAAAAGGGGAATATAGTTTACACAGTACAACTCCTGAATATCCTAAGCAATACAGAAGAGGTGGGAGATTTCTTAGGGGATTTTTCACTGTAATAGTCAGCCTGAGGTGAAATTTGTAGTATTTAAAGCCAAGGAAAATGATTGTAGGGGTGAAAGGGAATAAAGTAACAGGAACAGAAGGTGTTATTTCTTACCAAACAGCCTCACTACTCGTTCAAAATTAGGTAAAAAGCTAGCAGGCAATCAAATGAAATGCTGTTTGTAGAGACATAGCAAATGTGTATCTGTTGTTATTCTGCAGTATATTTGTGAAGGAAAGAAATGTACAGCTTTGAAATTCTTCCTGCTTTTTCTACCCTGAAGAAACAGTACTAAGTGTCCTATCATTGCCAAAAGGCTTTTTTACAGAGTTTATGTCTAAGACTGATTTCTTGTTTCAGAAGTGAGGTATTCTCTGTATTCCTTTTAAAGAGTATGTCACCCTTAATCAGGAGAGCTATACATTTTCAGAATGATGGTGCTTTCAATTTATTGCTTGTCAGCCCTAAAGAATGCTAGTCATTTTCTCTACAAGTGCAACTCATTGACTGAGACTGCTAACTTATAAAGCAATTTTAAGTTTATTTTGATTGGTTATTGGTTTGTGGTTTTTAATGATGGGATTGAATTGCATTTCTGTGCAATAGACATTGTGGTGGAAAATCTGAAAAGCTGGAGCCATTTGGAACTGCTCTTACTCCCACTGAGGTCAGCAGTAGCATTTCTGTGGCTCTCAGTGGGAGTAACATTATAAGGTCTGAATGTGAAGATTTTTCTTTCAAAAAACACTTACAATAGTCTGCTTTAGTTAGGGTTACATGAAAACTAAGTAACTATTGTACTACTTGTTTATGGAAAAAAAAAGATATTTCCTAAGTAGGAGAAAGAAGTTGTAACTATTTCTGTTGTGCCAGCAAATTGAGTTTTTTAATACCTACAGCTCTGAAAGTCATTGCACCACAAAAATTAGTTATCTAGAACTGTTTTGATTATATCCTCCAGTGTGTTTTATTATACTGTCTGTGGGAGTGGGTCTGAACAGACTTAGTGCCTTCTCACAAGACAGGGAGTGTTGCAGAATGAATCCTTATTGGAGTAGTGGTAGGCATGGCTAAATTCTGCCATTGCAGGCATTACTGGTCATGTAAACAGGGAATCTGGATTGAAGAGGAAGTGTCATCTCCTGAGTACACGTAGTTTTCAAAACTGCATATTAGCTCTCAACTTCTTATTAAATGTTAATTATTATTAGTGGCATTTTCATGGATGTAATTTAAGAAAAGCATTATTTTCTACAGAGGTGAACATTTCAAAAAGTGAGATGCTACGTTTGTTATGCAATAACTGTCATAAGATTTTTTTTTAAAACCCCACTATGAAGATGCTATAACAAGGGAATTTGGCATAAAAGCTTTGAGCCCATGGTTGCCCAGAAGTGATTCCTGAAACATGAAAAATAACTACATTCTCAGAAATTAATAATAAGTAGTAATTTCCAGAACTGTAGTTGTTTGATTTAAATGGTCAGTTTTGCTGGCAGTGTACAAAATGGAGATGACTTGGTTTGAAATGCATTCCAGGCTGCCAGATTTCAGACCTCAGCCATCCAGAATGGGTGTTTCTGAGCTGTTAGGAGCATTTTTTTCCCCTTGTAATTAATTTTCTTTCCCTAATTCATTGCTTATAGATTTATGGCCGCTTATTTTGGGTTTCTACCATATTTTCTGGAATGATCAACAGTGATGAATTAATCTTAATTGATGGATTACTATGCATTAATCAAACTCTTACTTAATGTGCTTGATATTTCTTGTGAGTAAGCTGTTTTTTAAAAACATTGTCTCTAGTTAAGTTTATTAAATTAAGACTTGAGCATATAAGAGTCTTTGTTGCATGCAGGAAGCACAAGATATGACCCAAATACTCAAATTATCCAAAGTTAGCATTTTGTTTTATAAGCATTTGCAGCACAGACAAATATGAACTAAGTAATTTTAGAAAGGAATTTCCCCTCCATATAGTGTACATTACATGTAGATGTTAATTAGGGATTTTTCATCTGTAGCTCTCTGAAATTATTTTTATCTGGTTTATCTGATGCCAAGTCTTGCTATTGTCTCTGCATGACATGGTTTACAAACTAAGTCTGATGACTCTGTGTTGTGTGCCTGAGAGTTTACCTCTGCATGGTTATCTTTAGTTAATGATCATACAAACCTTCCGGAATTGCTGCTGAGTTTTAATTTTGCCTTCATTGTTATCCCCACCATTGTAGTGCCTTTGGTGGCGTTGAATGGATATAAAAAAGTATGTTGGATTCTTATGTACAACCTGCCTGGATTTAATTTTTTATGTTTCTTGATGGAAATTTGGAATCTCTCAAATCCTAATTTAAAATGGTGACTTGTTTGAAAGCATGGGGATTTTGCCCTGGTGCTGCTTTGACCCGTTGTGGTTTATTGATGACAGCTGGAGAGTTGAGCTGCTTCAGTTACCCCATATGAAGTCTGGATGATCAGTCCCTGAGATGCTGGAGTTGCTCCCACACATGCTCAGGTCTTCTCCTAACAAAGATGACAGCAGCAGGAGCAAGCCTGGTACTCTGCAGCAGTGGTGTGACAGGTTGTGCCTATTTATTTTCCTTCAGTTCACTCTACAACTACATAGCATAAACAGAAGATAGGTTGTGTTGCTATAAATAGTATTTTATGGTTTGATCAGATATGGTTTAATAAAGTATAATTTAGGGAGCAACAGAACTACTGGAATACTGATTACTGAAACAGGCAGATTTTTTTAGTAGGGTGCCTACTAAATGTTTTCAAAATTACCTGTCTGAAGTAGAATTTCATTGACTTGCTTGGCTAAGGTTGACCATAGAAATCTGTATGATACATCATTGTGTGCTGCCCTGCTTTCTGCTTCATGGCTTGGAGAAAACTTGCTTCATCTGAAATGCATTAGTATTCAAAACCTGGATGCTTTTCTGGACTCAAAGGACTGATAATCTGTATTTGGGATATGCATGTGGAAACATGCTAATGTACACCTATCAATTGAGCTGTACATCTTTGCACACATTAGTATTGAAAACAAATACATGACTTCTGATCCTTGAGATCTAACTGCCAGTGTTTGCATTCTGGTCAAACATGCAATGCAACTCCTCTGCCCTATTTTTACTGACATATTCCCAGATGCCATACCAAATTTCCCCATATGGATCCAATGAGGAGATTACAAGTTTAGAATTTAATCTGTACTTTCATAGCAAGAGTCATGGTAGGCCTTCTTAATATTCATTCAGAGTTCTTGGAGACATCTCTGGCAATAGTGGAGTAAGATGGGCACGGTCTATTAAAACTGCAGTGCGTAAAACTTTAAGACCCAGTCTCTTGATTTACATTTCTTACAGTGACATCTCTATAGAATTGACAAGACATAAATATTAGACATATTTTCTCCTTTTATTTAGATCCATTAAAGGCCTTTCCATGCAGATAAAGGAAATTTAGATGATGAAAATAATTAAACAAAAAATATAAAGCATTCGGTTAGAAAAATGTTACAGTATCTGCTCCTTAGTAAGCCTCCCCTCAGAAACATATCCTCACAGAACAGACACAGGTGGAATTGAAATGCAATGAATTTAGCTGCTGCACCATCCCATGCTGACTGTTTTAAACTTTTTTTCAGGTGTTTAAAAGTAGACTTTATAAAAGAGGACAGGCAGTTTTATTTGACTTTGGCTATTTTCTTGATTTCTTGTTGTTTCAGTATTATTATTCCATTGTAAACGCTCATGCCTTACAGTAAGCTTTGTGGCTTTTTTTTTTCCTTAAATCTATATATGGTGTATAAATTGGTGCTGGGCTTCAACAGGGATGTACAAAGAACAAGTTCTCCAAAACTGATATGCAGCTTTGCTGTAGAAACTTGTTGGGAATTGTCAGTAAGAGTGTTGTGAGACTTTTTTATCTTGCACAACTTAAATAAATAAATGGTCCTCCTGTTAAAAACCTGATGAGTTTGTTGAATTTTGAGATAAGTTCTTAAAATATCTACATAGTGAAGTAGAGAGCATTTAGACTCTAATAAAACAGTCCCCTTTGCATTTTAGATTTAAAGCTGAATTTTTCCTCCATCTGGAGGGTTACACATGAGGAACTGCAGCGATGCGTTGTCCCTTGAGAGTCCTGGCAGGCATTGTTTCCCTGGAACAGTGCATTCAGGAACAGAAGGGAAACGTGCCCTGTTCTGTCTCAGAAGCTAAAAGCATCTCTTGTTCCACCTCTCCTTCCTGACTGGAATTCCAGTAATTGTTGTAGCTTTAGCATCACCCACATCAGTAGAAAGGAAGACCTTGTTTCTTGCCACTGCTCCCTACCACTGCCAAGATGGACCTCGGGCGTTTTTGACTGGGGATATGAGGGCATATTTATCTCATTAAAATGATCATTATCATATCCTTTTGTTGACCTTATCTTCAGCATGTTCTTTCTTTTAATTAAATTGTAGCTTATTGTATGGTAATTCTTTTGCTTTCCTGAAGTGTTTCTTCTCCTTAAGATATCTGTACAGAATCAGAACTGACAGCTGACAGAAGATTGACTTCATAATGCTGTAATGGATCACAGTACTTTTTGTTTTGAGCATTTCTCTTGGCACTAGGCATTTGTGAAAATATTTGCTGGGGGTTTTTTTTCACATTTTTCTATATACATGTATAGGATGATAATTTGGCACAAAAATGTAACACTTCATTTAGTGACAAAGAAAATTTTCAGCATTCTTGGAGGAAGCTTGTATGTTTGATAGTTGCACGTCACTCTCAGGGTATTTGTAGATACGGGGGGCAGCACAAAGATTAGATCGTTTCCAGGATGTGTTAATGCAGTATTATATCTTTCTAGAAGTTTTTTTAATGGAGCTGAGTTTAGAAGTATGTTTGAAAACAGCCTTGTCACACATGTTGTCGAGGTCAGAAGGGAGAGAAAGCAGACATTTCAACATTCCAACTAAGTTTTGTGAAAGGACAAAACTGTAGAATGTTAGTGCTTGCTAACCAGTGAACCAGTCTCTTCATGCCTCTTGAACAGTCCTGCAGTAGAGATGATGCAGTTTATCCTGTTCCATGAAATTTGTAGCTCACACTGCTTGGGACTTGAAGGTTAAACTTTCAGGTACTATAGTCGGTAAAAGCCACTGATTGATTATGAACCCAAAGTGGCGTTATATAAAAGCCTGGAGTGCAAGGTGTGGAAAAGTCCCCAAGTTGAGGTTGGGAGTATGGTGTCTGTACTTGGAAATCCTCTAATTGTTGATGTAGTGGAGAACAGAGGTTCATTCTTGCTATTTATAGACAATGGAGGCTTTTTTGGCATTTTTATCATGGTTCTCTACCATCAGTTCTGGAGAAACGTGAACAGTTGGTTCCATGTTTTAGCAGCTCATTGGTGGTGAATACAGTTCATTCCTTGGAGTGCTGCTTTGGAAGACCTTTTAATCTCAAATGAACATCCATCTGAAAACACTTCTCTGAGCACTGGACCTGATTAACATTATCATTACATGTTTCTGCATTTCGTAATTTAAGCTTATTACTTACAGTTTTGGGAAGCTGACATGCATCTTGGTAGCATTCAGTTGTTAATTAAAAAGCACATCAGCAAGTAAACATCAGTTAGACTAATATTATGCTCCCAGACCTGGAGGTGTGCAGCCTCATCAAAAGCAGACTTTCCTTTGTGTGTCAGTGACATTGAAGGATAATGCTGCTTTGTATTATTCTTTTAACCTGAAAAAAAATTCTGCTGATTTATTGGATTTATTCCAGACTTAAACAGCTGTAGAAGTATACTACTGCTGTGTAAACCCTTTCTGCCAGCAGGTGGAAATATATATACAACTCATCCTTTGACTTATGTCTGTCTTTCACTGGCTGATGTTTCTTTCCCAATCACTGAAGCTGAAGGTTATAAAAGTCCTACTTAAAATTTTAACATAATGGATCTTGCTGTGCCGAAACTTGCAAGTTCTTATCTTTAACAGATACTGGAGAGTCTATACTTTCTGAAAGGTAGGAATACTGGAATAGTGTTCTGTACTACCCACTACAAGTAATTAAAAGCTGTAAACATTGGTTAAGATGTCTGTGGTATGTTTCTGGAATGATTTGCTGTGGAATGGGGTTCCCCTGTTGACCTTGGGACTGCTGTATTGCAGTGAATATACCATATGTGGTATAGTACTAGGCACATATAAGTATGATCTTTGCTGATGAGTTTGTCGTTGACACAATGCTTCTCTAGCTTTTCATGGCAATCTTTGCTGTTTGGAATTCAGAACTAGTCATGCTATTCTGGCACAGTAGGACATTTAATTGAAAATAACACAGTGGAAGTAATTTCTCTTGTTAGAGTTTACATAAGATCTGAATTAGATCCTAGCTTTGTATTTGAGATTGAAGTTCTGTTCTATTTCCATTACTATAGAAATATTATATGGTAAAGAGTTGCTATTATTTATGCGATTTCAATGGAAAGTCAGACTTTCAGGTCAAGCAGAGTTGTGGGATAATAAGCTTGACATGGCACTAAGTGAAATATTGTAGATCCAGTTTTTAAGTACCAAAAGACTGAGGAAGATGGTTTTTAAGTCAAGAGAAGGAGAAGACATCCTAGTGGAGTTGATACTTGATGTTCAGAAGGTAAACTCTGGAAAGGCATTTGGAAGGCTTTGCAATCTGTAAATGGATGGTGGTGGAAGCAAGGGATGGAACACTTGTCTGGAGTTATAAAATGGCTGTTTATTTTTATAAAATGATGATGTTTGCAATACAGCATTCAGTTGGTATTGAAGCTACATTGTAGGAAGCTAAATAAGAAAACACATGGAGTTTTGAAGATACCATTCTGCATTTCTTTATTGTCTCTAATCCCACCCAAAGGTGAATTCTCAAATGTGGGAGAGCTTGCAAACTCATGCTATGTTAGGCAACTTGCAGGCTGAGCAAATTACTGACTGTACTCAGTGGTGTGCGTGATCTTTCTGGATTGGAGGGAAAGAGTTCCAGACAAACTTAGAGCCTGTGGAAAAAAGGTCTTCACTCACAGTGGAATTTGTCAAGCAGACACAGATATGCCATGGAATTTTTCACACTTGCTAATGGCTAGTAGACTGTCTGGCAGCTCGGTTTAAGTACAAAATCTCTCGCTTTCCTTCTTTCTGTATAGCAACACATGAGAAGAGAGCATTTCTGCATCATCCAGTGCTTTCGGGGTATTTTGTCGAGAGTTGATCCCACCCTGATTAACTTGTGAGAATAGGCAGCTCACAGCATAACACTATTGTCTTTTTAAAATTTATTTTCCATTCTTCTTTCTTCCTTGATTTATATTACAGCTATTTTTGCCTGAAACACAGACTTACTTCTCCTTGAGAATTCTCATTGAGAAATCCAAAGGGCTTCTTTCCTAGTATACCACAATTACATAGGAAAAGGTTATCTAGCCTTTCTGAGAATTCATTTAAAATGAAGGGAATATTTCCTCTTTTCTTTTTCTGAATAATAACATGTAAAGATTACATTTTGCATCTTGGTCCAAAAATCCAATCAATCCTTTTTATTTCTGTGTGTAATGTAATTCCATGGCATTTGAAGAAGATGGCACTGGAAAACAGTATATATGGATTGGGTTTTTTTTTTTCTATGAGCAAGTTATTTTGTTGTAATGAATAGAAGCCCAACCTCTGTCAGAAAGAGCTGATCAAATGTGAATTAAATAACCAGAATGTATTAAAGTCTGTGACTAAAATGGTAAATGTTAATATGATTCATTCAAAACTGTAGGTATAAAATACAGTAGATAAAAATTTATCTTGGTCCGCTAAAGTCAAGTTAATTGGAAGGAGGACAGTGCAGGAGCGGGTGGCATTTTGTTTTGTCATGTTGTGACCACAGGGTGTTTCAGAATAGTTTGAGTTTGTTAAAAGGCAAATTTTGCTGGAAGGGATAAATGCAGGATTGTGTTTTGTCAATTTCTAATAGGAGTGGAATTTCATTAGCACTACTATTCATTTGTGTTGTGGGAGGAAGAGTAAAATAGATTCTCATTGACTTAAAATGTCACTGTCAATTCTAGCTGCCGGAATTCTCTGCAGTTTGTTGGCTGAATATATGAAAGAAAATAGGACTATGGGTCAGCCCTGTTCACTCTAATTAGGATCCGTGAGGTTTTGTGTGGGCTTATACATTTGTGGGGTTTTGTTGTTGTATAACATTGTGCTTTTGTCTTTTCTTCTAACACCCACACACTCGTTGCTTTCTGATAGTGCTTCATATTTATTTCTGTAATGCAAACTGTCCTCTTGATTGCAGAAGCATAATTTGTTGTGCCTATACTTCTTACCTTTCTGTCCCTCATCTCTCGGAAAGTCCGTGACATTTCTTTGCTTGGTCTGTCCAACATAACATTTACATGATTTTCTTGTGCCACTGCTGACAGTCCTTTCTTCAGCATCTTTCTCAAACTTGTGTTTATCTCCTCCTCCAAAGAGCTGTACAACAAATCTGTGTTTCCCTGTTTCTCTTCATATTCATTCTTCTTCTGTTTTTGTAAGCTGTGTTCTTGTCACAAATTTCAGTATACTCCTTATAGGGTAGCCTTTGATGTCAAAGTTGACATACTGGCAGAAAGATATATGTGATTAGTTTTTGCTTTGGCTTAAACAGAAGAATTACCATCTCTGCCAGTTTCAAGCACACAGAGTTGCAAGCTGGCTGTTAAATCCTAAACTTCTTGGAATAAGGTTTCTTATCTTCTTTTGTTTTGGTAGAAATACTTAGTGAAGATTACTGGAAAATTCTGTCCTTCCTGCTCAAAGTGACAGATGACATTGGTATGGAATTTCCTGCTGGTTGCTCTGAACAGGCTTCAAATTACGGCTGTCATGGAATTCTGCATTAGTGCACAGTGAAGTGACTTGAAAACAAAGCAAATGAACTCAGAAATACCTGGTGTTAATCTCACATTCAGAAGTATCACATTAGCTGAAAATCACTTTAACCTCTTGTGACTTGTAACTTGTGAAGATAAAGTGTCATTTTCCTGCAATCACTTTCTGTATCTTAAAAAAGAAAATTGTGTGAGGAAAGGCTTTCATTTATAGATGATCAGTCTCCCCTTCAAAATTTATAATAACTGCCTTGTTTCCTCCTGATTGTTTTTAAACTTGCAGAATAACTGGCTAAATTCCCTCTTCCAATAACCTCGAAGTTATATTATCTGGAAACGTTTCATTGCTTGTTCTCTGATATTTTTAAAGTTACTGTCATTGGTGTTCACTGGAAGTATTGAAGACCTCATCTTTACAGGTCTTTGAGGAAAAATGAGGTGTCCCTGCAAACGCTTGGTTACTTCCTCCTTGATTCAGAGAGAAAAGTCAGATATTTTTATAGGACCAGTTGTTAATGGCAGTGTGTTAGACAGGGAAGGTTATTTCTCTAAATCCAAAAGAGCATGTTAGACATAAACAAGTACAAATACAAGTATTTTTAATCCCCCAACTGTTCTATAGTAGGTAAAGTCTAGCACTCCCTATTTTAAATATGGCTTTAGTTGAACTACTGCTTCTCAAAATATTTCCACTTATCTCTGAAGTCATAATTATGGTATTCATCATATTTGAATATAATTGCTGCACTTTGCATTCTGTTCAAGTCATAGGACTTCAGTAGGAATTAATTTCAGCTATTGCTTTCTTGCCTGTTGGAATCTGAATTTTGGACAGTGTGATGTTTCTAATGAGGCTGTCTCATGCATAGATTATTACTCTAAAATGGAATGAGACAATTACGAAATAATAAGTAAATACCATGTAGGTGGTTATAGGTGGTTATCAGGTACACTGAAATTTCTGGATACAGCAACTACAACAGCTCCATGTTAGTCATATTGTAGACAAATTCTCCTAAATTATTTAATCTCTTATGATAAAAATAGTATCTTGTTACAACAAGACATAATTAATACTTGTCAAGTGTTTGAGGTGCTCTGCTTTACAAAAGGTATTGCTGGGTAGTTAAAAATACTTACTCTGCTGGGTGCAATATCAGTGAGTAGAGCAGACCAGTAATAAACACATGCCTCTCTCATGTGTCCTGAAAGAATTAAAACACTCAAAAAAGAAACTAGAATATTTAGAGACTTGTGCTCTTGGTAGATAAAGACTTTATGAAGCATTTTCAAAAGCCTGATAAATGCAGTAAACTACAGATGCATCAGCTTGTTCACTGTGTGCTGCCAATCACACAGAAATTGGGACGAAGCTTTGAAGTAATGTAGGTCTGTATAATAACATTATTCTGTGCCTTTTTGGAATGTGTGACCTCTTCATGGAAAGAATTGCACATCTGCACTCTAAAGTAGATATTCCAGTTTTGAACTGATCAGAAGAGTTGCTAAGCCCACTCATTTTCTATCTCAACCATGGTGATTTATGTATTTAAATGTAACAAATGTCCTCCTAAAAATAATTGGTGTTTGTGTTTTGTCACTCTTTATTTGATTTGGAAAGGCTTTCAGGATGTTGTTCCTCTGATGGGTAGGATTGTCCTGATTTCCACCAAAATGTACATCCCTAATAGCTCCTGATTTTAGAGCAATAGACTTTGAGCTCACAACATCAGTGAGAACTTTAATGGAACCTGACCATGCTTGACCTTGCTGTCCCTGCCACCTTTCTCTTCTTCTTACCTCTGTTGAAGAAGAGAGGTTGACTTTTGGGAGAACTTGCTCCCAGTAGCTTTCTCTCTGGCTGCCTCCCCAGTGCTGGGTGCCCTCCTTTGCTGTTGCTGAGCTGTGTCTGGTGCTCTGTGCTTTGCTGTGCAGTGCCATTCCTGCTGCACACACTGAACAGAGGAATGTGCATGTCAAAGGCACTGCAGTACAGAATGGGGCCTGTGAGGGTTGTGGAGCATCCCCAGCTCTCCCCGCCAGCCCAGCGTGGAGACAGGCTCAGCACATGCTGAGCACAAATCATTCTGAGGCTCTCTGCACATTTTTCTCTTCTTTACCAGTCTTTTACTGAGATGCTGTGAAGTTTCTTAGTCCTTGGGTATTATTTCCATGTGCAGCCTTGCTGCTGTGTGATTGTAGCAATACCAGAGTTCAATTTAGCAGTACTTCTTCAAGAGCTTAGGTCCTTGACTGATTTGTAGAGGACAAATGAAAAGAGCAATTGCAAATGGGTTTCTGTGCTATTAGAGCTCTAAACAGCCTTCCCTCTTGGCTGTGTGTCAGATCATACCTCAAGGAGGGATGGGTGTGCTATGAACCTTAAAAAGATTTAAATACTTAAGAGCAGGGTCAACTTTTCGTATCAGTGGGTGTCTTAAACCGGTCTCGGAGTGCTCAACAGTAATAATTTTCTTTAATATTTTCAGGTAGCATTGAAGGTGGTAATTGAGTAGCGAGTGTTTTGAGTTCTTGTATTTCTTAATAATATTTCCCTATAATTTACTATAAATTTTACTATAGAACCTCGATTTTGGATTAATTTTTAAAAAGCATAGTTGCAGCTTGTTTTGGGGAAAATTTGCATCTAGTATATCAATAGCTGTACAAAAACTGGTAAGCCAGGAAGTGAAGCAAATCAGGAGAGGACAAGTTTGTTAGGAAGATCTTTTAAAGAGAGACAGTAAAATACAACTTCCTTCATTACTCAGCTATTTTAGGGTATTCCATCAATGCATAACATTAATCAAGTGAAAGGGAACTACTGGCTTGTGGCCTCTATTCTGTAGATCCTTGAGGCTGTGTAATCTCTTTTCCCATGCAAATTAGACCTCACCTGTTTCTGGACCCATCAGTTCCAGCATACTGCAGCATTGGCCATTCTCCTCAGTGACAGCCCCCTTTTTTTTTCTTTATTCCTCTCAGGTGTGCAGAAAGTGTCAGGTTTGAATTGATTCTGGCAAGAAGCCATAACAGTTGATGCAAGAAGGCTGTCATCTTCTGGTACACAGAAGTGGTTTCTAGATGTGAAATCCATAACCTGATCCTTTGCTTCACCTGCTGTTTCAGTGGCACTGCATGGGTTCAGTCTATCACTGAAACAGTCCTGCTTTGTTGTTTACAGATGGTTCTCTGTGGCTGATTTATGATTCAGTGGGGAGATAACTGCCTGGTCTCTTAATTTTTCTATTATTTCATGTATGAAAAGGATGTATGGGTGACTATTAAAGAAGTAGCCTTATCAAAGAGAAAAGATAATTACAATTCGCCATTAACATTCTTTGAGGATGGCTAATTGTGAGAAATTGAGAGGAGCAGCAGAATGGAAAAGTTTAAGTGCCAGTATCTCTGGCCTCCTGTTTTAAGCATCAAGCCTGCCTTGTATAATAAAAGCTGTTTATAAATTGCTGCTCTGTTAAACGTGTACAGAATTTTATGATGCATAAATTGGGAAGCAGAGCCAGCTAAGGGACTTAGCAGAGTGATGAATGGATGACAGGGTGCAAGACTGAAACTGTGTTTTATTCATGGATTGTGAGGTCAAGAAGAAGAACTGCTGGGAAGGGCTGGCAGTTGAAGGAGAAAGATACAGAACCCAAGAGATAAAGAATCCAGTAATCTGAGAATTATCAAGCCACATTGTCACACTTCTTTTTGACAGTTACAACTCCAGGTAGTAGCTTTTTATTTTTACTTTGCTACATTTTCATGAGTTATTTTTATTCATTCTCCCAGTTTCAATTGCGTCACTGTCATCAGCTGCTTCCAGTGTCACAGCCCTAATTCTCCTAAATCTCAGTAATTTATTCTCTTATGTTTTGAACAGCAGGTAAGAAAAGGGCTTTTTCACACACACACACTTGTTTTGATACAGCCACCAACCCCCACCCATTTACGCTGTAGAAAGTGTGTGATCATGCAGTCCAAAATCATAGTCTTGATCTGGGGCCCAGATAGAAGTTCATTATTCTGTTCAGTTTGGGCTGAACCTGTCAGGGCTCAAAAGATTATTAGAGGCTGATACCTTGTTAAAATGCTTTTTAATTCCATTGGTCATGAAGGTATTCCTGAGCAGAATGCAGTTAATGCAACTTAATTCCAAACACATGAGTTAAGTTCATTGGTTTGCAATCATTATTTGCAGTTTTGTCAGAGGATATGTTCAACCTGCATGTGCATTTTATATCCACAAATACCACAGAGTAAAAACCAAATCAAGACAAGGCTAGAATAGAGCTGCTTTGGACCAATTAATGAAATCTGATTTCCTTTCATAAATTTATTGTAGGGTCTTCCTGTATTTAATTTAAAATTGGTAGATAGATTATTCAAGGAATATGTGATTGCACTTCAAAATGCATGTTTTTCTCTTATGTGTTCTCTGTATCTTGCATCTGTAAGGATATCTGCCAAAAAACAGTGCAAAGGAAATTAAAGAGGCACTCAAGATATTCATCACAAAGAGAATTCCCTTAACCGGTAGCAAATGAGAAAAGCCACCCTGATTAGTTTTACAGTAGCAATGGCCTTTAGTTTTCTTCTGGTAGCTTGTAGGGTGCTTAAGAAAACAGGTGAATTAAAGGACTTTGATATTTGGGGAAACTGCAGCACTTCTTTTTGATGAAGAAATGACAAAAGATTCACTTTTCCAAGTCCCAGTGTCCTGGCATACTCTTGATAGTGTAACATTGTAATGCTGTTAAAAACACCATAGGCAGGCAGTAGTAAAGAAAAATAATATCTGGTTGTGATTCTTTATAAATGAAATGGATCTGACAGTGCCTGCAGTATTGGTTTTGGTCTGATTTGTGTGTTGCAGACTAACAGTATTTGCTGGCCAGATTTTATCCTGCTCTTGCCACCGTAGTTGCTGAAGACCCCTTTAGAGCATGGAGGGAGTGGCTTGAGAGTGGGTTCACTTTTCACAGCATCTTTTACAGTAGAGTGATTCTTTTCTGGGAATGGTCTGTTGTTCCCCAGGCTTGCAGAATCAGTCTGGTGAGCCTGTAGTCTAGGAATGGATGAGTGGGATCCACAGCAGTTGCTCCAGTGGAGCTGACAGACCACTTGGGCACTCCTGTTCTCTGGAATTGTTCTGGTGTACTCTCTGGATGCTGGCTGGTGTCCTAGGAAAACTGGCTGTGCTCTATGAAAGCCCTACCTCAGTTCAGCAGTATAGCCTATATCTTAGTCTGCTGATTTTATCTACATACTGATCCAGAATGTGACAGACATGTTTGGTGCATCTGTTGGACTAAGTTTCTTCACCCTACAGTGAGTACCTTGGATTTTTAATTTTTTTTCTATAGCAAATGCAATTTGGGGGGGATATTAAAGTTTGTTTGCACGGATAAAACCTTGTGATTGGAATAACATCAATGTCTGTTCTGCAAATAATGGCAAGTACAGCCTGCATGCTAAGCAGAATGCAAGGGGAGTGTGGTGGTTGTTTTGTGAATGATTCTAGATCTTAACTTTGAATTTAAGGAACTATTAGCTCTATTGTAAAGTTAGTATTTTTGAAAAAGAAGTTAGGCCAGGTTTTTTCCCCTATAGTATTAACTTGATACTTGTCTTCTAAACTGTCAGTGATGTTTATTTTAGGGGAGCATATTTTTGCTAGCTATTTATTTTATGGATAAAGGTAGTACATATGTATGAATATTATTAGTAGTATTAGTATTGTACAATAATCAGAAGTGGCTTTCCCGTAACTCTTGATAAAATTTTAAAATGAGCTGTAAGAACCAGCCTTTCATTTTGCAAATTAGGCAATGTGAAGCAGTACATATGAAGTCCCATGCAATTTTTCACTTTTTACTCTGTTCAGAGTAGGAAACAGTTTTCTGTGGAATAGGACTGGGTTTACAATAGTTAATAAGAGCACTTTTTGGGAACGCTGCGAAGGTGACATTGCCTGTTTCCACATATCACAGTTGGCTCACTAAGTGCCATATTTTCTCTTAAGTGCTTTCCCTGCTGTTATTTCCTCCCTGAAAAGTTGATGGTTGAATCAGTCCCTAAAAGCAGAGTGCTCCTGGGAGGATCTAAGGACACAGGAAACAAGCTTAGTCTGAATAGAGGTGTTGGCTCATACATGAGCTGGATTTACGTACTGTAGTATGATCAGATAAAGTGATGCAGTGAAGAGACCTCATTCTATTAGAGTCTGTTGTTTTGTGCTTTCTGTATATGGGATTTTTATGGAAATTAGTGGACATGCAGCATTATGCATTTGGCTTGAAACATGAAGTGGGAAGGAGAGTACATGATGTCTTACACAGGGCTCTGGGAAGGAAGCAAATTGCATGCCTACCTGAAAATAAAAGGCTCCGTAATGTGGTATTTAATGTGTTTTCCCAAGAAAGCAATTACGTATTTTAATCCTGAGGTCTATGAAGTATATGCATTACATGTGTCACTTTTGTATACATTGTTTTGCTTCTCTCTGGGTTTGACAAATTAGACTTGGTTTGGACCAAAGCCAAATAATATGAGCCAATTTCATGCCTTGTGAATTATTGAAGAGAATGTTTGTTACCTAAAGCTTCAGTTTGCTGGCTCCCCTCCCATTTCTCTTAATCCCTTTGGGAATCTTGGTTATAACTCTCTTTCAGAGGCTCAACAATTTCTGAAGGCTGTGTTACTATACCAGTGGAATGGAAGGAATTTTAAATATGATCTCCCTTTCCCCTGACATTTGTCCCTTTCTTGTTTGCAGTATCCTTTTTGCTAATTCTAGAGAGCGACTATGAGAGATCACAAAATATGCTTTGATCCTGGTGGATCCCTGTCACAGAAATCAGTATCTAAACTTGGGATAAGAGGATGTTCAGGGCAAGAATTTGATTTTGTTTTCTGTATTTCTAGAATATATTTATTAAAGATCCCATTACTTGTTCTCTTTTAAAGCATGTGTTTCTCTTTTGTTTGATAAGGTTCATTACAAGGCAGGGCTGCTGGTTTGCTTCCGTAACAGCAGCATGAGGAAGACAGACAAAGAAGTAAATTTGACATACAGTCATGTTGTTGGAGTAGACTATACCTTGGTCAAATGTGAGCTTTTATAATAATTTGGGGCTGGATTTTGTTGCATACAGTCTAATGAATTGTGTGAGTTTATTGTGTGATGACCTATATACAGGGGTGATTATAAGAGTACTGGAGATGCCTATTAAACTTACCTTAAAGGCTTTTATTTTTAATGATCTGTTAACTCTCCTTGTATTTCTGTTATTTCAGTTTGCTAAGGTCTGAAATAGCAAATATTTTAAATGGGAGAAGATATGTAAAGATGTACTGAAAATGTGATTTGTGAACCTCTTTGAAATTTTTTGGGATATAAGTATAAATACAGAAAGTCTATTAGAGCATTTTAAAGACTATAAAAGAATAGTTTTCATAGATATAAATTATTCATTACATAACAAAATGAACGTGTTGATTGTACTTTAAGAAGCAAAGGTCAAGAATTTACTCATTTTGCACAGAATGCTGCATGGAAACACATTATTTAAAAGAAATTCAAATTATATTAATGCTCACCATCTAGAAATGTTTGTACAGCAGCTTTTGCTTTTCCCCCATAGGAGATGACTTCTGTAATCCGTGTTACTGATACACTGTAGGAAGTTTAGTAATGGTACAGCTTTATTAGTGCATAAATCTCTGTTATGGCAACATAAATTTCCTATGACAAACTTGAGACAAAATCATATTAATTGTGTCCTTCTATTGACTTCCACTGAGTCACGTACAGATTCTTTGACAAAATTAAATAAGAAGAAATGCAAAGAGGCTGCTTGTCAGGTTCATCTATACAGGCAGAGTAAAATAACTTAAAATAGGGAGTAACTGTGTTAACACTTCCTGGAGAGAAGGCGGTGTGTAGATATTGATGAATTTGCCTCTTTCATGATCACAAAGTCGTCAGCCACATTATTTGTGTAACTAGCTTTAATGTAGAAAGAAAATAATCCAGTATAAGATAACCATAATAATTGAGATTAATATGTTGTAGCAGAGATTCCTGGCAAGATGGGCTGTAAGATGAGGAAAATCAACATTAGTTCTGGTAGCATAAACTCCTCAAGACAAATTTGTATCTCTTCTCAGTGTAGGTCATTGTCTGGGGAATGTCACCACACTTTCCTCATGTTGCAAATGGCAGCCACTAATATGGAGCTTTGGATCAATTGATTCATTTCTGACTGCACTTGCTTACCCATGGTGCACTATAATGAGCTTATTTTCCATAGTGATTGTATTTAGGTGGGGGCAGTGTAGAGAGAAAAAGAAACAACTTGGAGGGATTATAAAGAAAGCAAGGAACGTGATATAAAATCCTTCATGTGGAAAGAGTGGCTTAGAGATGCCTCTTTTTTCCTCACTTTGTGCATGGATACTCTTCTTAATTTTACTAGCATCTCTAATTAACTAGCTCTGTTCCAATGGCCTTCAGTATACAGGCAGGAATTTGCATGAAAGTGAGAAAACTTAAAAAGGATAAAATTTGGCTTTAGCTTCTACTCAGTCTGGTTATTTTGTTTTTATTGTAATGATTTAGATTCTAAGGATAATTACCACAGTATCTGACAGGAAAGCTATTTTTAACCATGCTGCTGAAAGTTCCAGTAAATTATTAATAATTTCAGTATTTAATTTGGCAAAACATGATAAGGCTGTTGGAGGAGTTTTGTTAGAAATTTAGGAGAAGTAGCAATTTATAAAGGAAGACTACATTCTTTGTCTGAGCACTTTTAGGGTGTAGGTAATCAACTTCAGCATCGTGAATAAAAACCCAAAAAAAGTGTGAAACCGTTTTTGGGCTTATAGTTGTTATTTCTCATTAGAAGTACCTTACTTGTCTCCATATATACTGGGGAAAAGGATCTGTAGTAATTGCAAGTTCTTAAAAGCTTATCTGTAGTGGGCTACAGAGGGTAGATGTCTTGACAAGCAGCAGATACTGAATGAAAGGTGGCAGGGTTGGGATGTGGGACTTGTGGCACTTTAAGAGAAGGATGTACAAAATGCTTCTGACTCCTGGAGCCAGAGCCCATCAGTCAATGACAATCTGTGTCTTGCCTCTTGGTAATGCTGCAGCTCCTTGTTCTGAGGCAGAGTTCACCTTTAAGTTTAGACACGTGAACTGTCACCAGGTGTAATCTGATGTCAAGAGCCATCAACTGTTTGTGACCTTGGATGAATCATTTGTCTTATAAGGAACAGAGATGTTATTTAAGTAATAAAGTTATTGTCTCAAAAAGTCTGGAGTACATCTCTTTCAGTTCAGGATTATGAGTGTATAAGCATTCAGGTATTTTTAGGGACCCCAGTGGGTATTTCCACTCATTCAGCAATCCTTTAATGAAATGTGCTTTCTCTTTCTTCCCTTTAATATGATTAGTCATTTAATAATAAAAATAGATTCAAGAAGTTGTGGGAGAATTCAGAAGTCCTATGAACAAGTTTAAAGTCCATCATAACTCTGATGTTTTCATCTAGCCCGTTGTTTGTCAGCTGTCCTGGCTGCTGTTACCTGCCTTAGCATCTGGGCAAAGCAGAAAATTTTGAATTACTGTTCTCATGTTCCTGTTTTATCCTGCTTCCTTCTTCCTCCTCCATATGAGAACTGACTATTCCTGCTTTTTCATTTCTTGCTGCAAAGTGCAGCATGTCTGAAAACACAAGATCTCACTTTATAGCTCTCGTTCCTATGGACATGAACACCTCATCCTCAAGTGAAATGCTGGAGAGGAATGATGCTTAATGTGCAGGATGTTACTACTATACAAAAATGCAGGGAATGTTTTGGCATATTTGTAAAAAAAACAAGTTGAATAGATTCAGCTATAAAAATATAGAGATTTACAAACCTGAGAAAATGAGGCATCTTTTGCCCTTCATCCCAACATGTGCTGATCAGGGCCCAGGGAGTGGGAAACCTGATTCAGAACAGAGACCGTAAATCATCCCTCTTTCATCTTGGGCAGGTGCTTACTGCAGGGTTTGCTGGCCCAGGCACTCTCAGTTTCTTCTCTTGCTTTCTTCCAAGATATTTAAAATGTCCCAGCTTGCTAGCAGTCTTCTGTTTGAGTTAGCTTCAGAATAGATTGGTGTGTCAGGAAATTTGAGTTCAGAAAGTTGTCTTGCTGCTGTTTTGGTCCCATCACTGGAGAAGGTTCACTTTGAACGCTCAGTTTCGTGGTAGATTGAGTCTAACCCTTTGGGCAGTGCACCCACAAAGCTCTCTCTTCCTTTAGTGCTGTTCATGTTTGCCAGCAGGAGCACAGGAAAGGAGGTCGGGACAGCTCCTGTCACCATGAGGGAGCTGCTGCCTTGGCTTGGCTGTTACTGAGTCACAGGCACAGAAGGAGGAGCCACCCAGAGCTTTTCCATCAAGGGGAGCTCCTCTTTCTCCTCTCTTTTTTGACTCTGGCCTTCATTTCACAGCTTTTGTTACAAGTCTGAAATGGAGTATGTTGTGTCAAAATGAAATTTTGAGGAGGTTTGAGCAAGGAAGGAGATATTTCAAATTCAGTTCGATCTGCTGAGGCAAGAAATCAATTATTCACACCGCCTGAGTTAGGACATAAAATGAAATAGTGTAATATCTTCACTTAATTTTTCTCTCAGTAGTTTTAAGCAGGTTATTTGAGCTCAGACATGGGGGTGGGGGGAGGTGTTGCTGTTGAGTTATTTTGTTAGCTGTGTGTTGTTGTTTTAGAGGGTGGTGTTTGTTGTGCAGTGGGATCTTTGGGGACCAGAATGTACGGAGCATTGACTGTCTGGGATGGCTCAGTGCTATGGACTAGAGGGGGGAAGGATGCCTGGATTCCCAAGGCGACATAGTGAATGTGTGTCTTAAGTGTGGTGTGAAGCTGAAGCCCCTCAGGCTGAGATCTGATGAGGGCATGGTCCAGGATGTCGTGGCTGCAGAGCTGACACAAATGAGCAGAACATAAGTACAAAAGTGCTTTCAGTAATGGCTAATCTGTTTCATTATAAGAAAATAGGTCATTGAATAGCAAGAAATGTAAAAATGATAAACTAGATGTATTTCAACAAATGTGGGGTCTTTTCAGATCTAATATAAGGCTCTCAGTGAAAGAAGTTTTTTAATTTTTTTTTTAGCACCTTTTATCTGAAAATATGCATCATCAATGGGTGGCTAATATGAAGACAGTGTGTTCTGCATGATTAGTCTTGCATCAAGCAGTTCATACCCTAAAGGAATATTTGACTTAAGGGAATAGTGTAGCAATTAATTGGAGATAATACTCAAGTCTAATGGTTCCTTTTAGTATGTTAGTGGATGCAGAGAGGCTTTAGCAAATCTTTGCAGTCCAAGAGGGTAAAAAGTGACTGTCTGCCCTCCTGAAAACCCATCTATATAGAGATGGAATCATCTTTGTTTTCTTCATTCAGTTCCCCAGGCCAGCATGTGTCTCAAGTGCTTGCTGGGATTTAGTACTGCGGCTTCGAGCTATTTATATTGGGATAGGAGGGAGTAAGCTATTCATAGCCAGTCACAAGTGGAAGGAAATACAGGGAGGCAGAAATGATGTTGGGATTAGGATCCTTTCAGTAGGCAGTGGCTTTATAGCTCTTCAGCTCAGTGCTCTCCTGTTTGTAATGAACCTTCATTTCCCTGGTGTCATGTATGCATCTTGTCTAGGATTTGTCATTCTGTCCTCAATCCCCTTTTTCTTTGAAATTTTGTCTTCCATTTTCATTTTTCTGTAAGATTCTTCTCCCTTTCCATTTTACTCCAGCTTCCTCATAAGTTTTCCCTCACATGGAAATAATGTTTCTCACATATCACCATGTTCAATTCCATGATATTATTCTGTGTTTCCTGGTGTGGGGTGTTCCTTTTTGCCAGCACTTTGCATGACTTGTGCTTTTACAGTGTGGTGTTTTAGTTTTCAGAGATGGGAGTCTTTAGGTGATAGGAAGCCATTACTTTTTATATTTTCTAGGATACAGATGTCCTCCAGACGATGATGTATTTGTTGTGCCACCTACCAGCCATTTCTAAGTCGGGGGGAAGAAAGAATCGTTTTCTTTTCCCTGAAGTTCCCATACTATGCTGAATAGGGGAGAGAACTTCATTTCATGTTTAAGAGTGATTCACAGTTGTAAATGTGGTTTTGTAAAGCTCTGACTTAATGTTCCCATATATGAAAATACTGTACGTTATAGATGCAACTGGGAGATGGAGCCAAATAAGAAAATTCTGTTCTCTTTATTTTATTTTTAAAATTGACTTAATTCCACTAGAAAGGTCTCCTTTATTAAATGAGTAGGTGTTCTGAAACAATTTCAAACCTATTTACAGAGCTTTAATAGAGATTAGATCTGTTTATAGAATTTCACAGCTTTAATGGCAAAAATCCACAAATGTGGTCTTGTTCTTTCTTAAAATCTAAATAGTTCTCCCATTAGAGATGTGTTTTTTCTTTTCTTTTGGTTTTCTCTTAATTTTATTAGTCATTGCAATTTGCTAACATTCCTAACATTGAAGAGATCTAAAAATTGAATCCACTGGAAATGGTCTTCTGTCTTCCTTGTGCTTTATCTATTTACATGAAAAAGCCTGGGTTATTGACACTGTATCATATTTATTGTAGGTTCCAGGATCTTGTTGCCATAGTTACATCTGGTAGTCAGGAAGAGTTTTGCTGGGCTCAAAGTTATGCTAATTGACAGTTTCTTAGGGAGAATAATCCTCAAATTTCAGGGAATAATCATTCTTTCTTGCTCTAAAACTTGATGAAACTCTTTAGTTTTCAACACAACAATATCCCCCTCCAACCCAATTCGACATCAAGGCTGTGTGTAGTTAATTTTTCTCAGAGATTGTTTTTTTTTTCTTGGATGCTTTTTGCTATTTGATCAATCCTCCTCTTGCTTTTCTTCTCTTCCCCCATCTCAGAAAACAATGGCCCTTTTCTGGTGCTAGTATAGATTTTTCTGAAGAAGTGACAGTAATACAATGTCTGCCTTGAGTTTCAAGGTTCTGCTTTTTGTGGGTAATGCAACCTATTGTCCAAAGAAAGATAATCAGGGTTAATCACATGGAAAAGCAAAATATTATTACTGATGCACCATTAATCTTTCTTACATATTCTTGAAGTAAATTTGCTTACTCTTACAAAAGGAATAAAAAAACTCCAAAAGCGGAAAAACTCACCAGAACTTTGTTGTTTGGTCCTGGGGTTTCTCTCTTGTTATTCTCAAAGAAAAAAGAGAGGAAGAAGCCAGACTGGTATAACTGAACAGAGTCATTGTACTAGAGATCATTCTAAACAATACTTGGTATGTTTAAATGGTACCTAACAGGAATGCTAGAGCTTCAAGATTATCACAAAAGCCCGAGATGGGATAAGGTGTAGAATGTGTTAATTTAAATTGTTTGAAGATATAATCAAGCTTTATCTACCTTGAGATTCCAGTTTACTTACTTCAGTGTAAACTGATTTGTAGCATGGTAGGTTTTATCTAGTTTCAAGAGTTTTATCTAGTTTCATTGCCTTCTGCAGTTTTTGTCACTTTCATATGGTCAGCTAAAATCCTCTTACAGCAAAGGCTATATTGGAGCAGACATTTAGATTTTATGATGTACTTAGATTTTATATATTTAGTGTGTTACAGTACTTATCCTGTAGTAGACTGGGAGAAAAGGAGCAGCTGCCTGTCTAGCTTTTCCTTGTAATGTCTACCTAGTGCTATATATTCAAGGTGGTTTAAACTTAGTCTTCTGGATGATGTCCAGTGGTTACCCAATTAACATGTCATACCATGAGCACTTGTAAGTCACCGAAGTTACCAGCAGAACTTCTAGAACTAGATAAAGTCTGATTTGTCTCAGTGAAGAGGCAATTCAGAAAGGAATTACCACAACTATGTCATTAAGCACATCTGATGAAAGTTCTGATTTAAGAGCCTTTAAATGCTTTTTTTGGACTAGTGATAACTAAAGACTTTGCGAAGGTAGAATTTTTATTGAGGAGCAAGACAGGGTCTTTTGCATCTGCTTTCTGACCCTCCCAGTTCACACGGGTTCACGAAGGGCTGGCAGCTTCTGGCTACCATGACTTAGCAGTGACTGACAGCAGTCACAGGCTCTGTCTGAGCCCCCTGTGCCCCTGAAACTGCTGAAGCTGATGGTGTGGGGACCTTCCAGACATGGAGAGGTGAGTGGGAAGGTTTGAGATGGTGTGTTCAGGAGGTGAGGGCTGGGCAGACAAATCTTGATATCTGTGTAAATATTAGTGTGGATCTGAGCGGTGTGGGGCAGTGTTTGGCATTGCACTGACGAGCATCCCCTTGCCATAACTGAACTGCTGTCCAGGCATTGTGAGCTTTTGAATTTTCCTGTGTTCAGCCCACCCTTTAATTCCTGCAGCGTGTGTGCATCCTGTTACACTTCTGTTCCTAGAATGCACTTGTCAGCCTGCTCCCAGAGCCTTGGAATGTGCTGTGCAGGAGCTGGACTGCCCAGGGCTTCTACCAGCTTTGGGGGTTTTCATTTAAAGCTCAGTGATTTGCTGGGAGAGCACAGTGTAACTTGCTGAAATCAGAGGCATGGTCTAGTGAGTTCAGAGCCAAGAGGTCTGTATTCTACTCCTCACTCCTCTATTGATTTCCTGCAGCATTGCACATTTCATTTTTACTGTATGAGTCTTTAATGACACTTTCTTTAAACAGGAGAAAAATATGAAGAGGGATAGCTGTGATGGCTTTAAAAATATTTTAAAGATTTTATGGATTTAAGTTTATAGATACTGGCAATCCTTGTCTGTGGAAGTGGTATATGATAAAAATATTTTTACTATAATTTTCTGTTGGAATTTGATACAGCAACTGTGGTGTTGAGATTGGCAGGGTTCAAAGGGTAGCTTACATGTTCTGAGTTTGAATTCAAAATATAGTCTCTGTATTCTGTCCTAAAGCTGTAGTTCTTTTTACTATTGTTTGGCAGCAATTGTATGCCTGTCTCCCCTTATCACAAGCTCTGAAAGGCTGCTGTTCAAAAGTGGATAAATATTCTTAAATTTAGTACCTTGTGCTACCATTTTAAATTTGTAAGTTGTTTTTTTCATGATAATATCATATATAAATGTATAGCATGTTTTTACCTTAGGCAGTTTAAATTGCTTTCTGTTGGTATTTTTTTGGAAGGCCACTTTTTTTGCTCTTTCAGTGCACTGTTCTGTCCATTTGTTTCAGAGAGCTGGTGATTTAGACTCCTGTATAAGAAAGAAACTTAGCTATAGGATGGTGTTAATATCTTGCAGTGTACCAATCCTACTCTAACTTAACTTGGCTTTATAATATTACCTTTAGAGAGAAGAGGACAAGGAACAGAACCCTCACATCCTAAAATGTTGGCATTTATTTGAAGAAGTACAATGTATATTTAGCCACTGAAGTATTTAGAAAAATACATCTCCTATAATCAGTGCAAATTTAAGATTAACGTCCGGTCACTTCATTATTCTGCTTGTTGTATTTGCTACCAACTAAAACTTGTAATCAGTTCTCTACTACATGCATTCTAAATTTTACAGATTTAGTTGAATCTGTGCCTTTTTTCCCATGTGTACTTTAGGGCTTAGTTTTCTTTGCAAATTTACATAAAAATAAACTCTGAAGGCCTAGAGAAAGGGCTCTGCTAAGAATGTCATGTTCCTGAATGCCTGCTTCTTAGGTCTTTTACTAGTGTCATATTAAAATCACAGAGAAATTAGCTTACGGTATTGTTTTAATTATGTAACAGAAGTGTGGTTTCTCTTCCTTTTTTGAGCACTGGATTACGCAATGGCTTTAGAGGAAAATTTGTCTCTTTTTTTAAAGTAGTATTAAATTACTGATTTTTCACTACTTTGAAGCTGTCTGCGGATAAGCAGATCTTAGAATTAAATCATGTTTAAATCATAAGGCCACTGACTACATTGAAGTTGGGGAGATAGAACTGAAACTTTCCTAGAGTTTAACAGTGTTTGAATTGGGTATTTTAATTCAAGCACATCTTTTGTTCCCGAATTGGATAGCAGCCAATTTGTGCTGTATCTTTCTACTCCTTCAGGGAATTGTAGGCATTTTCAGCTTTATTTTATGCCTTCGTTGAACATGCAACATTCTTTGGGTGTGCATAAGGGAAGAGAAGGGGGGAAGCAGTCTCTGAATACTCAGGCACGATACAATAAGCTGTAGACCATTGATAACGAAGGATTTTTATTGACTTAAAATAGGTGCTCAGTAGCTTCCTGATACTTCCCTCAGATGTGGTAGCTGTTTTTAGAAGCTGAATGGTCTCAATCACTGTGTCCCCAACAGAGGCAGGTAAGGTTCTGCTATCCAGGCCATGGCTATCAGTGTAACAGTACATGGAACGTAACTTTGCAAATAGATTTGACTCTTCCATATGGCAGTGCTGAGGTTTAATTTCTGAAATTTTGTAGTTGTGTATAAATACTTGAGTCTCTCCTGTAATTAGCACCTTGCTTTTTCCTTTACCTGCTTTATAATTTTCTTCAAGAATGTATGTGTGTGTTTATTATATTTCACAGGAAAGAAAAGCAAATCAGATACTGATTTCTCCTGTTGAATAAAGAAGTCAATGATGTTTTAAATATAAAGTGTTCTTGCATAGTTATAGTGTTTAGATTTACAGTGTTCTCTTCATCTGTTTATAGTCACCTGCTTCAGAAATTGGTTTGTGTGTCTGTCTCATGATTTTCTAACCCTGTTCTGAAGGTCACACTTGTCTGCCGGTCAAGGGGACCTGCTGCAGTTCTTAAGTTATGGCCTAAGTTTATATTACATGATTTTGATGCATGATGATCTGATTATGCAGTAAGCTACAGTGTGATTCATGAGATCCAATTTTGTGGTGCCTGGGATGTTATTGAAGCTGGTGCTCTGATTATGACTTTGTGACATAATTTATGACATTATTTCCAAACCCAGTTTTTCTTCCTTTTAAAATATCACCAGTGTATATTCCTATCACTGCTGACATTGAGGATCAGGTCACGCCCTTAAAATGACATTAAAATTTATATTTTTGAGTATTAGAGAGTATTAGATTCTGAGTATTAGAGTATTAGATTCTGAAAAAAGAAATACTAAGATGTTAAGTGATACTGGGTAAACAGCAGGAAAGGATAGGCCCCTTGGTACTTGTCATTTATAAAGACACCTGTCATGGTGAAAGTGGGTGTGTGTGTATATACTTATTTTTGCACGTGTAATGTTTGTAATTGGCTCACTGTTTCAGGAGATTCATAAATCATCTTACACTAAGATTTTTGTCTCTGGATTGCAATAATCAAGTATGTATGTGAGCATGTATATATGATTGTCCTGAATTACCTAATCTACACAGCAGGTTTGGAAGCAAATTTAACCTAGGCATAGCAAAAAAT
The DNA here is from genome assembly GCA_013400955.1 of Drymodes brunneopygia. NCBI lineage: Eukaryota > Metazoa > Chordata > Aves > Passeriformes > Petroicidae > Drymodes > Drymodes brunneopygia. The sequence continues at coordinate 346,409 of VZTZ01020219.1, read as the reverse complement.
AGGGAGTGAGAAAATAGAAGTGCATTTTTAAAAATAATGTGAAGTGCAGTATGTATTTTTTACTAAAGAGGGCTATAAGATAAAAATGTTCAGCCAGATTTTTCAAATGTCAGGTGTGCAGTTATGTGGAAAAAATATGTGTAGTACGTAACTAATGTGATTGGGATTCAGAGATTTGTTATGTAACAGAACTCAGGGATTTGTTATGTAATAAATGCTTTGGATGTGCTCACAGCTGCAATGGAGCTAACATTTTTTCACTAAGATACATAATTGTACACGTTGCAGGCACTTTTTTGTGTGTGTTGATCTTTCCTGAACAAAATTGCTAAGTAGCAAAGAAGCCAAGTAGTATAAAAGCTTTTATAGAAAATATCTTCATGTTTCATTTTTACTGTAATAGCAACTTGCTTTGGTTAGAAATATCCGTATATGATTTTATGTAAATTAAATGTATTTGCCAGAGTCTGTAATTATATAGCTCCTTATGCTTAAACTAAAGCAGCAGGTTATAAGAAGTTACTCAGAGCACTGGATGTGGTTTCCCTTCAGTACAAGTGTGTTACGTGTTCATGATTTAATCTTTGATCTGCTGTCACTGGACCAGATCTAACCCAGGAGTCCCTGTGTCAGCCTATGAGTGCATAAACTGCCACGTAACACTGTTGTTTGTTGTCTCATTGAGCAGTTGAGATCTAGTGCTAATCTTATTTTATGGTTTATATTGAAGAAATGGAAAACTACTGGGTTGCTTTCATCTTAATGCGGTTCAGAATTCACAGAAAACTTCTTGAATCAGTAAAGGTCAGGCTTTGCCCTTTTTTTTTGAAACTCCCACCTTGGACAATGTCCATATTATTGGTTAGTGATTTGATAAAATTGCATGTATCAAATCATTCCCCAGTTTTTGAAGCAGCAAATATGCAAATATGAGTGCTTGAATTGTTTTCTGTGAAACTTAGTTAAAATAAAATAATTGCCATTTGGCTTTTGTGTGACTCTTTCAGGCAGACAGTTCTATAATGCTGGAGTCCAAAAGCATCTTGCCTTGGCTAGATGACCTGGGTCTTAGTTTATCAGGGCAGTTCTTCTTTATGTCTAGCCAGGCATGATTGAGAATTTTCTATTGGTTCTTTGTCTCTTGCAAACATGGGAATATTGGAGCTACTTATCTGCTCCCTGAAAGTCAGTGGAAGTTGGTGTTAATGAGGGAGATGCAGAGCAGAGCTGTGATGGAGTCCACTGCAGTTTTCCTTAGGGTATTAATTACTTGCTACACAGGGCTTGCTCTTGCTCAGGGCAAGGTGCTGGGAACAAAGCCTCAGGGTGTGTTTGCACCAGCAATTAGGCCTTCCCTCCCCTCTTAGCAGGACCCAAGCTATGTAAGGATCTTCACCTCGACAGCACTTCCTGACATCCATTCTGCAAAGACTGTGGGAGCAGGATGTTGGAGGGAAATTCTGGCCTCTTCTGAGGTGTCCCTGTGTCTGTCCTGAGCAGGTGGCAGAGCTTGGCTGCTCCAAGCCTGAGGCCAGGTGAGCAGTGCAGAGATACCTCTGTTTGTACTTTGTGTTTGCTTCCTTCTACTGCTGTGACCCCAGAGCTGGGATTGGGATTCCTGGATATGCCTGGCAGGGTAAGGACAGCTGCACAAAGGAATTACGCTGAATGAGCAGGAAGGATGTGTCTTGCTTGTGTATCCCAGTTAGGGGAGTGCAGTCTCCACTGGAAGTTACAGTGGCAGCAGGATGATGTTTTGCCAGAGCAATCATCCAGCCATATGCTGCAAGAAGTCTTCTGGGAATATTTTCACATCTTGGTAAAGTCTAAGAAACAAGTCTTGCTTTCAGATTTCTGCTTGTGTAAACATGAGAAGTTACATGAAGACATTTCAGGTATTACTTTATGATTCTATGGCACTTTACTCAATACAGGTTTTGGAAACAGCCCTGTCTCAGGAGGGTGCATACAGGGTATAGGTAAACACTTTGGGTTTGATATTCTTGTACTTGTATAAAAATACTCCTTTGTTAAAGTATATGTCTGACTCCAGGCGTGTACTCTAGTTCCAATAACAGCAGATGAGATTTAGGTACACAATTATTTATCCCATAGAACTGGCATCAGTTTACTGAATTTCTCAGTCTAGAACTGCAAGTGGCTGTTACTTAAGTATGTATTATTGCATCATAAAATACTTCCATGTTACATGGAGCAAACTTTTTTTTTCATTCAAAGTAAGAATATTGACACTACTTCTGTTCCTTTTAGTTCACAAAAAGGCAAGATATGAAGTATTGATTTAAATTATATCTTTATAGGACAGGTGTTCTGATTTTGCCAGGGCATTTGACATTTCTAGTGCACAGTGGAAAATTGCTGTAAGGTACATACTTCTTTAATAATAGATGTTCCAAAGTTACTCCAACCTTTAACTCAATAAATAGCATAATCTTTCTGTATGCATTTTATCTATACAATTCTACTTTGTGAAAAGAGGTCTTTGGCCTCTGAAGAGAGAATTAATTAAAAGTAAATTGAACATGTGTTTATTTAATGTACAGAACACACTTTATGCAGCGTACTGCTTTTGGAAAATGTAGCTGACAATATCAATTCCAATTTCCATTCCAAATAAACTGAGGAATTTAAGGATAAATAAAACAACTCTTTAAATTGTCTTTCATTGTTGTTGTGTGCTATAGCCATAATTAGTTGGATGTTTGTGCACCAGGAAGAGTACACAATGGTATTACCAGAATAAAAAGGTTTAGGATGTTTTCCATTCTGGCCTGGTGGCTGACAGCCAGCACTGGAATGAAATCCTTACACGGTGCTGACGTGTGTCGGGCTTGTGCTGACAGGGCTTCACTTTGATTTGTGTGGAGGGAGCAGTCATGATAAGGAGCTCCAATCCTCTGGGTTAGACACTGTTCACTGACCTGGGCCTTTTCATCCTGGGAAAGTAAAGTGGCCACTTCTAACCTGAAAACACACAGAACAATCTAGTAGTGAAATTCAACATGGTATTGCTGCAAGTTGCACGGATTTAGGGGTGGTCAGCTGCAGCAGCAGTGCCACTCTGCTTTCCAGCAATGCTTTAGCATGTTGAATAAACCCAGTTAACCATTTAGATCTTCTGAATCAATGGTCATTTCTGTCCAAATATAAAGATGGTAAATAAAATAGACCTCCTTTGCTAGAAATTAGGTATTTCACATTTTTTGGTTTTTTGGTTTTGTTTTTAGTTTAAACAACATTATGCTTAAATTCTTCTGATACCGGTGGGACACTGGTTCTCCAGTCTCAAATTATTATTCTGAATATAAATATCATTGCTCAGATGTGTGGTTTCAGTAGCACTAGCAAAGATCATTTGTCACTTCTCTCTCTTCGGTGCTGTAACAATCAAACCGTATCCATAGCAGGTATTAGAGTCAGGTTACTCAGCTGCCTGAGCAGATGGACAGTTATCTTTGTGAAATAGAGAGCTGACTTAAATACCTGGCTGCATTTGACTTGGAGGAAATAGTTGTTAAGGAGCAAGCAGACAGAACAGGCAGATTGTCAGGAGCACACAGGGTATCAGTAAGGCATGACCTATCCATCTGGTAGCCAAAGTTAAGTTTTTTTTCTCTTTAACATGCACAACTCAGATCCTAGAGAGAGCTGTACAAGCATGAAATCATTGGAATTCTTCAGTAATGTGTGTGGGTTGTAGATACAAGAAGTTTACTCTCTGTATATTCATAAGCCAGTCTAAATTTGATTGTACCCTGGAACAGTCCCTTAGGTGTCTTGCTGCAGCTCCATCTTTTCTGGTACACTCATTAATCTGAACGTGAATTATCTGAAACAGAACCCAGAAATGCTGGTTTCTTCAGAGGGGCATCTCCCTCTCCTTAACAGATGTGCTTTACAGCTTATTGAGCTCTCTTCTGTGCAACTCTGTTTCAAGTGCCCCCATCTGAAGTACAACTTTTATAATGGTTAAAAACATTTAACTGCAATTTACTTTATTACCCATTGGTTTTCTGCTTTAAGCACTAAAAAGAGAAGCAGCTTGGCCTACTCCTTTCTTCATTTCAGATGCAAATGCCCAAAGCTTTTAAGTATTCTTACTGAGTGTCCCTTTTTTCTTTTAAACTTGATTTGCACCCTTTTTGCAAGTCCTGCTAAGCCTGCATTTATTGAAGAATCAGAAATCTGATTATAAAACTTTGGAAATACACATATATTTATAGCATTTAAGCATGTCTTGGGAAGACATCTTTTTCCTAGCACACTGTGTGTGCCCCTATTCTTTTCATCTTTCCATTTCAGTATTTCATGGTATCAGGTGTCTACAGTAATGCTTGGAGTGAGCACGCTGCTAACTCTTCCAGAGGATTTCATCAAATTCAAAAGAGCTCATCACAGGAGTGAGCACTGTGCTGAGGTTTTCTTTGTACACATAAATTATGAGATCCACGGCATTGGCTCAGCATCTTTATCTTCTCCATAGGACATAGCATGTTTCTTTAGCACTACATACTAAGTAGTGGTACTACCCTCTGCCTGTGGAGAAGGCTTTATTCAAGATACTGATGTGTTTTAATCCATCTGCCTGCAAGGCAACACCATTGAAACATAAAAGTAAGGAATTGCATGAATATTAATACCGGCTCTTGATGTGACAGGTACCATAGCTTATGTGCATAGTATGGTACTTACAGAATCTGAGAGACATTTTTAGATGAAAATGAATTTTGACTTTGTCTACTGCTGACAGATTAAGGCTATTTAAAATGGAGTATTTTTTGGTTTCGGGGCTTTCTTGCAGAATAAGTATTAACTCTTTATTTGCCACCGGGGACTAAAACGCAGAAGTTTCTTCTAACAGATGCTAGGTTTCAGTGTGAGACTTTGACACACCCCTGCTAAAACCTGTTGACATGATGTTGAGGAAATAGTTCACATCCTGTCATGAATATCCCAATGGTCTGTATTGCCAGAGATGGGATGCCTAATTTCAGTGGTGGGATGACAGTGCTCTGTTGGAACTCATCCATTTGAGCACAGTTGAGAGCCAGCAGCTGTGTTTAACTATATTAATTTGGAGAAAAATAGTAAACTTTCATCGAATCACCTCACCAGTTCAGAATTCAAAGTTATTTTCTCAACATTTGCTGGTCACTTTACTGAAAATTTTTAAGATTACAGATTGTATTCCTGTGATTCAAAAGGGAACGTTTCTCTTTTTTGTTTTGTTTTGGGGCTTTTTTTTGTTCGAAACATGCTGGATTCTCCTCATTTACCTGATGACAGCTGTGATACATTAGGTCCTTTTTGTTCTTGACTGCTGAGTGTAAATCTTGCCTGATGGTTTTAGGCAAGTTCTGTAGCTATACTCAAGTAACTGACAGCAGAGATGGCTAATAGTCACTGCTCCTGGCTTAGTGCTGTATTTATTGACATGACAAAGCCGTTGACATCAAGAAACTGATTTGCAAATTCAACTTCTAAGATTTATTTGGCTAGTCATTACAGAGAAGATTTACTTTCACATTGTAATAGCACATATTCAGTAAATTAACTGAAAATGCAAGCCCATCCTCCTTTGAAGAAACTGTAGAGTCTTAAATATGAATTCCTTCCTCTAAGGAACTCAGATGAGAAAACACAATATTCATGGTGTAAACATCCTCTCTGTTTTGATATTGTTAATGGGAGGACTTAGTTAGCACATGCAGGCTTTTCAAACCTGCAGTAGATTTCACATTAAACCCAGCCCCGTTTAGTTCTACTGCACTATGGAATGATTTTCTTGACTAATTCCTCAGACTTTCAGTTGTTGATGGGTACTTACCCAAGAGCAGTGGTTTCTGGACGGAATCTTGAAAACTTCTTCTTGTCTATGAAAACAGAGTAAATGATGTGTCAAACCATTTTAAAATGTTTTCAATAGCATTTGAAATGAAAAGTTCTATGAAGATAGATAATATTCCTCAAGTGATTAGAGAATTTGCAGTTAGTCTTTTGATCTAAATTTGAATATTTTAAACTGTTCATTTTGGTGAGAAAAATTATAGTCTGATTATAATGAAACAAATACATTTAATGACGTAAACTGATTTATTATGAACATGCATCTGCTTGTCTAAGAGAGATGCTATACTGAGCAGGAAGAGAAGACTGTGCCAAGTCCTTGCCTGTTGTAAGGATAAAAACTGTGTAGGAATTACTGAAGGTACAACCAATGCCTGATGTTAATTGCCTGAAAATTTAATTCTACACAATGTGTCCCTAGAAGAAATGCTGTTCAGACAATTGAGTGACTGCTCCAGATTACATTTATCTGTTGACTTGTGGAGGGAAAAGTGTGGTTTTTTTCCTCTCAGCAATGTGTTTTGAACAAACCAGTGTACACAGTTGGACTCTCAGCAGGGAGAAAATCCAAGGACTGACATGTTATTGTAATAATGGCAAGGTCAGCAGCACCATCGGTGCTGTAGCACAGCCGAAAGATTAATATCAAACAAATCTATTTTTAACATGAAGCATAAGATAATCTGTCTTTAGCTGTAGAATATGTTAAAATACATTATTGTAAAATTACAGGGCCTGGTTATCTCTCTAACAAGAGATTCCTATAAACCTTATCATATTTAAGTGATAAATAGATTAAGTTTTGCAGAAAATAGCCTCATTAAATCAGGAAGATTTCAATCAGATGAAGTAATCCGTATGAAAAATATGTTAAAAATTTAGCTGTCCTTGTACTTGGTTGGTTGTGCTGTATATTTAGGAAGAATGGTCTTAAAATTTCCTCAACTTGTAAAATTATATCACATCAAATGTATCTAGGTATGACTGCCTGTTCTTGCACACCTGTCATTAGTATCTGGAGCTGCACAAGATGCTACTTTTTTACTCATGTAATTGACATTTTGTCAAAAAACCCATTAACTGTAAAAGAAACAGTAAATTCAGAATTACCTGATCCATGGAAACAGTACATTTACTTAGGACAATGTAAGCTTTATTTCAACAGTACTTGTCCAAAGATGCATTAATTTAATTTGCAGGTTCATATTTCTTTTTTAAACCCCTGTTGACTTGTACTTGATTGGGGCCTGACTCTGGGAGGTCAGTCAGTCTTCTAGGAATTCTGGGTTGGTCTTGTTTTTTCTCCCAGCTTAAAGTGTGTCGTGACCTCAGACTGCACTTTGCCTGAATTACGGAAACCAGAACTGATTCATGTAGCTGTGCTTATCATTTGGCAGCTCACCTGGAATATTGGTTTTGACATATATTCCAAGATCTTAGGGAAGGGCTAAAAAGCAAGGTGCTGAGCTTTCCAAAAGTGGTTTTGAGGTGCAAGTTCATGGCCATTTGTTCACATGGAAGATTCCCAATGCTTTCATAAAGACAACTGTTGCAGTACTTAAGAGAAGTGAAAGAAAGGGGATCAGGCATAAATGTTTTGTGGTTTTTTTCTCGTCTGTGTATTGGGGGTGCTAAAATTGATCATGACTGTGAATGCTTGATATAATTTGGTTTTTGACATTAAAAAAAATAAATCTCAAAGACTCCCATGCCCACATTTCCACTTGAGGAAGTATATATGAAAAAATCTTGGAATAATAGTTGGACTGACTGACATGAAATTAGATCAGCTGCAATACTGTTGACATTGATTGAGAGGTGTTAAGTGAGGAATGGAAAAAAACATATTTGATCAAGATTAATCCTTTTTCCGCCAATGCTCCTGAGACTTGTATTATAATTAATAATAATAGTAATAATAATTTTTTTCCTGTGAAGCTGCTTACAGAAGACTGAAGAGACAAATCATGACTTACTGAAGTCCGTACAAGTTCTGGACACAAGGATCTTTGAAGATTGCACAATGGTCTTTAAAGTCTTTTAAAATTTATAGCTTTGCATCTTTATTTCAGCTGAAACATACTACAGTTTAAGATGCTTAAACCATTTAGCACTATGGATGCATAGTTTTGTCTTAAAATCCCCTTTTCTCATGCCCCTGGGAAAACTGAAGTGGAAAGTAAAATCATAAATGCTTTGAAATGATTTGTGTGTTTAAGTGGAAACCCACCCACAGTTTTCCCAGAGTACAGGTCACTGAATCCCAATGCTTCTCTTAAAGAGAAGGGAACTTCAAAAATTGCCCAAGATGCAGTTTAGGATCTGAGTGGGAAATGAAGTTGCTTCCTGTGTTCACTCAATGCCGATGAAATTAAGTCTGTTTTATTTGACGTGTAGTTGAAAAGTTCCAAATCCAGCACTAATGTTTGAAGTTACGTCAAACCAGATTTGGTTGCAGGGTTCTTCTGCAACAGCCACAGAGTCACATGGAACTCCTTATATAAGTCTTGGATAACATGTACCACCTCCAGTTCTTGAAACAAAAAATACAAAATAAAAATCCCTCTTTTTAGTCATGTACCACCTCTTTTTCTTTTGATCTCAGTGTTACAGTTGCATATAGCAGAAAGTGTATATTAACCTTGGTAATCAAATGGACTCTCTTTTTTTTGTTTTGCATTATGAAAATAGGACAGCTTTTGCTGACTGTTGCATGAAAATGCTCAAATACTGCAGTTATCAGCATTATTCACTTTCAACAAATACCTGATTAAACCTGTGGTAAGTCATTCTTCAGGAGGGTTTTGCCTCTCTGTTTGTGGAATTCCTGACTGGTGGAATGTCCACAGATGTGTTCCCCCTTCTCTGCTCTCACAGACGTGTTCCCCCTTCTTTGGTGCTGCCCAGTGCTCAGTTGGAGCCCACGTGAGCAGTGTGTGCACAGCACACAAACATTGCTGATGGGAACTCCGGCGCTGCTGGATGTGTGCACAGCCCCCACTCCTGTGGGGTAAATCAGGGGCTGCACAACTCCCTTGGAGTTTCAAGATATTTCTCTGTTCCAGGCACAACACAGCCAGGCAGGAAAAGGCCTCTTTTGAGAGTACCAGATTTCTATCAAAAAAGACACTGGCTGATGCCAGCAGATTATAGCAATAATGCATCCTCAGAAGATAATGGTCCATTATAAACCATGGGGTTTCTGGACCCTTGCTGTCAGAGAGTTACTCAACATTAAACCCCAATCTGTTTGCTTCCACTGGAATTTTGCAAGGGTTAGAACTGCTTCTCTGCTAAGACAAGGCTCCCAGAAGGTTTCTGCTAGTTCCACAACTGTAATGCCAACAATGGGGATTTTATGGGTACCTTGAGTCCAGATAAATTAATATTTTAATTAAAAATCCACAGTGACTTTGAAAAGACCTCTCTCTAATTAAAGGTTAGCATTAACTACCAATTTAACTGTGACAATGCTGCCAATCTGCCCTATCAAACTTCTCTTCTTAACAACCAGCTGACCTAACTAGAATAGCTGGGATACAGAAATTCAGGCCTAGAGAGAATCAGTTTCAAGTAACTGGACATTGTTTTCTCCATGTTGATAAATGGGTTCACATCCCTCTCGTAGTGTTTGTCTGGCATGATAAAATGAGCTGTCCAAATGAACAACAAACGTTCATGTGATTCTTTAAATTGGATAAACCAAATGAAAGCATTTCATAAGATCCAAGATGGGATGGGAGCTCCTGGACCGAAGTTGCAAAGTCTGTATGTGGATTATATTGTAACAGTAACTGAAGCCTTACTCCTTTTCTACCTGGGATTATCCTTCAATACTCTGAAGCCTTGCACTGAAGTGTAGTGATGGATGCTGCTTTAATAAGAGGAAAACTGCACACTAGAATTCAAACTGCTGGGTAACTAAGCCCAAACTCTTACCAGTGGAGTGAAATGGCTTTTTATAATGCTGTTTACTTGCAGATTTTTCTTGGCTGTTCTTTGAACTTTGTTTTCAAAGGGATGAAGCAATCTGCACTACATTATTTTGTATTTCCTTATTATAGGATTTGTACACTGAATGTCAAGGACTGAGCAAATCTAAATTCATATGGAAGAGAAATTAAGAATTTTTTTTCATTTTTTTTTTAACCTAAGTACTGCTTATATTGAAATTCAGAGCAGTAAATTGAATTTGTGGAATGAGCTATATTATTTCTGTTAAAGGCATGGAAATCTCAGATTTAGACTTCTGGGTGTCCTGATAAACATGCTTTTTTCCCAGGAGATAGGAAAGATGTCTCCCTCTGAAAACAAAAAATTAATCCATGTGCTTTCTAGAATAGGTAGAGCATTCTGTTTAACCCATGCTCACTTCTACTAGTTCTTTTTCTTCTTGATGCTGTGGTGTTTATAAACTTGTACAAAGATAGATGTAAAGACAGGTTATCAAACTTCTAAATCAGGACAAAGCTTTGTCTGCAGAATCTGTCTATAAACACAAGCAGAATAAGGGAAGAGCCCATCACAAGAAGCCACTGTTTACACTTTAAAAGTTTTTGTTTAACAAATAGAATGCTTCTGTTTATTATAGTTCTCCTGAATTCTCTTGTTTTTGCCATTATGTGAGATTTTTTAAGCTCAAATTCCAAGTTAGCACTGACATTTTTGCTTCCAGTTGACTTGTTTATAACTCCCCTTTCTGCTTTGAATGAGACCACAAATTAAACACTGGCTTGCAGTATTAATACTTCATTGTTAATTGCCTTGACTTAGTCCCTTGCAGTGCAAAATTAAAGTCTGTGCCTTCTTTTTCTGCAGCCTTAATTGCAGCACAGGGAGGTTTAATCCAAACTGGATCAGCACTGTTCCCAGAAAGCTGCTGGAGCAGCGGTCTCTGGAGTGGGGTTCTGTGAAGGGTACAGCCAGCCGAGGTGCAGAGGGACAGGGCTCCTTGGGAAGGGGCAGGATGGCTTTGCTGTGGTCACAAAGAGCAGCTGCACTCCAGAGGTGGTCCCTGCTGCCGTGCCAGGCACTGTTCTCCTCCCTGGCGTTGCACTGGAACAGTTGGGAAGCGGTGGAAGGGGCGGTGGCGCCCGGGGCAGTGCAGGGCAGCGTCTCCATCTCATCATCCAGGATGTGAGCATGGCTGGGAGCTTCCTCTGGAGCAGCTCTGGAATAGCTCTGCCCTAGAGCTGCCTGCCCTGCTCCTGTGGAACGGCGGGAGTGCCTGAGCCACAGCTTCTCCTGCCCTCTAGTACGTGGATCAGCCCAGGGGCTCTGGGAACTGCTGGGTTTTGTTTTTCTTGCTGTAATGCTTTATGAGGAATATATTATCACACAATACAACAGATACAACCTGGAGAATATTTTTAACAGTACTGGCAGGGAATGCTAACTTAGAGAAACATGTGGTTTCTGTAATCATAGTTAATGGTTACAAACCAAATTAAGTCTAAATATTTGAGGAAATTAGCCTGCAAATCTGGATGCGAAGGAACGAACACATACCAAATTGTTCTGATGAACAGAAATTACCTTCTAAAGTAATGTGAACTTGGGATGACTTTTTACTCTTTGTGTAATGAGGGGAAAATGGTTCATTTTTGCTCTTTAACAGATGCTGCCTTTGAATTGTAACAAGAAGGGGGGAGACAGATAATGATTTCCAGTGAAGTCTAATTTGTTAAAAGGCACAATTAAGCTTTGAGATAAATGATTTAGCTTTTAAAACACTGAGAGTAAAGGAATTAAACTCAATTCTCACCCACTGCCTGTAGGGTAGCTTTTTGATTTGTGTAAAAGGGAGCATTGTGATTTGAAAAAAATTAATTTTTATGGTTGTGTTCTGTCTCTGAAACCACACATGTGCAGTGACAGCTATTTTGCATCTATTTTAGGGCAGGTTATCTTATTTGATTCTTCTGAGAAGCTAAGCAGGTTGCTATAGCTACTGAGCTGTGGCTCTGCTGAGATTTTTTCATCAATTTCTAAATGTAATTGTTAAATAAGGTTGGTATAAGGCCTGTGATATTTTGCTGTCGATTGCACTTGGAGACTTTTATATAATTTTTTATTTGATTCCAGCAGGTACATGGAAACATGTATATACTGCTTATGTACATGTGTAGTGACAGTATAATGAAAAACGAATGTACAGGTTTTCCAAAGCAGTATTTGCCTCAGAGAACTCCTGTATTCCTCTTGTTCTGAGTGTGATTGGATGTGGGTCTTGGTCTTTATACACAGCCCTGCAGGATGAGATGCTGCTGAGTGGGATGGCTGTGACAACCATGTGCTGAAACTCTGTTCTTCCAAAGGATCTTTTCTTTCTGGTGTGCTACATCTGAAATAAATGCACAAGTAAAAGAACTACTGCTAACAACACATGGCAGCTATTAGGTACAGGTTTTTAACATGTGTAAAGAGCTGTTCAGAACAAAATTAGCGTGTCCTCTAATTTGTAAAGGCTGCTACCCGTTCTTGACCCTGCCCACAGCACTTGGTGGATTCTTTGTTCCCTGCAGCTGTGGTCCAGTTGTTACACTGGCTCTACTGATACTGATTCTGTGTTTGATGTCCTCTATTTCTGCTCAAATAGTAACCACAGTTTTAGGAAACTCCTACCAATTCTGCAGCCAGGTACACAGATTTACCCTCTTAAGACATTACCATTGGCAGATAACTCTTAAGGTGAGCAGTGATCATCCCTATAAGGATTTGGATTACCTCCGTATTTATTCTCCATTTCTCGTTGGTGTTTTCCTGCAGTTCCTAAAATATAATTATTCATGTAAGCTGGGAAGTGAACAAATGAATGCAAATCCTGATGATGACCTAAGAGATTTTTGATAAATTGCAATTGTGAAAATGTTTTTTCTGGGAGTCACCTGTCTTGATTTTTGACTGCAGTATTTGGTTTAAGATGAGTAACCCTGCAAAAGTTTTGAAGATCTATATCCTAATTTTAGTCTTATGTGAATACCCAATTGTCAGATCATTTAATAAAATATACTATTGTGTAATATTGTCTCACTGCACTGTTTATGAACATGAGAAATATGTAGTGTCTGTACTGTGTCTAAATGTGTGCATACAGGTTAAAATAGTCAGTTACACAGACAAATTCCCATCTCAAAATCTAAAGTACTTTAATCACTAAATTTTAAAGGGATTCAATTATATTAGTCTAATGAATTGCACCAATATCTTTAAAAATAGTATGGACATTTGCATGCATGCATAATCACTTAAGGTGCTTATCCTATAATTTACTGAGACCTATGACGTGAGAATTCTTGATTTATAAAAATCCAGCCTTTAATGACTGCTGTAAAAAATAATTGTAATTAAAGTTTAATCACCACATAAAATGCAGATATGTTTGAAACCTTAGTTTTGCTTTCTAACCAATAGGTGGTGTAGAATTCACCGGAGTGCTGCTGGTACATTACATTACTAGCATTGCAGGAACCTAGTCATTTCATAGAAAGAATTAATTGGGCAAATAAACATTTTATTGCCAGGAATTCACTGGAGTACTGAATCAATTCCTGAAATTTTTTACTTTTATCCTTTTTTAAAAAAAAGTCCCTGTAATATATAAAGTATGCAGAGCAGTCATTGATTTACAGCTGAAATGCAACCAGCTTTGGGAGAAACACAGAAGCTGTTTAACAGCAGGACTGCTCTGTAGCTTAGGGCAGGAAACAAGAATGCTCCTTCCAGTTGGAACTACTGGAGGTGTAACATGCTGGTGAAGCCTGTGGTGTGATTTCTCAGTTGGCTGCTCTGACTGTCAAAGAATAGACTGCTACTAGTTCCAACTAAAAGAATTACTCATTTAACTCAGTTGAACCAGTGCTGGTGCTTTGATGTTGAAGATTAAAGTTCAGTGCCCACTGGCAGACATTGGGGGTTGACTAGCTTAGAGTGTATGACATTGGTGCTGTATAATTATCTGTGCTGGGGTTTGTTTGTGACATTAGGCTTGATATATCTTCTGTTTCAAAGTATGCTGTAGGTTCACTGGCTGTAAGATAGCTTGCATTTCATATGAGTTGCTGATTATTACCTTACCCCTCACTTGCATTCAGAAGAAGCTATTTCACAGAATGAGGAGTTACTTTTCTAGTACAGGGTAAATTTGCAGCCCTTATTCATATAGAGACATAAGAATTACTTCACTCAGTCATATACTCATTTGAATACCAAAACAATTGTGCTTACCTGCTCTTTAAGTGGTTGAATACAGTAGTTAGAAAGTAGATAAGTGGACAGGGGTGTATAATGCACCTCTATTACTGTGCTAACAGCAACAGCCAAATCCTCAATTAAAAAATGCATACTTATCTTTCCAGTATCAGGTCTCTTCCTCTCTCTATTTTATGCAGAAGTACATATAAAGTCCCAGGTTGATTTTAAACTTACAGTGTTGAAATGAGAGACAGACATGAATTCTGCAAATAATCTCATAGAGCTTCTCTGCTGGTAACCCTGAGTCTTTTGCAGGGGTGGAGAATCTCTTATTCATTTGTGTTCCTGATCCTATCAGTGACAGTTTTGCATAGACCAATGCTGGTATCAGTAGTGGAAACCTGTATCTTTGCTTCATCTGCATATCAGGTAATGCTGCCTGAAGTATTAACTTGCTGCAATCACTTAACAAGAAAGTGTCAATGTTCTTGCTTTTTGTAGATCACAAATGGTTCATATTTGGATCCTCTGGAATGAAAATAATCTTACAAGTTTAAGAACCTTGTCATTCACTGAAGTTATCTTACTTAACTTTCAAACTTTTCCTCCATGCCATTTTGGACCTAATTTTTGAGAAGAATTCTCCATGTGTTAACCCCTTACGTCCATACAGAGTCCCTTGGAACATGCATATTCAGAACCTCTCTGGAGCGCCAAGCCTCTGCTTTGTTTTGCTTGTCAGAACGCCTTGTGATTTTCCTGCATTTCCAGTAGAGCTTGAAATTAGTCAGATCCTGATGTTCTACTGAAACAAGCATGGGAGTCAAAATTAACGTGGCTTTTATTTGTAGCTTGTTTTGTGCATGGTGATAATCTGTAACATTAGGAGCACAGTGCTTGCTGCACTGCCTTCCTCGGGCACGTCTGTGCATTGGTTTATGGCAAAGCCAGCTGGGTGGCACTGCTTCTTGGCTGGAATACTTGCAGGCAAGTTTAGCATGGCACAGAGCCTTGGTTCTGGTTGTGTGGCTTTCAGATGGCTTGAGGACAGGCAGAGGCTGCCCTCCAGAAAACACTGATGTGAGTGCAGAGGGAACGCAAGGGATCCTTACCTATCTCTGTGTTTGGAACTGCTCTTTATTAGTATCTCAGTGGTAAAGGTAAACTTGGGTTTTAAGAGAAGAAAAGATTTGAAGAAGGTGAAGTTCAAAGCTTTCAATTACTTTTGTCCTACTAAAAATGGAAACACAAGACTCTGCTTTTTCATCACTCTCATCAACCTATAGTTGACTCCTTCACTCGTACACATACATCAGTTGCCTACCTTGCCCCTCATAACTGCAGGATCATACTTGCAGGCATAATATATTGGCATATTATGTCAGTGCTTTCATTGTCACTGACTGTAGCCTAGAAATGTACTGGTAATTCTTCATATTGTCCCGGTGCTTCAGTGTTAGAATGTGATGGATGAGAGATGTTTTTGCATCTGGCAGTTGCATATATTAGTGTTTGCATGAATAGGTTGGTTGCAATTACTGACTGGGCAGTAAGTGTTTCATACTTTGAAGGGATCATCCCTGGAGAGTTGTAGGGGTTCCACAGTGAAATTTTGGATTGAAGATCTAGAACTTGGGGGAAGTTGAAGCAGATCTACTGAAAAATGGATTTGATTTAGCAAGAAGAGAAATTAAGAATCAAATCCATGGTCTTTATTTTCCACTTCTGGCCATAGTTCTCTCTTTTCAAGTACCTGGTGGTTCACTGCTACTGATTGGATTTAATAGGTGGTGATTTGTTGTTTGATTGGTGTGACACTGCTGCCAGTGAAATCTTGTACTTCATGTGGCTGTAGTACACTTTCAGTGATTCTTATTGATTTTTTTTTTCTCTTTTTTTCCCCTTCCTCTAACTCACGGCCTTGTTACAGTAAAAGCTGACGTGCGAAAAAAATGATAGCAATAGGTGTTTCTGGGACTTGCATACCATGCACATAATTGTTTTTATGCCTCTTTGAAATAGTTGCCGATGTCCAGCAATAATGGACACGGAGGAACAAATCAAAACCTGGCCAGATCAGTACCAGAGTTTCTCTCTTAATGGAAAGAGTATATTCTTGCTGCACAGTCGGCTGCTAGCTCCAAGAAAAGCTGGAAAGCGCTGCTTGTCCCTCAGAAGCATTTCCCTGCTGACATGGTTTTGATGAGTGTGTGAAGGGAATACTGTCTGCCTTAGGGATGGTAGAGGGAGCTGTGTAACACAGGGCTCCCAAGGGATTAGAAAGCTGTAGGACATGCAGAAGTGCTGAGGAGAGAGAAAAGAAGGACAAAGGGAGTCTCTTCTGCTGAGAATCAGGCTTTTGAAGCAAGGTGTGGGTGCAATTTCTCTTGTGTTTTTGTATCATCTCAGTATATCCCAGCTCTTGCCTCTCAGGAGTTTTACCAGGCTGCCTTCTTCCTATCCCCACAAGTCATTAGTGACATGATGGAGCATCCTCTATAGCCTCTGCAGGCTTAGCTGTAATTTAGATCACTGCACCAATACGCTAATTGGCTGCTTCCTCCTGTTGTCATGTGCAGACTCTGTAGGTGTCCTTACTTTCATTCCTCATGAGTTTCATGATTCTACAGTCTTAAAGGCAGATAGGTTGAAAGGGCTCTCACAGAAATGCCCTGGCTTAGAAATGCCACACAGTTTCCAGATGAATTGATCTCTCCCATAGATCGTAGAACTGATCATCTTGGCTGAGTCTACTGATCATTCAGATCTCATGAGATCTCTGTTGGGCTTCCTCAGGGTAATTTAAAAGGAATTTCAAATTCCACCTCCATTTGATGTACTGCTGTCCTACAACATCACAACTTCATGAATGTCCAAATGAAAATCCAATTTTAATAGAAAATGATAAAACTGGAAAAGAAAAAATCAGACAAGAAAATCCTGTAGCTAATGTACACTCAAGCACAAGTTTTGTGGAATAACTAACACTGTTAATGCTGGTAATTGTGTCTGTATTGTGGTATAAAAAAACCCTCTTCATGGACTCTGTTGCTTTATATACTGGTCAGGAGGTCACAGACTATAAATCCCCTTGTTTGTGTAGGATTGAAATAGGCAAGTGGAAATGAAGTGATTGTTTCTGGGAGGACTGAAGAATTGCCTGAAAGCCTGAAGTCACTCCAGGGCTCACTGAAGGTTGTGAAATAGTGAAATTCGGGGGACGTTGTACAGTGAGGTGCTGTTAGAACAGCTCCCATCCATCCCCTGGAGGGAGGGTGGATTGATACAGGAGCTCAGTAACCCAGTGTTACACTGGGGGTAGGTACATCCATGGCATCAAGACCCACAGCCAAATCAAAACTAGCAATATGTGTTTGGCCTTCACCTTCCATGCATTAGAAGGTGAGATCAATAGCAAGAGCAGGCATCTTCATTTTACATCAGAGTTAAGAGTAAAGTTTAACCTTTAACCTTTAAATGTTATTGTTTCATTACAATATTTCTTAAACAGACTGAATAAAACCTCAGTTCCCATGATTATCTCTTCAGAGATGTCACAGTGTATCCCAGCTGCAGAGGAAGTTCTGCATAGCATTAATTATGCACTGAAAATATAAAGAAAGCACTTGACATTTTTCCCAGATCCATATTGTGTTGTTTTACTGGTTTTAGGTTTGGGGGTTTTTTGGCATTATCTTTATTGATTGAAAAAATAGGCTTTGAAAACCTGTTCTAGAACTTGGCTTTGGGTATGCAGGATTTTCCCTCACTGATACATAATGATCAAAGAAAATGGTTATTTACTGTCCCTGAAGATTGTTTAGAGCTATATCTGGAGGACTGTAGCTAAACATGACTAACGAGATCATTGGCAATTACTTCCTGTGTTGCCTTTCCTGGAAGCAACACAAACAGAAACATTTTGTTCGTCCATTGGTTGCATTATTATTAAACCAGTAAATCAAACCTGCTGATCCTGTTGGGTCCCTTCCAGGTCAGCAGATTCTGGGATTCTATGCACATTACCATTTCACAGGATGGTCAGAAGACTTGGATTTTCTAGCATACTCAGGAGCAAATTACATTTGGGGTCTGGTGCATACACAGAGCTTTATTACTGTTCATGGCTTGTTTACTCTTCATTCTTTCAGGACAATAGTAAGTACTATATTTTAAAAAATAATTAGCCTCAATAAAAATCAGAGTAAACTTCTACACAGTTGAGCTAGACCTCTAAAAGTGGTGCTCTCATTTTATAAATAAGAGAACTTAAGGTATGGAAATAAAACTGAAGCTCTGAAGGCAATCAGTAACTGTGCCACTGATAAAAGCTTGCATCATCTGATAAGAAGTCTGTTGTTCCTCTGTGATTCAGAGGAATTTAGCTGCAAGAAGCTACACAATAAGTTTTTCTGTTTAGCCTGGAATGCTGGCAGAAGCAGCAGCAAAACAGAACTTGTAAATTTATTTTCAAGTTTTCCTTCTTGTGTCACAACAAATAGAACAATTATAAGTAACGAATTAAGTTGTTCTCTGAGGTGTTCCGTAACAAATGAAGAACAAAGGTCTTCAAAGAAATAAGAGGGAACCTGTTAAGAATTCTCAGCTTCTCCTTAAAAGCAAGTCTGCTCACACTTCTGCATAAAGTTCTGTTCTGAGCAAATCAGCAACCCCTAAGTGAGAGCCTGCGGTTTCCACAGCAGCAGCATCTTTGATGCAGTTTGTCTGAGAAGCTGGCAACATATCCATTGTCTCAGTGATGTAGGTCCTAGTGAGTCCTGAGAGAGAGGATCCTTTGTTGCCTCTTAATGCTGGAATTATTTTATGTAGTCATCACTCATCTCTCTGTTGGCCTTGATCTCCATCTCTCGCTGCTACAGGCAGCAGTAGCCATGAGGGGAGTGTGCTGTGGCCAGTGTGGAGCAGGATTCCTTCTGGATGGAATTTCCATACAGAAATGTAATGAAAGGGTGGCAGTGGAAATGAAACTAGAATTTGTTATTTGAGCAATGTAATTGCAATACTACTTTGAAAATACTTTGAGACTTGTAAACAGATTTCATTTAATTCTATGTTGGCCGATCAATTAAAAGGTACAGGAAGAACTCTTCCAGCATGATGTATTGTATTCAGTGTCACTCTTGCAGAAAGGTAAGTTAATTTGGAATGATCAGCTTGGACTTTATGCTGCCTGGGCATGGATTTAACAATGCTGAAACTGCTTGTTAATCTCATTTTAGCTTTACATATCTGGCTTTAAAATAAAGCTTCTCAAGTGCTCATGCTGTATATTGGAAAGCAGGGGGAGCTCTTTCTGTCTGCTGCATTTGAAGAGATCAGTGTTTGTGCTAGTTTTGAGTAAAAATGTTCCCAGCTTCCTGATAAAGCTGTAATTAGTGGAGTCTAGCAGCTCCTTTCCATCAAGATAAATAGCTTTGAGATTATCCCATGATTAGTAACTCTTGTCTTTGTAGGTGGCTAAGAACATGGAGTCAGCCTTTAAGAGTGCCTCTCCTGCTCCTGTGCTCTGATTCCTCTGGGCAGTTGTAAAAGGAAGTGTTTGTAAGCCAGGTCAGGAGGGTGAAGAAGCATGTCTGATGTGGGATGGAGTCTGTGTGTGTGAATGTATGCTGGGATGGGAGGGAAAGCGTCAAAGAAGTTACACCAGAGTTTTTACACCAAACTCTGTCTTCATGAGAGTAGTCACATTAAAATCTCTAAACCAAAACCTGCTGAAGGGGTGAGGGGCTGTAATTTCCATTGACTTCAAAGGAATTGCTAATGCCCAATTTCTGTCAGCATTTGACCTCCTGAAAATTCAGAGGAATAAAGCCTCAAGGTGTGCGTCGTTTCTGAAGGCTTTAGAGACCAGAGTGCATTTTGTCTTAAAACTCTGAATAATAAATGTTGGAAGGGACTTTGGAGGTCATCTGGTCCAACCCTTCTTCAAAGCAATGTCTTAAACCTTTTATGACATCCTTGTAACACTGGGCGTATGCGTGTGGTTTGAAGCTTTTTCAGGTTTCACTCAGTCATAAACCATAAACTGTAACCCTTTTAGCTGGAGCTAAACAGTGGGAAGAACCCCATCTTCACTTACTGAGCCCTCACAGTCTCTGTGGCTGACATACGGTGCTGACTTAAATATAATTAGTCTTGAAATTTAACACTAGTATTTGGTAGGATGGTTCTGTGGGTGTAAGTTGGGGTTCTTCGCATGGCCTGTTGAGCAGGCTGAGGCCTATAGGATGTGTTCCTCTTTTAGGATATGTTCTTTCTAGTAGTCTGTGGCCAACCTAGTACCTTAAACACAGCAGTTCAGTGTGAGGGGGATGTGCTGCCCTGCATTCATAGTGTCAGAGGTGCTTAAGTCAGGCATTTGATTGCCCTTGCCCTGTTAGGTTCAGGGAGAGCCATCTCTTGTAGGGTAGCACAGCTCACACACACAGAGCAAAGGCAGCTAATGGTACTTTCAGATCATTATCTTTGCTTAGCATTACTGTCACTTTGTTGTTTGTAAGGCACAGGTCGGAGAGACAGTCCTGTATATGCTCATTCCGATTCTGGAACTGATGGATAATGCATCTGTTTCCTCTAAATTGGCCTGCTAAGATGAGAATGTGAGCAGCTAAATAACTGGAGTCAAGAATAAATGCTTAGCCCTTGCTTGGGTAATCAATCTCGCAGACTCAATAGGAGGCATGGTACGGAAATAGCAGAAAAGAGAATCTGAAAATATGTGGGATGATTTCTTTAGTGTAAATGTGGTTTCATGTCACTTTATTTCCATGACTCACTATATCTAATATAAACAATGAAAGACAGAAGAGAACTGGCTTTCTGAGGGTGGAATCAAGTATGAATAAATTTAACATTTAAGCTGCAGAGAGAGTAGAACTTTTTTAAGTTACGTCTGATGCTTATCCTGTCGTCAGTGGCTTAAAAAGAAATGTTTCAGCCTTTTTATTCAGCAATGCCGGCAAAAAAAAAGGGGGGGGGGGTCATTTTAACCCTTTGTCCCACTGCTGTACATAGTTCTCCTTTAATGCTGTTCTTAGGGAAAGCTAAGCATCTTGTGGAACAAAGAATAAATGTAAACTATCTCCCCAGGTAGAGGTAGTAACAGAAGCAAGAGAGAGAATGGAGGAGTAAGCAATAAAAACCAGGAGTAAGCAGCTTTATTTTAAAAGTACAATCAAGGCATGTTTACCACTGGTGTGCTATTTTATCCTCAAATCTTTCAAGCCGCCCACTAAAACTGAGGAATTCTGCATTAAGCACATCACCCTGCTTGTTTGGTGACTGTTGTGACAGTGCCTGCAGGCCCCAATTGGGACTGAGACCATAGTGTGCTTGGCACAGTACAAATGAGGAAAATTAAGTCAGTCCTTTCCCAAGAAACTCACTAGAGAAGAATCTAGCTGTGGTTAAGTCTCTGTGGATGCATACTAAATTTTAAAAAGTCAGCTTCTTTTATAAAGAATATAAAATACAAAATATTCCTCGTTCTGTTTTGCAATTGCTTTTGTATGTATCAATGTCTGATAGAGGACAGCAGAGCAATCTGCTAGAGAATATCCACATACACAACATGCTCATTTGATTTGTCTTGCATTGTGATTGCACTTAGATTCATTTTTATTTATCTGGCACATACTGCAGGCAACTCTGTGAATGTGTATTTTGTAGGTTTATCTGATGAGCATGGCAGGGCAGGCACATGTGTTTTTTCTTGTTTTTCTCATATCCCCAGCATTTGGTGGAGAGGGCTTTGCAACTGGAGCATTTTCTGACTGCAGGACTCCATCATTGCAGGATTATTTTTTTTCCAAGTAATTCCTCTTTACATTCTGCTCTGAAATCCCACTGGGTGCGTGCTCAGCAGTGCTTTAACTTCTGAATATTGAAACCAGCAGGTATGGTGAGAATGGAATATTTTAAACAGCAGAAGAGACACTTGATGTAGTGTATAATATCTGGCTCTCTCTGTGCTGCACTGGAGACAAAAGCTGTGTGAGAGTCACTTAGGGTGCAGCTGTTTATGGACCAGTGACAAGGACTTGCAGAGTATGTGAAAGCTCTAAAACAGGAGAGTGGTGCTGGGTTCTAGAAAAAAAAGGAAACAGAAAGACATGTCTGGATTGGTAACTCAGCTTTTAAGATAATTTTCTAAATCAAAAAAATTTTGCTTGGCAAAACTGTAAGATGAAAGACGTTTATCCAAAGGTAGACATTTATGGGTAAAGCATCTTATTTTAGTGTTTGTCTGCTGTACAGTGTGGAGATCATTATGGTAAGTGCTTATCCTTTTAGATTAAGTTGTTGGCTGTGATACAATTGGAATTAGTTACGTGCAAAGGTTTTTGTAACCAAGTGTGACTTCCAGCAGAAAAAGAAAAATGCAAGAGAAACTGCATGAGCATATAAAGTAGGTTTGTGTAGGTCAAGTAAGCAGAAAGAGGAGTGATTTGGGGCTAAAATATGATAGCTCCTTGTCAAATCCCTGAATTAATGCTTTCGTGGCAAGCAGGCATGTGGGCACATGTAGGGGTGTTTGAAAAAAGTGAAATAGATTTCAATCCAGAACTGGGATTCTTGAGCAAGGTGTTTTTCTTTTTCTTGGATGGGAGAAATAGCTGAGTAGTTACTTTCCTGCAAAGTCAAAAGAGGCCACCTTTGACATAAAGTCTCTATGGGGAACAGTACAGAATGTGAAAGAGAAAATACCAAGGAAATGTTTTTTAAGGGGTCCGTTGCTTTTTCTTATGAGGGCTGTTGAAATAGAAGACCTCCCTGAGCACAGCAAAAAGCAAATGCAACTTAATTATGTTACTGATACTCTTCTACTGAAATGCCTTTCTTAGTTGTCTAAAAAACAGGAAAAGAAATGCTAATTCTGCAGTGGGATTGTTTCCTTGTTATGTTTAATTTCTTTGCATGTTTAATTCACTCTGAACCTCAAAATAGCTTTCTGGTGCTTGCCTTGCTGACCTCTTGTGCTTTATTTACTTTTGAATTGATTTTCAAGCTTTCACTCACTTCCTTTTGGCATGAAGATCTGTAGGGATAAGGGGATTGTATCTCTTCCTCTGTCCTCTGCTGCCATGCTTCCTCCCTTTCCTCTGTGTCATGCAACCCTGAGCTCATCAGCTGGGTCTTTAATTCTTCAAATGGAGATGGGAGTTGCGAAGCAATACTGTAATACAGTAGGCCTGTATGACTAATCAGTTAGATAAAGAATTTGGGCTGCAGAATAGCAGAGCCTTCATGCTTGATTGATGATAACTGCAGCCAGCTGACTTACTGCCCTTACTGCCAGCATCCCCCACACTATTAGAGAGGATTTCTAGCACAGGACAATAGATTTGTCCTAGTAAGCATAATGCTGGGGTTTGTAGCACATGACATCAAAACGAAAAGGAAAGCAGGTCAAAATGGATGGCTCCCTGATTGTACTTAGAAAAGGAGTGGAAGAGTCTGGAACTACTGTTTGCTCATCCCCTACCTGCACGCTTCCTACCAAAAGAAGTGGATTAGTCTCTGTACTCAGCACAGCGTAAAGAATCTCTCTCATTCCTAATGACCTTTACCATGGAGCTTGTTTTTCCTTGGCAAATCTCCCAGACCATAGGGCTGATTTCTTTGGCCAGCAGAAGTTACTCTCTTTGAGTCAGGGCTTATGAAACTGCCATTATACATAAGGGTAGGATATATGGAGGGAAATAAAGCGTCTTTTATGGAACCCATAAGAAAGAAGGGAAGGCTACACTTGTTTAATATAAATGTATCTTAATTTCTTTTGTCTTACAAGCTGTAAACAGCTCTCAGAAAATCTCACTTGCTGCAGGGTTGGGGTGTTTTGTGTCTAGTGATGTAAACTTGCTGTGCTATCCACAGAGCTGTGGATCATACTGGTTTATTGAAGTTGCAAAGAAGCTGAGGTGGGAAAACTTTTTTTGTTGCAAAGAGAAAGATGAAAGTTTTCCTGGATGAAATCAAAATCTCTTTATGAGTCTCAGGAGAGCAATTCCACTCTCCTGCTTTACAGGAGAGAAAGGAGCCAAGAAAATGAATGTTTCTAACACATACACATAGTAGTACTTTTTATGGATACTGTGAGCTTACCAGGTGTCAGGTGTTAGCAGATTGATTGCATTTGGTGTCACTGCAGAAACCAAGCTGTATTTTTTTCTGTTTAAATATCATTGTGACCACTGTTCTCATTATACCTACTAAAACAGAAGCAAAAGTCACCTAAAATAATATCTGTATACTGGATACTTTATTTAGATTGATGTAGATGCTGTTTGGAGCAGAACTCCACTGAGTACATAAACTAATATTTAAGATATTTCTGTAATCAGACTTCAGTTGCTGGATTGATAAATGCAGATCGATTTATGATCTATACAAAGCAATTGCCTAAACGGTAAATAGCTGGTAATGCTTTCTGCCCTGAATTTGAGCTTTGTGTTTGACTTAGTACCTGAGAGAGAAGCATTAAGCTACAGTACTGATTCTGATTTGAAGTTGAATGCTGAAAATTCATTGTGAAGTTGTTAACAGCAGGGAGCTTCTTTTGTGAAGAACTAAATTAGAAGCTTTCAAATCTTTCAGTACTGACAGACTAAATAACCTCGGAAATTGATGAAGTTTTTATTCTGTCACTGGCTCATCAATAGCTGTCCTTCTTTTCTAGGTCCCTTATTCATAACAAAATGATTTCAGTATAGGAAGGAGTTTAACCTTTCTCAATTAGCCTTCACTTCCTGCTTGCTTCATTCCCACTTGCCACAATCTAAGCCACAGAAATACAATTACAATATTGAATGACAGGAATTTATGAGGCTATTTAGTTGTGGAAGTGAATTTGTTGTCTTTGATGTAGGGACTTGTGTGAGTGGCTGAGAGCCGGATACCTGTGGCAGGACTGACAGCTGACCCCTCCCGAGTGATTCCACTGATGGGAGGCTTGCCAGACATGCCTGTGGTTGCTCATCCTTGGCTGCTCCACGTGCCACATGAACTTAACATCCAGCTATCACACAAATGAAAATGGGGCACCATGTGTTAACCTGCAGCTGAATCAAAGAGCATTTTAATGCTGTCATAAAACTGCAAACTCTTATGAAGCTTAAAATATCCCAGATTGCATCTCTTAAGCTGTTATGCTAATGTTCTGTATTTATGTATGTGCATTACCTAAAAGATGCAAAGTTCTCAAATGGAAAATAAAGTCTGCAATATCTGCTCTGAAGTGCATCTGCACCATCTCTTTATGAGGTTTGAACTGATGAACTTGCCTTATGCTGTGCCTCCCAAACAGATGCCAGAGAGACTCAGTCCAGTTACAGAGATACCATCAGGTTGGTACAGCTTGAGATGTTCTATATTCAGAGCTCATCCAAGTCCACAGAATGCAGTGGCATGGGGGGAAAATTTCTTAGATTTTGCCTTGCCTGGATGGATTGAGGGATGTTCTGGATATATGACAACTATGAAGGTAGAATTAGAAGCCATTTTGCCCAGCAGAAGCAATTACGTAATCTACTTAATCCTACTTTTTTATATTTTTCAGACTAGGCGGCACATTTTATAGACAGCTCTGAATGGCAAATTAATTTTACTTTACTCTTTTGTGATTGACTTGGTCTCCTGGGTCTGTAAATGAAACCAATTGGTGTTTAGCTTTTTTAAAGTTCAGTCATGCCCAGGCTTTTGGCTCTGATGAGCATTTTAGCCATAGAGCTCTGCACCAGTGGGGAACAGATAAGGCAAGAAATATTTTGTAATTTTCATCATTCCGTGGGGAAAATAAGCTGGGGAAAGGATTATAATTCCCCCAATAATTTGGGTAAATGGATGGGTGGTACAGAACCAGAGAACAGTCTGGAACAAGAAATCTTCAAATGAAACATTACTGAGTTAGTTCTGATTCTCTGTGGAAAGTAAAGGGAGGAAAGACAAGACAGAGAACAAAAATGGTGCTGGTTGGAAAAAGCAGTAACACTTGAGCTGCCCCTAGTGAAGCATTGCTGTTGTTTCCAGTGGTGCTCACTGTGAGCTGAGTGAACACTGTCCAGCATCCACCTAGAACCTGTTCTTGCCCTGCCTGTCTCAGAGCAACACGTCCCTCTGCAGGAGGGGATTTTTTTCCCATTTATGTTTACTTGCTGTAATTCCATATGGGGAAATGTGCAAACATGGGCAGTGTCCTTGGGACAGTGCAGAAAGGATGCAGGAGAAGGGAAATAGGAGGGACTATAGTATGCTTGAGGTTGGGTAAGATCTATTAAGGGACTGCGGTAGGTAGAAGTTGTGTCTTTATAGTTCCTGTACCTGAAGGAAGAAAGTATAGTCTTAAAATATTGCCAAGCAGTTAAATCAGTAGAGAAATAAATAATTTTTTCCTGCTACACTTGAAAGGTGTGTTTCATATTTTACCATTTCCTTTGCACTTTCACTTTTAGAGTTCTTTAGAAATCTTTGCTTGTATCTCTGCTAAAGTCTCGGCTTTAATCTTCAAAGAAATCTTAGAAACCTCAAAGACACTCCTTCCTGGTTGGTCCCAATACAGGTTGTTCTGCCAATGCATTACATCCTGACTCAGGCCAAAGGTACTGGTTGTGGGTATTTATCAGAATTCATAGTTGGATTTGAACAGACTTGCACCATTTTCAGCACTGAAAAGCATTTTATCCCACAGGATGTTCAGAGGAGACAGAAAGCATCTGTTCTTTAAGGACTTCCATTCCTATATTTCTGCTAGGAGGTGTCTTCGTATTATTGTCTCAAAGCCCAGTATTTCACAAGTCAGTTTGATCTCTTTGCCTTAAATGTCCCTTAGCAGTGATGGACATTTGATATCAGCTAGCACTTCCTTACCTGTATCAATTTCTCGTTTCTTAGCATCTTTTTCTGTTACATAATCAGAATCCTTTTTTTTTTAAATATTCAGAATTCAAGCTGGTACGGACTTGATGAGGTATGTGAGCCATGAAACTCATGCATCGTATGTAATTTCTTAATGGTTCAAAACTTGCCTTTCCAAATATATTTTTAATTTTTACTCAGTGTTATTATTTCTGTAAACATTCTTTTGAAACAATCGTTTGCCTGAATACTTAAGGAAGTAGAAATAGCCTGAAAACTACTAAGAACAATTAAATTGCATAAGGAGTCCTATTAAATATTTGAAGGTAATTACTCTAAACCTGGTGTAATTAGAATGTTAAACCACATAATACAAGTTCTGCTGACACTCCTTAAGTCCATTTCTCAAAGGAGGGTAGATTCAAAGCAGCTCTAGCCAGATTTACTGGGCTGCTCAGTGGAAGGCACTAATCGATTAAACCTGTGCTGTTTAGTATTAAACTGCATCCCTTCTGTCCTAACCTGCTTTTGCTTGTCTGTCTGTTCATGAATGGTGAATTTTATGGGGAAAGAGAGTATCATGAGTCGTATGGAGACAGTCCTTCAGCTGAGCTAAATGGATACTGAATTAAATAAAAGAAATTCTTTCTTTGTTTCTTCAGCAGGGTAGGCGTATGAACCCTGTGGACTAAGGCCCATCATTAACTAAACATATTAAAGCAAAGACAGGTTTATAGTATTCTGTTTTTTCCCACATCTACTTTGGTTATCTGATGGACATTATATAATTGAGTTATAAAACATTTACTCTAAGGCCATACCTATTCGAAAAATACCAGATTATTTGGAGTGTTTGTATTCAGTATATTTCTACATCATTAAGAACGGTTCATGGTACATGAACTTTTACTAGAAAAGTAATAATAAAAACTCTCCAGTAACATGCATTGATATTAGTAGCAGAGTGACTGGTTTTGTTTCATCTAGGCAGCCAGCCTCTAGCCCAGAATGTTGCTTGGATTTGCCAGGAGACGGCACGTGTTACCCAGGGCAGGCAGTGTCTCCACCCCTGACCTGCTGCTGCCAGATGCCTCTGGGTAACTTCAGAGCTGGAGCAAATTCAGGCACTAGCCCAAAAAAAAAGCTTGATGTTTTCCCAGTCTTTCAGGTAGGTTGCTTGCTCTTGCAGGTAACATTCCTCATGGCAGTGTACCACCAAAGTGAAAAGTGACCACCATAAAAAGAAGCCTTAAGATCAACTGCAAAGGTTTTTAATCTTGATCCTACTTTATCCTAGTAGGGTTCCAGGGAGATGTAATTTCATTTGTGTTGTGTGGGGTTAATGGCTTGCCAGATACAGGAATATTAATAAATAATTCTTAATTATAAGGTGCATTGAATTGCTAAAAGAGGAGATAATATCTCCTTATGACATTTTTGGGCATAACACAGCTAGCCGACCAAATGAAAAGGGATAAAAATAGTCATTTGCACAGTCAGATGTTTTGAAGCCACAGAGGTAGGTAACAAGATTTCAACATCATTGATTCATCTGTGAGCAGAACCAGAGTACAGGCAGGGAGATCAGTAAAATAACCTGCTGGTGTGTCAATTAAATCTCTCTAGTAAACAATCCAAACAAGTGAAATTCTCCTTCAGGCATTTGCTGCCTCTTTCTGTAGCAGCAGAAATTCACTACTAGACAATTCTAGTGGTTAAAAAATATTTTGGTGGGTTTTATCTTCAAAGTACTGTCTATCAAACCAGATTTTGCAAGGACTGTTGCATGAAATTTCTCAAGTATCTGAATTTTAAAGAGTCAGAATAAATAGCAAGCAAAGTTCTAAATGACAAGCAAAAATGGAACAGAAGTTCTCAAACACAGTTTTTAACTTTTTGGACAGCTATATCTTGAATAATACCAGAGATGGACATAAATCATTACATGTATTGAAAAAACAGGTGCAGTGCACCAATTTCTTTCATGTCCTGAAGACCGTCCAGAGCAAATGATCAGAAGTTGGTTGCAGACAAAACAGACAGCTTTAGGAGACCCAGCTGAAGTGCACAATACTGTAAATATGAGTGTCTTAGCTTGTAAAAAAAATAAAAATAAAAAGTAGCTTTAGATTACATCACAGTAAAATGCAGGAGAAAGAGTTCTCTTGACCGAAAGATTCCATGTTCAGAGATCTAAGAGCAAGCCGCTGTATTGCACCATGTTGCAAGGAGTTCAGAGAGCTCTTCCTGTGCAGTTCTGTGCTACTCAGGCTGTACTGTCAATGCTGTAGTGGAGCATCTGGATTCCTGATCCAGGATGGCAGCCCCCATTCCTTCTGCCTGTAACTCTGTCCTGCAAAGCACTACTGGAAGTTCATCTCTGCTTTTCCTTGGCACTCTTAGGGGTAGGAGTCTGCAGTGTTGGAATAGCTGAAATATTTAAGGTCAGACTTACACTTCAGTAGATTTGGGCTGATGTTGAATTTGTTCCAGCTTCTACATATTTTTAGATATTGTGGCATGAAATTTCACACCCCCCAAACTGTGGCTTCAGGGCAGTAGCACTCATGGCCAGTTTTCCCAGCTCCACTAGGCACTAAGGGCTTGAGTGCAGGGTGCAATCCTGCATCCATTCCTTTCTCATTATTTGATAGAATGTGTTAGCTGTCATCCCTTTGTTCTTCAAAGGAGATTTTGACACAGCCTATACATTTATTTATGAATCTGACGTACAAGGGGGAATAGTTCTCTGTGTAACAAGAATCTTCACTAGTACCTGTTGTCTCGGGCAGTTCGTGTGTTAGTAAAGGGTGGAGAAGTTTAAGTCCAAGAGCAGCTGATGGTGAGTGATTCTGAATAAATTGATGTAATAATCGGAATTGAAAACACAGCACGCAGAGTGACATTTTTAGCTTTGTTCATGTATTTCTGGATAAAGAGGATTTTTTTAATGATCTGATTTTTTTCCTGATTGGACTCAGAAGAGCAGTTTAACATTGAGAAGGAATAATGTGAAGGTTATGCAATTTTACAATAAATGTAAGAACTTAGAGCTATGGCAAGGAAATAAAATTTCAGGGCTATGACTGGGTAGCTAGATACTATTCAAGATGAACACTGCACCCATGTAATTGTAATTGTTAAGTCTTTAATGAAATGGAAATATAACACCAACTTGGGGATATTTTTCTCTAAATCCTGAAAAAGTATTTCTGTATCCCTGAGACTGGTTTTGTTTTTTCTGTTTAGCAGTGATTTTAAAGAGTCCCACAGTTTCAGATACAGCTTGACAGTCTTGGTTGCTTTTATTTTACTCAAGTGTTCTCCTGAGTTTGACTGTATCTGACGTTACTTCAGTAACTGCATTGATGATGGACGTGGGTAGTTGTCCATCACTGCTGCTGCTCCCATCAAACCTTTGTGGGCACAGTGGACACACACACACACAAGGGGTCATTTTTATTGAGGCTTACTGTAAATTGTGGCATGAAGGACTGGTGGCCATCAACAGGTGGGAAATACTGCCTGCCTTAAATGTAGGGAGCAGCACACCAGACTGTTGTTCATCCATTTGCTCTATTATTGCCTCACTGTGTTTCCGAGACAGGAGGGAAACTGCTCTGACATTATTTACAAAAACCCAGCCAAACCTCAAACAAAGAAAAGCTGAAGGAACACCACCCTCTATCCCAAACCAACCCCCACAACTTATCCATTCATGTTTCTGTCCTGGATAAAGTATTTAATGTAGTCACATGCTGCTGTGTTAGATTGTTCTGATAAACAAATTCTTCATCCTTTTCTTCTATTCCCAGTTTCCCAGGTTAAGCCTGAGGACTGTCTGCAGTCTAAGTCTTTTATAGCTAATTAAAGGTGTCTAATTTTACAGCAAATGCTCTGACGATATCTTTTAAATTTCTGTAATAAAAAACCATTGGCGTTTCTATAAATTAAAAATATTATAGACAGGGAAGTGAAACATCTGAGTTTAAAGATACATAGAAACTGCATGAAAAAAATCTGTTCCTCTTGTAAAATGACATGAGATTTCAGCAGCACCCT
This sequence comes from Drymodes brunneopygia, assembly GCA_013400955.1. Taxonomy (NCBI): domain Eukaryota; kingdom Metazoa; phylum Chordata; class Aves; order Passeriformes; family Petroicidae; genus Drymodes; species Drymodes brunneopygia. The sequence goes on along the minus strand of VZTZ01020219.1, from coordinate 315,413 downwards.
TGTAATTTGGAGTGTACCCATTAATGTGTGTGAGCCTGTGTGTTGATCTGCCATAGTTATGCTGAAAATGTAGAAGTTCAAACCTCCAGCTGCAGTTTGGCTGCTCAGGCACCGCTGCAGTCTTTGGGCACTCACATGCACCCAGACTACAGCTAATGAACACTAAAGTTAATGAATTTTCACAGTTATTCTGAGAATTACTTCAAAAGATGTTTGAACACAACCAGTTCATGTGTGCAGGAAATCATAACTGCATGTGGAAATATCTACTGTTACATACAGGTTTAGATTTAATGGAATTTTTTTGGTTCCTTTTGAGCTCCCCCATTCTTAGGAGTCAGCATAGTGATCAAAGTATTGGAATAAGATTATGAAAGTAAAAAATTCCTTTTTAATCCCAGGTTTTGCTGTACATTTTCCTTGGATACATCATGGTGTGACTGATAGCAATTACTGATGCTAACATTACTTCCCTTGGAAAATACATTGAAGTTTCAAGTTGATAATCTCTATAAATGTAATATATTCTCTTTAAATGTAAAATATTTGCATTATGATGTTAATGGTGGTGTTTCATGAAGTTGTTTCTGTTGAATGGAATTATAAAAATTTCTTCTACTTTCTGCATATTCAGCATACTTTTATTTCTTTCTTTCTTTCTTTATTTATTTATTTACATCAGGCACTATTTTGAGTTTTCTTAGGGATTTGAAACTTCAGAGTTGACTTTGCTGACAGTAGCCTATGCAGGTTATGGAGAGGACCGTGACAGATAATTCAGTGAGTTAATTTTCTGAATTGTCACTTTGGAATGTTACAGGATGTCAGATCACTTGGTTGTTTTGCTTCTGGTGTGACTGACTGATTTGAGAAAGGGATTAAAAGGGGCTGATAAAACTCCTGCTTTCAGTTTGATAAAGCTGGAATCTGGGGATGCTGTTTGGCCCTGCCAAAGTTTTCTCTATTACACCGTTTTCTTTCTCCTTTCCTTAACATTTTGGGAGAGGGGAAATGCCACTCTTTAAACATGTCTAAATGTTACTGCACATTCTTCAAATTCCTCTTCTTAGTGTTTCACGAGTGTGGGGTCGGGTGCAGCTGAGAAATGAAGATGTAGAAAGAAATGCTAGAGTTCTGTGTTGGTGGTGTCTCTATTGTATCCAGGTTACATATGCAAGTAAATTAGTATAATTAATTATATATACTTATTACAGCAGCCAGCTCCAGAAACTGAGCTCACAGTCAGTCAGTCTAAATAATTTCCTTTTGCATGATTATGTCATTACGGATATTAAGGACCAGGCATTCTCCTGTTACCTCTGGCTTAAATACAATCAGAATAATGCATGTTTTCTACAAAGAATTTAAGTACCAAATCCATCTAAAGTCTTGATAGAGCACTGTGTCCAGCAGCATGGCCATTACTGTAATTTCATTCAGCTTAATATATGCAAACCAGAGAGCTTCAGTCAATTGCAGCAATAAAACTTTTGTTTCAGCTGCCAAGTTAATCATTTGACTCCTCATGGTTGTGTGTTTCCATGACAATTGGATGGGTTTATGATTGACACACACACAATTAAAATCTGTCCTTCAAAACTCTAAATCTCAGAGACCTAATGAAAGCCTATTCATATTCCTAAACAACTTTTCATTAAAAGAATGCTGGATTGTGACTTTCAGCAGCAAAGGGGCTGCAATTTGTAGGTCTCAGCTCCAGTGTGCACAGCTGAGTAATGTTAAAATTTATTGTGGTCTTAGCCTTGGATTTAGATCTCACCTGAATGTGGACTTTTATTCTCTTATTGATTCAAACTTCTGTGGGTTTAGTGACTTCTTTTAGTTAACATCTAGAGTGAAATTATGTAGTTCTTCCACAATCTAATCTAATTTCCTGTTGCCTTCATGTAGGATTGAGTGTGGTTAACGGTCAGAAAGCCTGCTAGAGTTTTTAATAATAAGGTTATGCATATACCAACTCTAGGAAAATATATGCTAATGGCTTTACCAAAATTTACAAAAATTTATGGGCGCTTTGCTGGATGAAAAAAAATCTTATTTAAAACCATAAAATTCCCTTTATGTTATTAAAACACTGGTATTGTTAATCAAAGTGGGTTAATAACAGGGTTTCAGTGGAAAGTATATTTGCTCCATTCTCTCTTTTAGTTCTGGATGGCCTCTGGACACATGGAGAAGTCCATCTCCCTTTCTAAGGGACCAGAACAGCAGGACTTAGATGAGGCCTAGAGGGAAGAGCAGCTTATTTTATATTATCATGGAGATTTGTTAGCATTATAGGAGCAGCTTAATATATAGAAGCTTTTTTCTGCAGACTACTCAGGGTGAGTACATTTTTTTGATATAAAGTATATTATTATTTGTTAGTCCATTGCAATTTTTCTAGCAAGTCTCAGATAAGCATATTTTTGTGCAGTTTTGCAAGTCTGATATGGTGTCATTATATCTGGTATTGTATTCATAGGATCCATTGCATTTCTGTATGTTTTGAGATCCGAGAAACACCTAATGCCTGTGACACTGTTGTGATTTAAAATCCAAATATCTTTCTGGTTTCCAAGGTACTTGTGTGAAATATATTTCCCTTCTGTAGTAACCAGTCAAGCTGAGGGTTTTTTGAGGCCGGTATTTTTGGCATCATCAATCCTTAGCTGCATTTTTGGTGCCACAGAAACGAGAGACATCGCTGAATCATTCAAGAGGAATAATAAAATGAGAGGGGAGAAGTCTGGCAGCTGAACATCCATGGTGTGCCCCAGCCCTGACGTGCTGGAGCCGGCACAGCCCCGCATGAGTGCCGGGACTGCAGGATCTGCAGTTGCTTGGCTGCTCCCGTCCAGCAGCAGCCCTTCAGATTAAAACAGCAGATGTGCAGCCAGATTCTGTCTCTTAAATCTGCAGATTATAAATATTTAAGATGCAAATAAGACTTGTGTGATGGAGCTACTGCTTCTGTGGTTTTGGCGGTCAGTCCTGTTCATTGGTTTTATCGCACTTGGTGCTTGTTGCAGGGACACTGTCCAGGCTGGCAGAGCTAAAAAATTAAAATTAACATTAAATCTGTCAGCTTTTTACTGTTTGTGGTTTCCCATGTTGTGTTAGTCCCTGTTCTGCTGCTCCATTCCCTGAGCCTGAGCTGCAGTGAGCTGAGTGCTCAGCTGAATGGTTCTGCAAGGCATGAGATCTCAATTACATCTGAGCCCAGAGAGATCCCAGTGTGGCACTGTGCATCCACACCTCCAAATGCTGTGCCACGGGTACTCCTCTGACCTCATTTGTTCTCGTTTCTGTGGTTTTTGTGAGCAAAAGGGGAAGGTTATATGGTACTGGAAAACATTCAACAGGTGTATCAAATCTATACTGATATATACATAAATTTCAAAAGCAATGCAGTTCCACGCTTGCTGTTCTTACCAGGGATGTGTATTAATCCTTTTGTTAACATGAAGAGCAGGAACTGTAGAATGGAGCAAATGTATATGAATTGTTTTCCTGTTTTTTTCTCTTCTAGTAATTACCTCTCCCCTTGCCTGACCAGCAGTGGCTCCGTAGGACAGACTCAGTGTGTGCTTTCTTCACTGTTCACCTGATTTTCCTTGTTTCTTTGCTGGCATTTGTTTTTTTCCTGCTTGTTTTCCTCAGCCTAGCCACAGAGACAGTTCTCTACAGTGTTGGGGAAGATGAAATAGGAAAGCCTTATAAATATGATTACCTGGCAAAAGATGCTGAGAATAGTGAAATTGAAATGAAGGCAAGCTTTGAGATACCAAGTCCCAGTTACTGAATAACTGGAAAACAATAGCTTGGCCGACTGAAGGTAATCCCCCTTTGGATTGAACAATACCCTCTGTTTGCAGACAGGTCCAAGGGTCAGAGCAGACCCTGCCAACTGGTCAGAGGGGCCAAGAAGCAGTTTTGAGAGTTTAAAATATAACACCATATGGTAATACAGTAGTTCTCATAGGCTGTATGCAAATGTTATAAGATTTGTAACTTGTTTTAGATTGGTTAATGAAAATTAGAATATTCAGTAGAGAAGATGATTTATTGTATTGTAAACGGCAAGCTCTTTACTCTTAGCTCTTAGCCCTGCTCTTTACTCTTAGCTCTTACCTCTTCTCTCTTAGTTCTTAGCTTTGCTCTTAGCTCTGTTCTCTTTACACTCTTCACTCTTAGCTCTTAGACCCGCTCTCCTAGCTTTACACACTTTACTCTCAACTGTTAGCCATGCTATCTTTACTCTTTCTTAGCTTTTAGCTCTTAGCTCTCTCCTCTTGCCACTTCACTGACTTCTTTTACACTCTCTCCCCCTCACGCTTATTTTCTCACTTCTCTGACCTGCTCCGGGCTGCGTCTGGCAGCCCTTGGCAGGTCCTCTGCATATGCGCCCCTCTACAATAAACCTTATGTTTTAAGACCTAACTTCAGAGATCTCTCGTCTTCGTCCCAGCCGTCCAGAACTGAACCAAACCTAATCCTACACTACAGTCATTAAATCACATATAAAAATTATAATTAATATTAATTAGTCCATTGCTACTTCATACATTCAGCTTTTTGTCCTGGCAAGTTACCACAGCAGCCACACGAAGCACATCCAGCGAGAGGGATGAATACAGTGATTGAGGCTCTCCTGCCAGGAGTTGGGACAGTTCCCCAGGGTCACACATTGGCACACACTGCCAGTGCCAGTTCACACGTGGCACTGCTGTTGTGTTCACAGTGCAAATGTGGGTCGGCTGAGTGCCTCTCCTTGCCAGTGTTTCTGTGTTCTTCCCACCTGCCAATGTTTTGGTGTCAGCATGGTTCATTGCTAGGCTTCTAGCATGTGCTCTTCTCAGCACTACACTGGCTAATTTGGCCTTTCAAAAACCTTTGGTCTCTTAGTTTGTGCCTCCACTGGTAGCAAACGCAGTATTTGGGACTGAGGTCAAGCTGTCACTGAAATAGATTGGGCAGTTTATTGTAATTGTATTCTTGTGTCCTGAGTTGACTCCCCCACCTTTTTTCATTTTTCTTATTTTTTTTTCTTTCGATTTCAAATACTGGATTGTCTGTCTCAAAGTCCCAACACTCTTTCTTGGTTACGTTTTCTGTAGCACCTCCTTCCAATATTTCTAAGAAAAACGACAAGTTGCTTGAAATTAGCAAGATGTCAGAGTTTTAGGAATATGTTTTCATGTAATCCCCCTTAATTGGCCTAAAGATAAATACAAAACAAGGAGTTTATTTTTTTTATATAGGTCTAAAAAATTGATTCAGCTTCTTTACAGTAGGTTTTTAATAAATTTTCTGTATCAGAAGAGCTACAGTAATACGTGAAAAAGATGAGAGCAGTAACCATAAAAAAGGAAACAGTGTGGCAAAGCAAATAATTTTACTTTAGAAGTGCCTGGATAACCAAATTCCTGCTGCTTTCATGTTCTAATCCTCTTAAAAGAAGAGGCTGAACTCTTTAGTGTTTAAAGACCAGATTAAATCCAACAAACTGTTACAATTCTATGATTGTTAAACAGACGCACTGAAAACACTAAGAAACAAACTCTGTTAATAAATGTATATATTTTCCATGCTTCAATGAATGTAAGATTATAGATACTTACAGAACTTTTATGTGAATGTGGGAACACATACTTCTGGAAACTAACAGTGCATGTTTTAGCTGCTCTTGTTTGTCCTGGGAATTGAGAGACCTATAGCTTAGAGTTTGAATAAGTTGGTGTATCTTTAAATAGCCTGAGTGCTATGACTGCCCAGTAGCCTGAATGCATTAGAATGAAGGATGAAGCTTGTAAGAGTTCTGGGACTTGGAATAGAAATATTCTTCGTATTTCCTTCTTCATTAAGTGATCCCAGCTTTTTGTGTGAATTCCCAGTTGGCCAGAAAAGGTTACTAAGCTCTCATCTATATCAACTGCAAATGATTGATTTCTTCTATCCCTAGATATTCTTCTTACCCATCTGTTTTACATTCTTAGAGCAACACGTGTGGATGCTATTTATATCTTTCCTTGGCAATTGTTTTTCAGTTTAGATTACTACAATAATTCACCTTTAATTTTCCCTTTGCTTTATTGAAGCAATTTATATTAGTGATCCTAATCTGTGCTAATGTCACACTTTTCCATGTGCATGACTGAGTAGGGGCCCTACCTCTTCTCTTCATGTGAATTTGTCCCTTCAGTTCATCCTTAATAAACAGAGCTTATTAAATTATTTTTAAATAAAGACAAATGGAAACATTGTTCTGCAATTAAATAGAATATACATAATTGTTGTGTAAGTCAGACAGACGTGCTGTGCTCTTTCACTGTCATCCAGGTACAGATTTTGCATCCTTGCAATTTCTACTGCCAAAACCTCATTACTCAAATCAGGGCTTCTGTGGAACATAAAGTTTAAAGAATGCCAGCACATCTGAAATGATCTGAGTACTTGTACTGTTTGGTTTCCTAACCGTTTGTATGTATTTTGTTAGTTTGGGAATGTTCATTAAGTTTACCTGCATACACAATCATCCACCTCGCCAGCTTTCTGGAAGATGTGTGCAGCTCCTACCACCATGAGAGTGCTATGGATTCTGCAGGTTTGCTCCAGGCCTCCCTTGGTTTCAAGCTACATTTCTAACTTCTTGTTTGAAAAAAAAAATTAAAAATCCTGCTTCATGTGAAGAACTGTAAGAGTTGTGACTGAGGCCTCATTCAATTGTGTCTTTTTTAATGACAAGAAGGCAGCATCACTTAGGTGTTAAGGATGACTTCTGAGATTCCAGAGATTTCTCACTCACAGCTCTTGACCTTCAGCAAATTGTCATTCTCTCTGTGATTTCTCCAATCTTACCTGTATTTTTTTTGTTCCTTTCTTTTACCTTTATTAGCATATGATGGTAATATGTCTGTCTGTGGTAGAAGGTCTTATGTCAGTTACAGGATTAGGTTCTGGTGTAATAGTGACTGCATGAAGTATTCTAGTGGTCAGCTTAGACTATTAAGAGTATTTAGATTTATCTGCAGTAATGCAAATTATCAGGAAAACAAGAGTTCTTAAGCTAGGCTACCCTATAATTTTATTCACAAAATATTGTTAGTTAAGCTTTCACTCAGGCTGGTTTTCTTCTTCCGTTTGGGCACAGAAAGAACTGGACATTTCTCAAGTACATATTTTTGGTAAAAATTTCCTGGCTTGACAAAGTATCTGGTAGCTGCTTTTGTTCTGAGTTGAGGCCTTGCCAGTGGAATTGCCAGGGCAGAAGCTGTTGGCCACGGGCAGGGAATGAGTGCAGCATCATGAACAGGCCAGAACATTGTCAGAGCAACACAGGAACATCTGACGGTGCTGAGTGCACAGTGCTGCTGGTTATTGTCATCCCAGCAAAACTGGGACTGCCTCTGCTGTGTTACAGCAGCTAATCTGTGCTCTATAAGTACAGTAGGGTATTGACTGCACATTGCAGCTTTCCTTTTTGAATTAAAATTGTGAACAAAGATTCTTCTAAAAATTCCCACTTGCTTTGGAAAGTCTGCTCTCTTAACCTTACGGTTACAGGGCTGGGTCTGGCTTGCTTGAGAGAGGAATTTCTACCCTGGAGAATACAAACATCTGCAACCAGTTTCCCACAGTTGTTGTGAACTTTACTGGCACTGATGTATTATTACTAAAACCAGGATTAATTTTTTTATCCTTCTTTTTCCAAGATTAAATTTCATTACAGAATTTTGGAAGATCACCTTTGCCTCCCATTTAAATGAATAAATTTATCCTCTTTCTGTAATACATAAAAGGTGACTTTGGTTACCCCATGAATGCTATCAAGTTCAATTTAGATACCCTTAGTATACTAGAAAACAAAATTAGATAATTCATCATCTAAATTAAATGAAACTCCATATTAGCATGTAATATAACAAAATTCCTTTCAAAATTTTCATAAAAAGTGATCAAGTGCTGCATTTTAATTTAATTGGGTGTGATGAATTCTTACGTATATTAGGCTGTAAAATTTTAAATTACATTTTTCTATAAAAGGTGTTCAGTTATAGTTTTATTGCTATGTAAGTTCTTGAAACAATGCTGTTGCTGAAGTCTCACTTATTACATATATATGTGCACCCGTGTGGTACTAAACTGTGTATACCTTGTTTTCCATTCCTAGATGTCTCTTTGTAATGAGAATTATTAGGAACATAGTACAAGCAGCTGTCAGCAGGCTCTTGATAAGAAGATTATTATGTGTTAACTTTAAAGAGTTAGGAATGTATAATTCATGGCTACTTGGTGCATTTTGCAAATGTCCCAGTTGTACACAATTGCTAATCGGAATGACATGATGGAAAACACATCTTGGAAATACTGTCATTTAGGTTTGTTGCAATCAAGAAACTGCTGTTTGAGTGCAACTTCTCTGTTTGATGTTCAGGAGCAAATCTTAGTCCTGTATTAAGAACACTAAACTGTCTGGGCTTCTTATAAATATTAATTTACCAAATGCACAGAAGTCTGTGACATTTCCTTCAGAAGAAAGGATTTGCTTTAATTTTGTTTGTATCATAGCACAGTGAAGTGAATCACTGTACATTGGCTTTTGTAGTTCTGTATTTCATCCATTTTCTTTTAATATGTCTTGTCTTTATCAACACAGTAACACAGTAGGGGAAATAGGTGCCAGGAAACCTGGTTTGGCAGAGTTCAGCCGTTGTTTCTTTAATAAATGATTTACTTCACTGGTAGCATGTAATGACTTGAGTGACATTTTATAGGCTGTTGTACATTTTCAGTCCTGACATTTTAGAAAGCCACAGTTCTTATCTGTGACATGTCTGTGTACTGATGCATGGGCTCTTTACTGCTTTTGTAATATTTATATAAAATTTATTGGCAGTAACTGCTATTACCCAGCGCATCTCTTTTGAAAGGTCTGTGTATCTCTCCACGTTGACTGAGCTGTTCAGAGGGGGTTTGGAACTTTCTGGGCATTTTGCCACTACTTCTGTCCGAACTTTGTCTGCATTTGTATCAGCTGCTTTAGTTAGTGGTTGCTCGCTTGTTGTTAACATGCTGATTTACACTATAATTAAGAATGAGTAGGAGTTTCTGAGGGAACTCAGAGCTCCTAAGTAACACAAAAATAATGCTGTTTTAAATAAATTTCTAGAGATAATTGAGTGTAAATATTAAAATATCAAACAGCTTGAAGTCCACCTCTTTTGATGGAAAGCTTTATAATGAGTGTGCAGGGTGGCTGCTGTTCATTATGTTTGTATCGCATCTTTAAGGGGAGAAACCTCACTTCCCATGACTGTTTCATATGTTTTGATGCAAGTTGTGACAGAGAATATACCCACACACTGAGTTGTGTAATGTAGCTACCTCATGTTTGCCATCTGATACCTTACATAAAAGCAGAACTGTGCTGTCAGTCAGAATACCCTGCATTTCTTTATGAAATGAATTAGCAAATGAAGATGTAAAGTGAAGGAAGAAAATTCCTTCTTTTCACCTCCTTGTCTCTTGGTTAAGTAAATCACAGCAGATGCAAAACACAGTTCGGAGAGCTCTATTCAGCTCTGCCCAAACTTTTGGTGATTTATCTGTGACAGAGCTCTTGCCAAGGAAAACATACAATTGGAGGGTATCAGCTTCTTTCAATCAATAAAAAAAAAACATGGACAGACAAATTAATCTGGGAGTAAGTGAGCTCTTTTCCACTGGTCTCTTCTCCATTGGGGTAGCTGTTGGCAAGTGAGGTTGTGCTGACTGCAATCCACTGCTGTAAGCGACAGAAACATTCATTCCTTGAGGCTGCTTTGAGGTTGTAAGTGTGCAGTGAGGGCTGGAGCCATGAGTCTGCAGGTAATTTTTCTTCTACCAAATAAACTATATCATCCAAATTCCTAATTAGTTATTTTAATGCTAGAAATGCCAGAGAGAAGGTTGTTTGAGTGACAGAGAGAGCCAAAGATAAAGGCTTTCCATTCATGCCCGGGGCAAGATTTTGCAATGTGTGCTTATAGTAGTATTGCAGCTGAATTGAAAATCACTCTGCTTGTCCATCCACACCATGTTTTTGTCTCATTTATTTTGGACTACACTGCTTGCCTGCCTCACACTTGGCAGTGTTGATGACGCCAGTTTCTATGCAGAGACAAGGGATCCACTCCATGCCCTGGAACGTGTTCCAGCTGTGATTTGTGTCACTCTGGCTCTGTGTCACTGACACTCAGACTGGCACGGTGTGAGCCAAGGGCCAGGCAATCCCCTGGAGTTACCCAGGCTGTACCTGACTGAGGGCTGCTCCTCACACTCGCTGAAAAGCAGGGTTTTCAAGAGCTTGGGTACATACTCAGAAGCCTTTTGAGTAAGGAACCAAGAAGGTGTGAGGAGTGGCACAGTCCAGGCATAGCTCATGATACAAAATAAGACATTAGGAAAAAGGAATGGTAGAACAGGTTGCTATGGTACTTTCCATGATGCTGTTTGTGTAAAAGTGCTCATCTGTTGGCAGTGCACACATTTGCATTGGTGCAGAATCAAAATTTGTCCCTAAGTCTTCCTGTAGTCCAATAAGCTTCTCACATTCTCACCGTGTTAGAACAGCTTTAATAACTAATTATGTTCACTGGAGTAGGACAAGAATGAAGTGTGGTTGGGATGCAGTTGTGGAACTTGCTGACTGGCAAGAAATGCTTTGCTGAGAGATGCTTTACTTCCCCAGACATTTTTGCAGTGTCAGTGCCTTGATGTTCTGTTAAGTTCTTTGTTCTGAAAATATTTCTCTTAATTAGTTACTATAGCTAGAGACTAATTGTCTGATTTCTTTTTTTTTAGTCATTTGTTGGCGAGCAAACATAAAACCGCTCAGTCTTTAACAGTGTGACTGGGGTAATTAGTTACAAGTGAGAGATAACAAGCAATCTGAAAAGGCATTACGGGTTTTTCTCCACCTTTCCCATTTGAGTGCTGTAAGATACTTGATTAAAATCAGCAATAAAAGTATATCACTGGAATGAAGCAGCATTTTTGTAATGAAACACAGGTGTTTTATTAAATGTAATGCCGTCCAAGCTGGTGGGATTTCCCCCCTCTCCCCTGCACCTCAAGTCGTGTTATCAAATGGGCAGCAATCAAGGGCTGAAAAGGGGACTTTGCAGGATAGCCATGAGCCTCAGCAAGCTCTAGGCTTCCCAGGATTTGGGGCTGGAACTCTGAGCTGGCATCAGCTGATATAAACCAACACAGCTTCCCCTGGCGCTTGGACTGTGCCCATGTGAGCACAGCATTATCTGATCCAGGTGTTTGCCATAACCCACACAGCACACTGGGGACTGTCACTGCTTTGACAAATACCCTGCTCACAGAGTAAAATGAAACACAGAGATTTGTGTTGAAAAAGACAAGGAGTTTTTTCTTGGTAATCAACACTAAATTTCAGGTTCTACAGGTGTGATTATCACTAGAAGGCCACCAGTGTGGCCCCAATAGTGTGAATAATAGCTCTGAAGGAGACAAATGCACTTTATTCCCTGGTTATATGATAAAAAAAAGATTCAACAGCCCACAGCTGTACATGAATACCAAAGAGGGACTGGGTCTTACCCAGGACATCCCAAGCCTTAGGCAGCTTGTCTTCTTGACTCTGAATCAAGAAGAACAAAACTACAAAAAAAAAGGAAGGAAGGAAAAATCAAGGGAAGTATTTTTTCCTGTAGTTTTTGTCTATTCCAGGTGACACTAAATGTAAGCTTAAAAAATGGAGAATATTTTAATAAAATTAATAAAATTAGCTTACTTAGAGGAGATAGTAATTTTCTTCTTATGAGACAAAAGCTAAAAGAAATTCGGCTTCAAAGAAGCCCTTTTCTTACATCAGAGATGTAGAACTTTCTTTTAGCACCTCTGTGGTTACAGTGAGTCTGTAGGATTGAAGTGCTTTTCCTTACTTACCACTCAGATGTTTATCCTGTGCCTTCCAGGCAGAGGAGGAGCAGTGAGGAAGGGTGTGGTGATGGAGCCATGTGACACTGGAAGGGCAGTGGCATGTCTGCTTTCTGGGTACTTTACCTGAGTGAGACCCAGCAAGGGGGATCTGCAGGAATCAACGGCTTGAAATGTTCTTGCTCGTGGAAAGAGAGTAGGAGAGTAGGAATCCAAGGATCCTGCTGGTTAACTTTGAGAAACTGCTAGGATAAGAAATGCTGTAATGGGAATGCTGCATGAAGCTCTAACAGAAAATGGGATGCCGAAAAACATTGAGTTCTTTCTGGTGACTTTCCTGCCCTAATTTCTCTTCCTTCCTGCTGTTAGAAGAAAAAATGTCAAACGGGATGAGGCGTATCTGTGGAGCCACAGTTGACATTTTTAGAGCCACTAGATGGCATTTAGACCTGGATGACTGAAAATGCTGTGGCATTTGCTTATGAGGGAAACTTTTTTTGCTTTTAAATCTAGGAATTAATGGATAAGTAAATATATATTGGATTAAATTTTAAGTTTAGGAATGTGTGATTTATGCACATATGAGTGGCACTGGGACAGAAATCAAGAGGATCTTTTAATGGAGTTTACTTTCAGTATTCCAGTTCTGTGGGATTTTCTTGGGATTTCAGGTGATGGTGAAATAGATGACAGAGCGAATGCTTTTTTGTCATGTAGCATGACTTGGGAAGGGGAACCAAGGAGAGATACTAATAAAAGACTTCCACAGTATTATGTAAATGTTATCAGTTATTCAAAAATAATCCCCTCTTCCTACTTCCCCGGGATGGAATAAAAATCTTTGTTATTTTCTTTGTTTCTCTTACAGAGTTATTATCGAACCAAGGGAGAATTTCCATCTTAAAAGCCACTGCAAGAAAGAAAGATTATAAAAGGTACTGTGTTTCTGTAGCTGAGTCTCTTGAGTGTCTTGTTACTGTTTCATTATGTGTGTTCTTAAATCACTGTCCTTTTATTAAATTGTCTTTACACCTCTCAGAAATTCCTCCGTTTGCATGCTATTGAAGGCCAACTGAAATTTGTTTAATATAGTGATAGAGTGGCTGAGGAGGAGAAAGAAGGGAATGGCCCTGTGATATCTCTTAAAACTGGACCTGGGACAGGACCCTCTGTCATTACTCATTGTGTCCAGAGCTGAGGCAGTGGCAGGGATAAAACACAAGTGCAGCTGAGGAAAACAGGGATGACAGTTTTCTCTTTTGTGCCATCTCTGATCCATCTCTCCCTTGTCCTATTACCATGGAAATACTTATTTAGCTTCATTCTACCCCTGACAGAGCAGGGGATGTCTCTTAACTGGGGACTTCTTCCTACAGGCAGTAAGGGTCAGACTCTCAGGATGTCTCTTCTTCTCTACATGCCCTCCCTGCCAGCTCTATCTCAGCCTTTCTGAAATCAAAAGGCCAATCCTCTGGTCACTTAGAGGATGACCATAAGCATTTTCGTCTGCTCTGAATTCATCTTAATATTTTGGTATGTCTGTTTTAAATCTGGGGACTTGAAAGTGAATAATGGGATTAAATATTAAAGTACTCTTGTTTATTTTCCTGAAATATGGCTCCCTTCTGTGTACTGCTTTATTTTTCTCAGTGTAGGTGGATTATAGGTTTAGCCAAGCATTCCTTGAAAATAATCCTCTGAATAACACATATTATGTTACTGATTTTTATAGAGTTCTTTCCATTTTCATTTGATTGTTTTTACATTGAACATATTTCCATCTATATATGTCAAACCAAAAAGTTTTATTGAAAATAAATAGCCTATTTAAACTTTCAAAGCTGTTTGTAGGAAAGATTCCCAGCACAGTTTACATTGTATTTACTGTCTGAATTGTTTGGGACTTACCTCTGTTACTTTCATAGTCTTAATGAAATGAATTAGAAGTGTTTATTATAGCTGAAATGCATTCCTATTTATACAGTGCAGGATTTTAATTTTAATATAATAGAGGGAATTTGCTTGAAACACTTGAAGTGGTTAGAAAGTTAAAGCAAAATTGTTATTTTTCCCACTCAGCAATTATCAGCAGGATGGTTATTAAAAAGAGATGTTTGAATAGGAAGCTGTTTCTTGGAGCAGATCTTCAGTGATTTGGAAGAAATATTTCTGCTTCCAAATAACTGTAATTAGGCACTAGTGATAAGCTTGTTCCTGGAAATAGGAAATATTCTTGATGGGGGATATAAACTACAAAAAGCATTAAGATTTAGTCAAAGATAAAAATGTAGGATAGGCTTGGAAGGGGTAAGATCAGTGTCTAACTATAGCTATCTGGAAGAAAATGATTTCTCCAAAAGACAATTGATACTGACCCCCTAAATCCAATATTCTCCCCAGTTCCTGCTGATTTTCAGGTCAGGGTCAACCTCAGCACAGAAGATGCCATTTAAATGTGGTAGCTGACCAGTGGAAATGGAGGTTTATGAGCAGGTCAGATGCAGAGCAGGTTTTCCATGCAGGGAAGGCGGGATGGGGAGAAGGGGGATCCCTGCAGGTTGGGTATGGTGTTGGTGTGTTGCCAGCCCAAGGCTGTGCTGACCTGTGCCAGGCTCTCACCGCCTGCACAGCAGCCTGGACACCGCGGCCCTGTGCTCTGCTGGCTGCCCAAATGCTCACATTCTGATAGAGCCACAAACTAGTGAATAAAAAGCTCTTGTAACAAGGATATAAATCTTAGTTGTGCCAATGGGTAGTTGCAGTTTTGATCAGTGTGTGGCTGTAACACCTGGCAGTGTCAGCACAGCACCGCGCTTCTGCTGCGTGCGAGGGAAGATCTAAACGAGCAAAGAACGCTTGAGTCTGGACTAATCAATGGGGTTACTATGGCGTCTTGATTTACCCAGGGATACCAACCAGGCATGTGCTGAATATTATTCTCTGAGGGCTACTTTGGCTGTCAGTTTAACCCCACAGAAGCCAGAATGCTTGGCTAATAGAATAGGAAATGCTTCTCAGAGATAAGGATTTCTGCCTTGAAAATTCAGCAACACCTTGCACCTGGAAACAGGGGGGTTGAACTGGCAGTTCTTGTGGCAATGCTGCTGCCCCTCAACCATGCACCTCCTCTGGAGCAGCATCTTTTTGCAGTGTGTAACAAAGACTGTTCTGTTGAGAGATGTTACATGCTCAAATCCATCATATGGAATGATGACTTTCTCCAAGACTTTGATTAAAATGTATCTGTTTTTCCTGTCTTTATGTTTATGCATGAACCAAATGATTATTCAAGACAGCAGATGAGTTAAATACTTTTATTTTGCTCAGAAATTATTTATTAGTTCTCAAATGCATGTTTGCCTTGTAATACTAAAAAGCTGTGGTGTTAATCAGCACAAACTTGGATTGCAT
Source organism: Drymodes brunneopygia (assembly GCA_013400955.1). Taxonomy (NCBI): domain Eukaryota; kingdom Metazoa; phylum Chordata; class Aves; order Passeriformes; family Petroicidae; genus Drymodes; species Drymodes brunneopygia. Next base: position 300,050 of record VZTZ01020219.1, on the reverse strand, counting down.
CCTAAACTTACAAGGGTAAAATGAACTTGGATTGCATTTTAAATTTACAGATGCTAAAACAGTGAAGGGTGTGCTCTGCACATGCCATTGCAGAAAGCAGATCAATAGTTTTGGTCTAAACAGAGTAGATTTACTTAGTGCCTCAGGCTTCCAAACATGGCTTGGTGAAAAATATCCTGGATTTAGAATGACACAGATTTTACTGGAGAGAATTAAAGCTAGTGAGCCTTACTCTGTTTCTTTTGTCCTTGTATTGCTTTAATATCTTCATTGATACTGTTCCTGGTTTAAAGCAACATAAGGTGGAAATCTGATTGTTTTTAATGAGAGGTTGAAATATGGGGGAGTAACACAATAACACTGGTTGGTAAGCAGCTAATGAAATTATTTTGATTTAGTAGCTTCAAGAATTAAACATGAACATTGACATTATATTCTTTCCTGTTTCTACTGATGTTTTCACTTCCCTGGTGGAGCAATGGAGCAGCCACACAAAATCCACTAGATGTGGCTGTGAGAGGGAAATAAGACCCATGTTCTGGAGAACAGCTGAAGGGTTTTGGTTATGTTTTCTGCTGAAAGCAGGAGAAAACCACAGGGAAGAGGTTTGCTCTGTACACTTCAGACCTGTGAATTATTTTCCTAGCATTGCCAGTTTATTTATTGGTATAAAATGCAATGGGAGATACTAAATTATGATTCAGATATTTGATTCAGATGGGTTAAAGAACCTGTTTCTATTTGATGCACTTATTTGCATTAATCCTAAAAGTAATAATTTGAAATGCCCTCATAAACCCCGAGACTGGAGCCCTAGAATTAAAAAGCATTTGTTATTACCCAGGAATGTAGCTGTGCAGTTTTATTGGCCTTTCTTCTACTGTAATCTATGGATCTCATTTAGCTGCATGCAGCCCTGTTCTTCTGAAACATTAAAAGGAAGGAAATCTCTCGATAGCCTGAAATCAAATTATCTCTCTGTGTTAATCTACATGTAAAACATCCAATCCCACTTCTTTAAAGGAAAATAGTTTTAGTGATAAGAGCTAGACTGTATTCTTTGGACACTAGAATTAAGTGGATTTTTTTTTTTTGTCTGCAGAATGCTATTTATAGCATCAATTAACTCCTGATGGTTGGGATAAGTCATTTGACACATCTGTTGCTGAGCTTAAACACTCATTGTTCTGTGGGGTCACAGTTAGATTTTTTCCTCTCTAAATGTGTAGTGAAAGGACAATTTTCTACCTAATAGCTCTTAGTTTGAACATGCTGCCTAAACAGGCTGCCTGGTGCCTTCCAGGGCCGTTTGGAATGGGTGAAGCTGTTGGGCTGCCTGACTGCAGAGCTGACCTCAGCTTTGCTGCTTGCCATTTTGTTATTTATCTGCTTGATGATAGCACAATAGTGTCTTTTATGAAAGAGTTATTATGAGCTTCTGCAGGATTTTCCAGCCTTGCTGTAATATTTCAATTACTCTGTTTTACCCGTGACAAACTGGCCTGGCTTTGGGAGCTGCTGCCGGCCCTCTGACTCTTACCCTGTGTTTTGTAGAGATTTAATGCTCATAAATACAGGGCTGTTCTCAGCTGTAGTTCCCCACACAGAGCCAGTTTCAGTCACATTCCTGGCAGTAGCCTTTCTCTTAAAATGGAAGCCCTTTTACCAAAACCCTAAACACCTAAGAGCCAAGAAAAATGAGGATTCTTGTATATTGTTTAGTGAAATTTTTTAAGTGTTCTGTGGAAGTCATTGCCTGAGTTTGTAACAGTCTCTTTATGTGTTTGGCTTATTTGCAGCCAGATTGGATTGTTTATTAATGAAGCCAAGCTTTAAAATACATGGGAGCGAAGGATGGACTGGAGTTAAAAACTGTGCTGCTTTTCATCTTTATCTTTTTCTCTTTCTCATTGAAATAGCCCTGTTCTGAGGACAGATATATTGGTTTTGGGTGGCTCTACCTGCAAGGGAAAGGCTCTACAGTAAGGAAGTAATTTCTGTTGAAAATACTACAGCTCCATGGTTAATTGAAGGCCTGATGCTCTTTAACAATCACACAGGCTGTTGGGGTTTTCCTTTGCTGCTTGGAAGACACTATTTCAGTGAAATGGTTGTGGTGGGATTGTTTCTTGTCTGTTACTGTCTGTCTCTGCTTGCTTGGAGTGATCGTGGCTGAAGGCTCTGTTGGTGTGGGTTCGGATCAGATTGCAGTCACTGGAAGTGGGGGACACGGAGCTGCTGCTAAAGGCAGCTGTGAGAACACTTGGAAGCCTGGATATCCTCGACTCAGAAAGGGACCACAAAGTGCAATCCATTTTTAAGCAGAGCTCCTTATTGATTTCAGGGGGGGAGACCTTTGAAAAATCAATGGCACGCAGCAGCTTTAGTATGCAAGGACATGTGTTCTGGGGTGTTAAAGTGATCGGCCTATGAACTAATCAAGCTGGTAGCAATCACGTTTGGCAAGTTCCAAGGCAGAAGAAAAAGTGTCAGAGGCTTGAGATGCAGCAAATGTACTATTCATATTCCAAGACAGATTGCAAAGTATGATCTTGTTCATCCTAGCTTTGACTCTCAGGTTGCATTTTATTCCTGTAGAAAAACAAAAACTATAAAGGGAAATATAAAAGCTTCTGGCGATATGCAAATATGGGCCTGATTATTATAAGGTATAGTGTTAAATGAATAGAATTGCTGAAATAATAAAAATATTTTGATTTTTTCCATGAGAAACCATCTCTCCCTCATTCAGTCTTTTGGTATTTACAAGATTTTTACAAAAACTATTCCACCTAGACACTTGTTTGGAAATATTTGGGGAGTGTTGGTTTACAGAGAGAATTTACAGTGCACAGTGTGAATTTATAGACTATCACATACCCCATTAAACCTTAGTGTGGACACTTAGTAGATGTGAAGTAATATGCTGCCATTTTGCTGTGCTGTTTTATGCTTAATTAACACAAACACTGATCTCTGAAGGAAGTGTGGCATAATGAGTGCTCTGATGGAGGAGTTCAGCTTATTCAGTGTAGACAAGTCCTTAGGTCCCAGAGAGCAAGAGCTCTGCTTCAGAAAGGTGCTCTTTGCTGTTCTGGTCTAAAAATGAGAAATTTTAGGAAGAAATGGATTTTTTTTACATAGGATAAAAGTAACCATAGGCTAAAGCATTTACTTTAAAAATTGCCCTTGTAAAAATACTTCAATTTGAACTTCAGAGCGATAAACTGAATTATTTATGCTATTGTATATATGCAGTTGTAAGAAAGATGTTCTGTATTTCTATAATTTATTTTCCTTTCCATTTGGAGGTACAGTATAGCAGTTGAAATTTACCTTCCTGGGGAGAGAGAGCTACAGTACAATTAAAGCTATGTAGACACATTGTATCAGCAAGCCCTGAAAGCACTGCATGAAATTTTGGAAGGAAAACCTGAAAAACTCTGTTAGCAAAGTATTCAAGTGAGGAATCTTTATCAAAGGGAAGCTGTAGAAAGAAGACTGGTGTCATTTAAACATGCAGTGATTAATGTATAGAGATTGGATATAAGAAAATGTTGTATTGTTTTTCTGCTGAGAACTGTACCTTCTCTGAGGAACTACAATATGATTTCAGTGCTTTTAACAAAAATGTTAAATAAATTATTTCTTTTTAAGTGGACTGAGAACCATTCTGGTAAGATTGGAGGTGGTATTGTGCTACTGACCAGAGCCAGTTCTCTAGTGGCTTAAGTGTTGGAACTGTATTGCCTTTCAGTGCTTTTGTTGATGTTGCTAAACCCAGTTCATAGTATGATATTCTGCAAACTTATTTGCAGAATTTCTTTCTTTCTTTATTTATTTATTTATTTACTTATATGGAGTGATTCCTGCTGGATAATCAGATGAAATTTCCTACTAATGTAAAAGCTCAGATATTGCACGCTGAAATTTTTTTCTGCAGGAATGGAGGTGGTGAACTGTAGTATTCATTGCAATATCCTTAAGATGCAAAGTTCCTTTTCAAGGAGTTCTCCTGTTACCATTTCCTCTGCCCTCATTCATTCTCCAGTTTAAACCTTGTTTCACAGACTGCCTCTGTCCAAAGGAACAAAAAAGCCCTGACCAGCTTTTTTGTTGTTTCTTTTGACACCAGCACAGTGTGTCTGTCTGTGCCTACCAGAGAACTATATTGAAATAGCTTTCTTTGTGAATTGCTCATTGCTATTCATTAGTGGAGGTTGTCACGTAAGGGTCAAATTAGAACTCAGTCAACCACAGCAGCAAGAGGACCCAAGCTCAAGATAGATTTCAGCACAAGGTTTGAGAAGCAGTTTATTTGGAATGTGTTACATGCATTTTTTATACATATATATCCAAAGTGTTACTCTTTTATGTCTACAAACTCAATTATATTTAATTTACTTTCTCTGGTCATTTACTTGAGAATTAGTCTTTCTCTCACTCTGCCTTCTGACTTTCATCTTTGGGCCTATCTGTGCACAGTTTTGTTACATCTATATAAATTTTGAGCATAGAATTTACTTCTGTTAGTTTAAGAAAAAATGAGATTTCTGGCATGATGGTTCTGTGCCCTTTGAGGTTGGATCCATGCAAAGAAAGGATCATATTTCTGGTAATTTGGCTGAAACACAAGAAATTGTGTTTATGCTGGCTTCAGGAAGGCAGACAGTACCTGGTCAAGCGTAAAATCTACCAGGGCAACATTCCTCTCTGAAAATGTTCTGAAACATTTGAACCAGCAGTGTGAGTTTGTACTGGCTCTGCATTTTGTGCCATGTGGTTGAAGCATTTTTGATGTGGTAGTAGCTTAGGACTGGCAGTTCAGCCTCACAGAACCATGCCTTCACCAAATGGCTTCTATTCTGTACATTCTCCAGCAAAAACAGGGACTAAATTGGCAGCTGCTGACCCAGAGAAGTTTCAGTGATAAATATTTTAGGACAAAATAAATCAGGGTTTTACTGAGCTACACAGATGACCTGATATCCCAAAAGCTTCTTTCACTTTGGTTTCATACAGGATCAGACAGGTACGCATACAGACAGGGAGAACAAGCTACTGTGCTGTGTGCATCTTTTAGAAATGAATGTCCCCCCTCTAACCAGGATCTGTGAAGTGATCTTGAGTTGTTTGGGGCTTGTACATCTGACAGCGGCCTAAAGTTGTGTGCCTGAGTAACAGCTCTCATTTCTGAGAGCAACGTTAGGTTTCTGTGTCTAGCCTGGCTGCAGTATCCAGCTTTGCAACATTCCATCATCCTCCTTCCAGTCTAGAGTTTTCCCTGATTTGGGACATTAACAATAAATATCACAAGAACATGGAAGTATTGATGACTGATAACAAATCAGATTAATCAGGGTGGGGTTTTTTTCCTTAGGAGTCTCAGGATTGGCTTCTCTGAAAATTATTTCTTTTACTACAAGTTAGGAGGAAAACAGTTAATAATAGTAATAAATAATTTCTACAACACAGGGAGAACAACCTGGGAGCTGACTATGTATAAAAAAGGCTGTAATCCCTTATTAACTAACTCTGTCTCTCTTTCCTCTCTCTTGTAGCTGGTTCTTCTTGAGGCTGCTCTCCTGCTTTGTCTGTCCTGTTCTAGTCTTAGTGGGTGATGTCCCTGCAGCTCTAACCCTCAGACTCCAGCACCTCACTAGGTGTGTATGGCTCAGTTTTCTCTGCATGCTTTCTGTCGCATGGGGGGCAGCACTCATGTCACGCTACTCATCTCTCGTGGCCCTTGAGGCTGAATGTCATTAGCATGGGTTATGCTTCAGTTGCATAGATTGTTTAAGCCCCATTTTTGCTTTTATTCTGCTGGTTTTCTTCTGTGGAGAAGCACAAAGCTTCTGTTTCCATGCACACTCACAGGCCTTCATGTTTGCTCCTACAGCTGCTGAGCAGCTCTGTGAATGAGCTTCTTGATGCTCACAGGAACTTCTCTTGCCAGCAGGACTGATAGACTTGGACTGGTCTTGGATAGAGCAGTAGTGGGGCAGCTGAGCTGAGCATCCAGACTATTGGATGTGAGAAACCCCTGAGAGAAGCCTGTGCCATGTTCGGTCGCTGGCGGGTGAGCAGCGCGCTCTCCAAACGCAGCTCACTCTCAGACCCGATCTCCTTAGCAATCACAGGACTTTGAAGTGCAGGGGATTTGAGGCTCTCCTTGACTGTTCAGATTTAGGTGCCCAAATCTCACAGAACTTGACCCCTCTTAATCTGAAGGGCTCTTTAAAAACTCTTGACTATCAGTTACATCCTATAATAGCAAAATTAGCATGCAGAGTTGACTCACATTTTTTGTGGAGCACCAAGTGACCCTTGGAGTCTTGGCAGTGTTTCCAAGAGCCTCAGACTTGGGTGTGAGCTGGGGTATCAGCAGTGAGCAGGACTCCTGTTCCAGCCCTTTGCACTGGGGTGATTTTCATCCTCAGTGAGCACTCAGTTTGTATTGACTTAGAAGGAGCCTTTTGATGCATTAGTTGAACAGTCAGAATAAACACCTCCTCTTACCTTGCTCCAACTCCAGTGCAACACTAATGTATTTAGAGTCATGTAGGCAGGAGAGAGAGATTTGCTGCTGTCAGCGTAGCCTTTGATACTCTGTAGGCAACTGTTTGCTGTGTTTAGAAGTGCAGCCTAAGGAATAATTTTTACCTGGTTGCTCTGGGTCTAATATTTTCATTTATTGATACCCTTTTCAATGCACTTTAATTTATTTACGAATGGTAGCAAATTGCAAGTGGCAGCCTGAGTAACTGACTCATGACTCAGTACTTTTATTTTTCTCCTCCAGTCTAGACTGCTGATAATGTAAATTGTTGAAACCCTGGGTAAATAATTAGGGGTGCAATCAACAGCAAGCAAGTATTTATCTGCTAATAAAACATTTGAAATGCAGAAGTCTGTCTTTGTCCAACAGTTCTTAAAAGGCAGTTATTGGTCCTACTGCTGTTTCTGCATAGCAATTAGGATTTTTATGGTCACTAATTGTACATCTGAAAATTTATACAGTTTATTTTCTGCCTGTGTTTTTCTTTGCAAAGAGAAAAGAAGCACAATATTTATGGTTATAAGGAGGTTAATACTATATTTTCTGCAGGGAGATCTCTCTCGAGATTTGTACCATTTATAGAACCCCAATTTTCTGGGTTTTCTCATGTGTGGCATCAAGGGCTTATATCTCTTTAAGGATTTTATGAATGGGATATTTGTCACATTCTCAAAATGTGACTTGGAAGTTACATACCAGCTCAGTCATCAATTTGATTTTTAATATTAAAGCTGTAGCTGCTTCTGAAGAGGGACTGTTGGTAATGCTTTTCCTTAGAACAGAAACTTGGATTATCTGTTCTACAAGAAACCTGTTTGTTTTAAATTTAGTTACTGTAGATAACATCTTGTCATCTTCTTTCTACATCCCTACTGGATTTACTCTTTGAAATCAGTCCATAGATATAGCCAGCCTGTGGCACCCCCAAAAGATGATTTTTGTGTCATATCATGATTGCATGTGAGAAAGTGCAGTTTTAGCTGCAGACAGTTCCTGAAAGCTGTGGCCCTGTGGGTAGGGACTGAGGAGAGTGGAATTCCTGCTCTGCAGCACCTCGAAGGAGCCTGTCTCCCTTCATGAATCCCTGACTGATCCAAACTCTTCTTTTTGGGCCTGGATCATCCCCTCATGAGTTGTATTTGGATCTGTGGCAGCCAGGCTGCTGATCTGCTCTAACATGAGGGCAGTGATGATCGGTAACCCAGGGGTTGTCTTTAGTAATGTATGGTTAGAAATGCCACCCCCACCCCCAGGTTTCTTCCAAAATCTGACTTGTGCCTGGCTCTGTGCAGTCCCAGTTCTTTCACATTCCAAGGAGCCTGTGAGCATGCCTGCACTCCTGGGAGCAGAGGCAACAAACAGAGCTGTCTCCATCTGTGCAAAAGCAGGGAAGCACAAAAGCAGAAACATGGAACTTGGCTACACACGAGCCAGCTGAGGTCCAGAAAGTCTGGCTGTGTTCATGTCTAGCTGTGCCAGGGCTAAATCATGCTGAGATGGAGCAGGTGAGTCTTCCTGTGACTTCCCATGAATCATATTATCCTTTTAGAGGGTTGTGATTCTCCTTTGCAGAAACCAATGTACTCTCTGAAGGTTTTATAGACTTTTAATAATCTATTGGAAGGTCTCAGAAGTTGGCAGCTTGGTCTGTATTTGACTAGTCTGTGACATCTGGAAAACCCTTTGGTGGTTTTTGGTTTTCTTTCAGAATTTCAATAGAAGTTAAATCAATGCATAAATGAGAAAAGTCACTTCTGCCTACTGGTCTGCAAACATGAAATGCTCAAGTCATGGTTATAAGTAAACATTATGAGATTAACAGATGGTAATCCTTACACTGTTCCAAACATGATTTTATATTACCCCGATTCCTTTCAACAGCAACTCTGTAAGGGTTAACAATGAGCACAGAGCTACTGGCAGGTTATTCCCCATGAAATCAGGGTCATTAGGTTTGGGTCTGTCACTTCTGCCCCAGTGTCTTTTTGGCCCATTGGGTCATTTCAACCATATATGACAAAAGAAAGGAGACCTTGAGCCTACTTAGGAGTTCCCAACAAACTGTGTAAAAATATGCAGCTTAATCTCTACTAATACTCCTCTTTGGGAACATAACAATATTATGACCAGGTTATGATGAGCTACCAAAGAATCTACACAGGAGAGAGACCTGATAAATGTAACAGTCATGGAAAATGCATCAGTCAAGAGTGTGCATCATCTAAAGGCACTGAACGATGAATTGCAAAGCATCAGGAAGCAGGGAACTATCTGTGCTCATGGAAATCCTTGTTGATAGATGGAAAACAAAGAATCTTTGGCAGCAAATCAAGGGACAGTTTCTCAGGACTTAACTCTCAGCACAGAACATGAATAGTTCTTGAATTACAGGAGCTTGGGACAATTCTGCCTCTGTTTGTCTCAGAGGTGCTTTAAGTAGTTTAGTAGTAGAGGGGTTACTTGTTTAACTTTCACAAAGGATTCTGTTGAGGCCATAATTTATGCTTGTATTATATTGCTGATTTCAAACATGTAATGAAACGTTTTAAATGGTGTTCAGGTCACAGATATATGGAATCAATGGGGAGTTTTACGGCATGCACCATACAGATGGAGATAGGGTTTTAAATGGGTTGTTTCATAACCCTGCTAGAGAAGACATAAGGCAGAAGTTCTAACCCATCTAGCTGGTTTTTGATTTCCTTCTTCTGCATTGAAAGACAAGCAGTCCTGTGTGTTTTCCATGGAAGATGCTTGATTTTTTCATTTGCATTTTTAGCAAGCGGCTGCATGAAGGACTGTTTCATTGGCTGAAATCATCAAGCATTTCAACTGCAATTGCACACTCTGCATTTAAAAATATTTTCCATGTTACAGTGTGCTGCTATAATATAAAAATGAAAACTTATTTTCAGCTATTGTCTGTTAAGTTTGGGGGGCTGTGGAAAAAATCAACGCAACCGTTTTCTTCTATTATGAAGTTTCTGTCCTTAAAAATGTTAAACTTCTCACTTACACTATTAAAAGACAAAAATTCCAGGTGTCTGTAGTGAGGATGTTCCTCTTTCTCTCTAAAGCCGTATCTTCTTTTATGTATTTCTTTTAAGTACATTATTATTTGCACAGTGAAATTAGCTCTGCAAGAGGGATGAAAACTCTTGTCAGAGCAGTTTTAGCAAAAAGATCAAAGGAATTAAATACAAATTCTCTCAAAGGTAGCATATTTTTTTTTCTTTTTTGAACAGGGAAGCCTTAGATAATTACTTTTAATTTAAAATCAGATCAATGGATGGAAAGATGGGTGCTTTTCAAAGAGCACTGCAGTTTGTTTCTTAGAGTGATCAGTATTTTAGCAAGGTGACTAACGATGTGCATTTTTATCTTTAACCTCTGACCTGTGCCCTCCCCACCCTTTACCTAACCCTTTCCATTTGCCCTGGTCAGTTAACAGGCAGGAAGCATTTGAAAGCAGTCATGGATGACTATGATATCAGGTCTGCTGCCAGCATTTTAGCATCTGTTAAAGAGCAAGAAGCTCGTTTCGAGCGGCTCACCCGTGCACTTGAGGAAGAGCGCCGCAATGTCTCCTTGCAACTGGAGCGTGCCAATCAGCCTGCAGACCGAATGAGCATTTGCAACATTGGCAATGGTCAGCCACTGGCAACGGCCTGGCAGCAGCTCGTACTGCAGGTAACAGCCTGCTCCTTTCACTGTCACTGCAGTCCACCCCTAGCACAGTGTCCCATTCCAGAAAGTCGCTGCATCGTGCGTGTTGTCAGCATTTCATTAGTGCGTGCCTTGTCCTTTGATAGCCCAGAGCTGGTGTGCAGTTTGTGTGCCTCATTGAGTCATCTGGGAGCTCAGCCTTCAGAGCCTTGCCTTGGGAGCTGCTCTTCCTCCTACGTCATGGGATACTTTTAAAAGTATGTGCATGCTTGAGTAGAAACCCTAAAGAGGGATCTTCACACCCTCCTCTAAATCTATGCACTTGCTGTAAGTCTGGTGATGTGGTGGTGATTGAAAAAGAAGGCTGAATCATAATCTCCATAGCAAACAAAATTTCCATTAGAAATAGCTGGACTTTGAATAGAGGGAGCAGCATGAAAAGCAGGGATTTCCCTCCTGCAAAGCCTTATTGTTTGTGTAGGGAGGACTTAATGTATTTGCTTCTCATGTGCAGTGAATTGATAGACTATTTTAATGATGCAAACTGGCTTTGTGGGTAGCTTTAGATTTCCAAATATTGTTTTGCTTGATATACATTCTTTAACTGTTTAAATGTGCAATGATAAACTACTTACGTCTCTAAATTACTTCAGCTCTCAGACCCCTCTGACACACAAGGTAAGTCATGCAGAAGCAATAGTACCATTTGTGAAGCTCTTTTTCATAAGAAAACATTGTTCAATTCAGAAGGAAACTCTGGGCTGTGAGGATTCTAAAAGTTTTTTCCCAGTTATACCAGACTGTTTTACAATTATACTTGCATTGAGCTATATTCAGGCAGACTTTACCTTATATTATGTTAGCACTGCTTTTCTATTAACGGCTGCCATGTTTTTGTACGTGTAGATGCTTGAATTTGGGATTTCATGTGAAAGGAGCAGCCTGCAGTGGTTAGGCAAAAATCTGACCATGTCTGGTAGGAGCTGTAGGTGGTTATCCTCTGATGAGCAGCTGGGCTGGGAGAGGGGAGATGTGCTTACGTATTTTTTATAGGAAAAGGACAAGTTCACCTTCACTTTTTCTGAATGACTTTGTGCAAAGTGCCTGATTAATAGCTTCAGAATGAAATTCCTTATCCACAAAACTGATGAAGCATGAGTTTTCTGCAGTGTAATGGCTTAAGGTCTAACCACTTCCAAGAAAACTTAATAAAAGAATTTTAAGTTACTGGGGTCTACGTGACTCTTATGGACAAGCAGCCCCTTCTGCTAAGTGACCCCAGACTGAATCTGCTCAGCTTGCTGCCACTGGGTGAGGGGAGCTTTAATTCATTGATAATTAGCACTGAGGTTTTTAGAGTACATTGTATATAAAATAAAATGGTTCAATAGCTAAATATGCACAATTAAGAATTAATGTGAGGTTAGTTGTGTGAATTTTCATAAAATATACCGAGGGCCAAATTCCTCCCTGACTTACTAGAATTAAATAGTCTTTAAATGAAGGATGAAAGCTGTACATTCAGTCTTATGCAGATGATATAATCTTTTCATCTCTAGTATTCTGTGTCCCATTTCATTGTGCAGAGTACACACAGCAAAAGGCACTGTGTGCTCTGCTGTCTGTGGGGATTGCTCAGGCCCTGTAGTGAAATTCACCTCTCTGAGGCTATTTCAGTGAGCACTGGCTGATTGCTGCACATCACCCCATTGAACTGTTTGTTATAAGGAATATTGCAAAGGAACTCAAGTAGCAGCTTGTATCTTGCATGGTGATTATACATAATCTAGTTGTTCTGAGTAGAATTTGGACAAAAGAAATGAGGGTTAGCTCCATTTTATGAGAGTGACAAATAATCTTTAATGATCTTCACAACCAGGCGTGAGTTTTCCATGTTGTTTTTTTGTCAAAGTGGAATCTGCCAAAGGGATTTGTTAGGGAAGTGTGTATAGCCAGGGCTTTGTTAATAGAGTCTCTCTCAGCATTTTTTTAATATTAAATCCCACACCTACTCCCGTCTTAGAATAGAAAATTAAGCCTTTTTTTACCCCCTTTTCTTTTAGACAAGAAAAAGTATTATTTATGTGGGCAATGTGCCAGGAGTGTAACAGTTTTCTGAAATCCTCAAAAGACAAAATCAAGATCTTACAAAAATACCGATTCTAATTAATTAATTCTGGAACTCTTTTTTTTTTTTAATATCAACTTTAAACTTGTTCCATAACAATAACTCCTTGCCCTAGACAGCCCAGTTAGCCACTTGCTGATGAGTTCTGCCTGTTCAGTGTGAATTTCTAATACTGGAATGGAACACGTGAACTCTGGTGCACTTGCTGAGTTTTTCCGTGAGTGTCTATGCCATTGTGTCTTTTGGCCCTTGGTAAGAAATACCAGCTCTGCAAATGAGGTCAGGGATGTGCTGTAATTGCCAAAAAATGCGTGCATAGGCTTCTTGATTTTGCATTAAGAAAGTGTGGATATTTCTTTCTAAAAATTACCTTAAACATTTTTTAATGGGAGAGGTTGATCACTTGAACAATCTAAAAAATCATTAATGGTTTGTTCAGATGAATTAGGGTGTTTCAACTTGAGAATTTTTGGAAGATATGGAGCTTCATACATGTGTTATTGCAGATCTTGAAGTGGTCAAATAAAGTGCTCTTTCAGATTAAGAACCCTCCGGACAAAAGGTCGTTAATTACACAGTGAAAACCTTGGCATTAGTCTGGAAAATACAACATTTAGCGAAACTTTGGTCACAGATCTTTAAACTGGTTAATAAAATCTCCTAAAACTCACTGCCATTTTTAAGGATGTTCTTGACTGTGTCTGGCCTTGAGTGATGGGAACCACATGGCTGGTCACTGCTGATGGTTTTTGGAAGTAAAACTGGTTATAGTAAAGACAAAAGAGTGGTCTGATGTGTATTTGTGTTTGCTTCTCTGACTTTCGAGGTAAATCATGGTTATTACAGTATCCCAAGCCGTGGCAGTCTTGGCAGTCTTTGCCTTTTGATCAGTTTACCAGGGCAGGCACAGTCTGATAAGTCACTGGTGAGTAGCACCTACCGTGTGTCTTCTACATGTTCAAGTATCTGGTTGATAATATATTTTACAAGCCTGAGAGATTTTACTGCTCTTCATGTACACAGTATTTAGTTTAATCTACCTGGTTTTATTTAACTTCTTTTCAAATCAGCCTTCTGCTGCTCTTCACAGTGGGAACTGAAGTTGGGCAGGGAGGAGATAGACATGCCCATATGGGGTGTGTGCTGTGATGGGCTGACACAGAGATGCAGAATTTCCACCACAGAACAGAAGTTACTGCTAATAAAGAATATTCTCATATATATACATATACACTTTTATTAAAACATTAGACATGTGATACTTACTAAACACAAGGCTATATCCTGACTGGGTTTGAACTGGCATGGCTCCATGGGTTTCAGAGAAGCTCTGTCAAGTCTGATCATCTGGGAAGCTGAACAAGGTTTGCATTCAAAGATTGTTCCCCATCGGTACGTGGTGACAACTTCCATTCCTGTTAATGTTGCATAACCAAAATAAAGCACAGCATTCAATAAACCTCTGCTGCCAGCAAAAGCACTGTAACAATACTGTGACTTCAGAGATTCTGTAGTGCCCCATAGGGATTTGAGAAGGTTTCTGTCAGAAAATGGTATGATTCCCCTTCTTAAAGGTGGGAAAGCTGTGGGAGATGCCAGATCTCACATGGTACAAATAACAGAGAGCAGCCCCTCACATGCTGGTGCAGGGTTTTATTTATCAAATATATTGACTCTTATGTGCCTGTAAGAAGGAACATGGGTTGATCTGAGAAGTCTTCACAGTGACAAAATTGTCCAATAATTAAAATTTTTTACATTTGACTGTTACTTTGATTCTTCTAGGTTCCCAATGGTGGGTTTGTTGGGGTGTTCTTATATTAAAAAATCAACCAAGGTAATAAAATAATTTTTTTCTTCACTTTGCAAATATGAAGGAAAGGAAAATTAGCTTATGGAAAAAAGCTACAGAATATTTTCATAGTGATGATTTGGATAATTTATATATCAGCTTATGTTCCAGAGAAATAACACCTGTTTGAAAACAAACACATTTGCCTTTTTTTTATTTTTTAGGCAGGTATTTTTAAGCCATTATTAAGCACCAATATTATTCAGTCTTTATGTTAATCTGAGGTACCTGTGACTTCTGCCAAAAAGGACATTTAGTGAACTGAGGGTCATTTTCAAATAAAAGGTGAACTCTAAAGCACACCAGAACACATGGTGAGAATTTAAAAAAAATACAAGAAGATTAGCTCAAATTGCTTTTCTAAGAAAATACCATCAAGTTAACCTTTCTGAGTCAGCGTGGACAACAATAACGCTTCTGTCTGTATTTCATTACTTTTATTTAAAATTCTCTGCTCCACACTGACATAGTGCAGACTGCTAGAATATAGAGGCTGTTTCCAGTGCTTTTGATAGTAAGAACATGGGTGCATTAGTATTGTATATTATGGGTGCTTTAATACTATATATATGTTTAAACATACCCAGAGAAGAAGCAAAAATGGGTTCTGAGCTTCCCTGAATCTTCACCTTGCCTTTTCTCTCTTCTGCATCTCATACAGAATGCAGTTCCATCTTTGCGTGTAAACTTTTATGTAATTAGCTCGATTTTTAAGTGCCTCTTGGCTTACTGTGTTATATAACATATTTGTGCTCATATTAAGGGACTGACAGCATGGAAAATTCCTTTTTTTCGCCTTACAGGTGAGGTCAGGTACAGACAACAATGCTGTCGGTTCATGACAGCTCCCTGGTGTTACAGTACTATTTCCTGCTACAGTGCCAAATACCAAGAAAAAAACCTCATTGGTAGTTAACCCATGGATGTTCTCCTTCTGCCAGTATTAATAGGTAGAAAAATGTTGAAAGAACTTGCAGGGATAATCCTAATTCCTTTCTAAACCCAGTGGAACCCATAGGAATGTACATTCTGCTTGAGGGGTACAGCATGGTTTGGTGTCAGTCACCTCAAGCCAAGCTGCTGCCCCTGCCCAGCTCCCCTGGCTCTGCAGTTTGGCTCGTGTTCCTTTGGCCTGCAGGTTCCTGGGAGTTCCAGGGGCACTGGCTCTGCCCTCAGCCTGATCCTGCAGATTCAGTGTGAGTAGAGTTACTGAGCTTCTAGGAGTGACCTGGCTCAGGTTTCAGCTTCGGCATATGTGCAACTATTCAAGGGTTCCGGGGGGA
Source organism: Drymodes brunneopygia (assembly GCA_013400955.1). Classification (NCBI taxonomy): domain Eukaryota; kingdom Metazoa; phylum Chordata; class Aves; order Passeriformes; family Petroicidae; genus Drymodes; species Drymodes brunneopygia. The sequence goes on along the minus strand of VZTZ01020219.1, from coordinate 284,562 downwards.
AGGAGGAGGGAGATTTGGGAATATGATTCCCATGGGAGAATGAGTTCTCAGATCAGAATTCAGTGTGAGCTGAGAGATACTTGCAGTACCTAGGGATCCCAGCAGTTAGGAACTGTCCCAGGAGCCATTACTCAGCTGCTTTCCAGGGAGATGTGTTCCCATCTGCCCCCATCCCTGGCTTCTGCTGTGTTGGACATGCTAATAATTGCATTTACCTTGGAGGTTGGAGCTTTGAGCGCCTTTTTATGGACATTGTCCCCTCTCGGTGAAAGCATCAGCTCCTAGTTTAGAGTGAGAGCCAGGACCTTTGGCTGACAGCTCAGCAAGAGTGGAAGCTGAAGCAGCTTCCTCAGCCCAAAGCACTGCAATGGCTTGGGGCTGCAGCCTGCAGGCCTGGCCAGAGCAGGAGCTCTCCTGGAATTACTGCAGGTGGCACATAGAGACTTCACAAAGTGACAGCATGGCATGTGGCACCACTGAGGAGCTCCTGCTGTTTGCCTTTCTGCTGGGATGACCCAAATTCCAAAGGAAATCCTACAATCTGCTTCATGTATTGCAGGAGGAATTCCATAGCAGAAACCTAACTAAAAAAATAAAGAGTTTGTGCAACAGGCATCATGGTATATATCATGTGAGAGGCTCTGAAAATGGACTCAAATAGTATTCCAGCAAGAACTTACATTTCCTTGGTCTTCTATTTCTTGAATAGTCTCACTCCTGTGATTATTCTTCAGTCTTCATTTAAGGCCTTAGATGGTAAAAACAGCAGTATAAGTGAATGGGAATAATATTATCAATTTCAGCAACAACTAAGAAGCTTTGACCATTTGAATCAGAAGCTGTGCAGTTCTTTCCAGAAGGGATTTATTTGATAAGCAAACCACTTAAACCCCACTTATGAGAGTTATTTGGAGCTCAGAACTGCTGGCATGCAGCAGAATCCACTCAAAATCTGATGTTTTATCTGAGAAGTGTTTGTATAAAACTTTGTCAGCAAGTCTAGTTTAAAAAGTAGATTCCAAATTATTCAATTAAAAATAAAAAAAAAAGGGAGCCCAGCAAATGAGAAACTGACTCTCTGTCTGGAGGGAGAATGACTTTATATTACTGGTTTATTTCAAAACTTAATTACATGCTATTTTATAGCTTTACATGTGCAGGTTGAAAATTTACTTCCAGCTCCAAAAAGCACACCTTTGCAGAAATGTCATTTTTCTCTCTGTCATCAAAAGTACCTCACACTCACATCTCACACTTCATCTGTTAAGTGTGTGCTGTTCAACTTTCTGTGGGAGCTGCTGAATTCCAAAGTGCCATCTAATGTTTGTCTGCAGGACAGCAACTGCCTTGCACTAATGATTGCAATAGTGCAAAGCAAAGGCCATGTTTGCCCTAAGCATCTCAAATATTTTTGCAGTTTCATTTGCCATGATAGTTTCAACTCCTTTTGTTTTGTGTAAACTTTTATTGAATGAGGTTTTGAAAGCAACCGAAAAGCAAGGATTTTCTTACTTGGTTTGCCAAGACTTGTGAAAGAATGATTTTTCGTAACTGTTAGTCTTTCTGGCCTGGAGCTGTGCCAGGTTTAAATTAAAAATATTTAAATTGAATGACAGATTCACTGTTCCATGGTAATTTTCCGTGATTTTACATTGCTTTACTAATAGAACTATGTTTTCTTCTAGGAGAACATAGAAGAGAAACACATTAAAATTAAATTCTGATTGCAGTGTGTACCTTATTATGTAAACAGGCATCTAGGTTGTTCTTTGCAGGATGTCTCTGAGTGTTACAACATCAGCAAGTATAACAGCAAGTAATTATTAAAAATGTCTTAAAAGAGAAACATTAAAATGTAAACATTAGAGAGTAGTATCCGGTTTAACAGGATTTTTTTCAAAGCCAACTTTCTAGTCACATTTACCACATTGCTTCTTGATAATTAACATGAATCATTTTACATTAAAGTTGTGATTTATTTTTCATGTCCTGCTGCTTGTTTGTTTCTCGGTTCAGACAGCAGAACCATGATTAATTGTCCTGGATTTAAAAGATTTTTCGTAGTCCTACATTTAGGTCCCAAGCATACAACTGTATGAGTTTAGCTGGGATGTTCAGGAAGAAAGATTTTAAACCATCACAAAATCTTTTTGATGAAAAGATTTTGTTCCTACCACAGCCCTTGATCCATAGGGTGCAGCCAGGCAGAGCTTTATCCCTGCGAGGCGCTGCCCAGGAGCCGCTCAGCCCTTGGGAGCTCTTCCCTCGCACAGCCACGTGTGGCTGCAGAAAGCTTTGGCAGAAACTTTAAAACCACCAAGCAGCCAACCTCGTAATTTCCTCCTCCCCTGAGCCCTTTGGTCTTTGGACCTGCAGGGTTCAACCTGGCTTTTAAACTCCGAAGATTTTCTACAGTTCCCTTTCAGCTGTCTGCAGTGTCTGTCAGCTCTTGTGAACTAATGCTGAAAGAGCCCAAAATGGATGTTGGGTTATGATGACATTGATAAATTACTGAGTCTTTTGCTAGTTTAGGCCATCTTGTTAATGGTTCAAATTATGTTCCTGCTTGCTTTGTCACAAATGGAGTGATTCACTGAAGTCATCAGTGTGACTGAGAACAGAATGGCCAAAGATGGCCATGGGCAGCCTGAGGCTGTGTGCCAACTATAATTAAAGCCTTTGATTTAAATAAATGTCACAGTTTACTCTTTATTTAGATATTATATTAAAAAAACCAAAACACAAACCAACCAAACAAAAAACAAACAAAACTCTAACAACTGCTTCTTTTTTAAGCTACTAAATTAGTAGCTGAGGAGAATATTTTTTATCTGTAGTTGTGGTGACGGGGAAATGCTGTAGAATACCATCTGAGTTCATTTTAAGGACTTAATCTAAAATGCTGGCACAGTGGCATTTTTAGAATACTGTAGTTAAAGATTGAAAAGAACTATAGCATCTGTGTTTCTAACCCATCACGATTAACTCTTCTTCCTTTTTGCAGTCTTATTTTCATATGTAACTATTTAAAATACAAGAAACCTGCTCTGGAATAAATGCCCTACACAAAGACCTTAATTCTCTCTTCAGAAGGGACTGCAAAACAGCTTCAGATTTTGTTTAGAAGAGGACAGTAGTTACCATGAAAATGGGTAGATTGTGCAGACAGTTATCAGTCCAGTACATCATGGCAAACCACATTTTTGCCTTCTGGATGAGAGAATGACTTGTTAAGCTGGTACCTTCTGAGCAAGGGTTTGTAATATGCAGCATGAAATACAGCACAAATAGTCTGGAAAATCCACAAACCAAAACAAAATCTAAGAAAAGAAAAATGGTTAATACTGGGTCTTTCTTTCCTGCATTTGAGTATTTGTTTTCCTTTCCAATAACTACAGCTAGAAATTATGGTCAGGACCAACCTTAACTTGATCTGTTTTCCTTGCTGTTGTCATTCTGTTATAAATGTCATGGTAAATTAATTTTTTTTCTTTTTTCGTAAACCAGAGGAGGTTTTTTATCCCTTTAAAATGTAGTTGATTCTTACCTAAATGAAGCTGCTGGGAAGAAACAGAGGTCATTCATTCAACTGCGACCTATATGCAGTGACATGTACCTTCCTCTGTCCTTTGTTTCTAATGTAAGCAGTGCTGTCACCAGACTGTCCTTGTTCTCATCCTGTCATATGACAACTTAGATGAAATGGAGTTGACTGATATTAGATGTAGCAAGATGGAAGCTGTGTTGGTGTACAAATTAAAATCCCCTGAATTACTGGAATGCCTAATGGTAGCAACCTATAGAAAGTGTCTGCTTCCTCTTTGCTATATTGTTCTTCAGCCTTGAGATAATTTAGACCTTTTTTTAATACTGGCTTCTTAAATAAAGAAGACACCTAAAATTATCCTCCATTTATACACAACAGCTCCCTGATTGAGGCAACCTGGCTTTGTCTCCATTTCTAACCTTGCAGTAGGGGAGCAAGAAGATTGTCAAAACCTTGTTCATGGCAATGTTAGAAATACCTGGGTGGATGTGTCCTACTGGAGTCACGCAACCATTTTGGAGCAAGCACAGATGCTTTGAAAGGGCTCCTGTAACTTTTCAAATACATTTAAAAATGATGATAATGCTAACAGGAAAAGATTTCAAAATGTATCTTGGAGATAGAATGTTCTGATTTCATTTGTCTGGATTAAAATCACTCCTGTAGGGCACTCTGACACATCCCAGTGTGCTGTGCTTTTAGTTCTCCCTCTTACCTTGTTTATTTGCTGCGTGAAATCCACAGGAGGACAATAAAATACCCTTGGCATGGAAGCCCCTATATGAATACAGGCTCTCTAATTCAGAGAATTGCCATGGGTGATGGTGGTGCTTATGCCTATATGGTTAGCTGGGATTCTTCATTCATCTCGTGCCTGCTTGCTCTGGTGGGTTTATGGAAGTTACATATCACTGAAGCCATATGTTATGATCCCAGGCAGAGCTGTAAACCATTTCCTTTTTACTGCCTCTGAGAGCAGATCAATCTATAGAGCAGCACTAGCGATGGGCAATTTTTAAGGGTAATGGGAGAAAATAAGAAAAGAGAGCTTGGGTGAGATACTATACTATTCCATCTTCCAAAGAATTAAATCCCTTCCTATTTATAAATTTTTAATTTCTCAGCAAGAAGAAAGAAGGTTTTCACCCTACTTTTGCAGCTGGAAAAAAAATGTGACAGATTAAGAATTTAAGGTTCATTATTAAAAAAGAGGGGAAGGTTGTGATGTAGTCAGCAGTCTGATACTAATGGATAGAGTGTTTGTTGCCAGAATTTGGAAGTTCAGTATAACCTTAGGGATCTAATCCATAACTCTTTTTTAGGTAATTAGTTCTTTGACTTCACATTGCCAAATCTCAGCATTCAGAATTATATGAGCTGGTAAAATATTGCAAGAGGCTAAGGGGACTTGAGATGTAATTTCCCTTAAAAAAAAATTTAGCTTTGAGTCAAAACATTTTCAAAATTTACTTTACAACCAGAAGGCCTACAAGCATCTATTTTATATCTTAAAGGAAAAGCATGTTTTTAAATAACAACCTGACTCCAGCAGGTGAGACTTCAAAATTCAGCAGCACTAATCTTGCATGGCTTGCACAAATACCTGTGGGTTTACAGCATGAGAGACTTCTTATGTGAGTAAGAACTGGCAAGTCCATCCAGGAAGGTTTTCAGTTTCGTCGCTTTGCATGCAGGAGTAGCTCCTTCGGTGCCCTATGGATATGAGCTTTACACAGTTTTTTACTTTGACAGTGTATAAAGGTCTGGCACATAGCCAGGTGCATGGCTAAATTGAATGGTGCTGTTCTGTGCCAGCATGGCCTCAACAAAAGTGGACCTATTTTAGTTTGTTAAATGAAGAAAAGTTGGACAAGGAGAAGGGGTGGGAGAGCACTGTACAAAAGTACAGGAGACTCATACAAACCTCATTCTTTTTGCTTTGGCCTTTATGTGTTTTATTAATGGCCACTGCAGTTGCCTCTAAATTATTGCCCTGGAGATAGAACACATCTTTTCCCTCCAGTGAAGCAAATCACTTCAGCTAAACCCTGTGCAACATCTGCCATTGCCCTTGTCAAACTTTACAGCATTTATTTTTAAAGAAACTAGGATGAGCTGGGTAATGTAGTTCTGCCCTGTTCTCTGCCCCTAAAATACAAAGCCTTAGCTCTAGTATACATCTGGAATGCTGACATTGGCAGTTGTAGGAAGGCTGAAATTAGGATTAAATAGGTCTGAAACATTTCTTCTACCCTTAAATGTCTGTATAGGACATGCCACTTTTTCAGGTTCCTCTGGTAGGATTGATACAAATTACCTGTTGGTTATGGCAACACTGGAAGGATGTTTTAAAATTTTCAGGGAACTTGAAGCTGGGATGAAAAGAACCTTTTGTGCAAAGGTGCCTACCCTGATAATTACAGGCAATTCAGTTTTACCTTTCTTCCTGATGTATAGTTGGTCTCCTTGTCTCTGACTATGCCTATTTTCCAGCTATAGTCTCTAATTTGATCCCAGTATCTTTCAGTCCCCTATTACCATTGCTCAGCCACCAGCTGTTGTAGTGTTGGATTTACTTTTTGCTTTGGTTTGCTTCAGGAACCTAATAAGAAGAGGTAGAACCACCACTGCCCCTTGGCTGGTGTCTGCAAGCAATGCTGGATTTTCAGCACTGGGGAGGGAACTCAATCCCTCCCAGATCTGGCCAACAGCTTCCATGGAAGGGCAGGGCTCTGGTTCAGTGCTGGCTTAGCATCTCCTCTTGCCCTGTTGTGGCTCCAGGGAGAAAAACGCTTCAGGTTTAGTTAAGGTTGGTTTACACCTACCAACCTACAGCTCTTTATTTCAGGACCTGATGCCTTAAAATACTTAAAACATTGCTTCCTGCAATTTTGTGGAAAAGGCAGAAAGAAGGATCAGATCCTAGAATAGGAAGTATGGGAATTCCTTCCCAGGTATTTCATAGAGGTTCACAGCCTTGTTCAAAGAGTGACTGTTAAAATCTAAGTACTTCCAATTTACTAGAAATAGATGGATGTAAAAACTGTGTTGAACCATGCTGTGAAGTCCCAGTTTTTGTTGCAGAATGCGGTGGATGCTAGGCATAGCACACCTGGCATTCATTTTGGTAATGAGTAATTTATCCAGACAGTCTTCTAATGAATGTGGGACAGGTTTGTGGGCAGGTGAATGGCTTTTAGAAATGAGGCCAGTTGTACTTTTTAGCTCTAAGCCTCACCGCACCTGTGTAAGATGCAAAAGGGAGGAGACGGTGATAGAAGATCATCGTTCATCTGGTGTTGGTTCATTAGGGATGCCATTAATCTCCAAGTGAAGTGCAAAAAGTAAGCAAGAGAGAAGGTTTCCTTTCTTGTGCTTTCTTGCAGAGCGCCCTGTAATTCCGGAGGCAGCTGCGCTCTCCGGGCAGGCGCTGTGGNTGCCGCCCCCCGCACGGAGCCTCCCGGCGCCGGGCAGCGGCGGCAGAGCCATGTGAGAGGGACGCGGACGCGTCCGCTGCCGGAGCCGCGGCCGTGCCGGTCCTCCCGGCGGAGTGGGGCTTCTCCCTGGATGGGCTCAGTCCGTAGGGAGGCTGCGGAGGGGCTCTGGGGCGCCGAGGGTGCCGGTCCGGGTACAAAAGGAGCGAGCTTCGCCCAGGGAGGAAGCTCCGGAGGCTGTCAGAGCAGCAGGCTGGGTCCGCGGAGGGGCTGCGGGCAGCCGGAGGTGCGCCGTGNTGCTGTGAAGTCCCAGTTTTTGTTGCAGAATGCGGTGGATGCTAGGCATAGCACACCTGGCATTCATTTTGGTAATGAGTAATTTATCCAGACAGTCTTCTAATGAATGTGGGACAGGTTTGTGGGCAGGTGAATGGCTTTTAGAAATGAGGCCAGTTGTACTTTTTAGCTCTAAGCCTCACCGCACCTGTGTAAGATGCAAAAGGGAGGAGACGGTGATAGAAGATCATCGTTCATCTGGTGTTGGTTCATTAGGGATGCCATTAATCTCCAAGTGAAGTGCAAAAAGTAAGCAAGAGAGAAGGTTTCCTTTCTTGTGCTTTCTTGCAGAGCGCCCTGTAATTCCGGAGGCAGCTGCGCTCTCCGGGCAGGCGCTGTGGGAAGGGCTCTGTGCCGCCGGAGCCGGCAGGTTACCGCTCCGAGAGACGCTGGGAGCAGGCGGTTTCCCTCTTTGTCTCTCTAATCCATCAGGAGCGATCCGGGGGGGCGGGCCGGGAAGCGGGGGAACCCCCGGGGCTCCGGACGCGCAGCCGCTCNGGTCCGCGGAGGGGCTGCGGGCAGCCGGAGGTGCTCCGTGCTGGGGACAGCGGGACCGGCACCTCGCATAAATGCCTGCGGAACTCAAACAGGTTAGTGCGAAACTTGTGCCCTTCCCCTCGGGCTGTCCGGGCTCTGCGGCCGCGTGCGGGGGTCCTGGTGGCGTGGAGAAAGCTGTCAGCGCTGGAAGGGGTTGTTTACTTGTGTTTTCGTTTTTAGCTGAGAACTAAGAGCAAAAGCTGTGCTGCTCTTTCTACCAGAGCATTCGAGAGAGATTCTGCTTTTGTCTCTGTTGTGTTAACTGGTGAAACACCCAAAAAAGCAAGCCTTTGTGTTCTTTGACCTTCTCGTCCTGCTCAATAAATCTAGGGAGCTCTTTGACATGAACAGCTAGAAACATTGCTTTTAAAAGAGAAAGCGTTGCTATTGTGCTTTTGTTAAATGTTTGCTTTTCCCATACTCTGTTCCTGGCTTTCTCTTTGACTTTGTTGCTGGACACACCTGGGAAATAACGGTGGTTTTTAACTCTAAATGTTATCTTAAACATGAAGTTCTTCTGGCTGTCATCTTAATATTTATAATAGACTTACAACTCGGTGCAAAAATATTTCAAATATTATTTTTTACTTTCAAGTGTCATTGGGTATTCCAGGGCAAAGCTGTTGCATACTAAATTTAAATAAATAGAGATCATGTAGACTCCTGTAATGCATAGGTGCTTTTCCTGGGTAACCTCCTTCTCCTACCTTGTAAGCCTCAGGAAACCCGATAAATTCAGGTGGTGGCAGGGTAGAGCTGCTTCTCCAACTAGGATGAGATTGTGTCTTTTTCTTAATCCTCCTTTTTCTTCTCTGCCTTTATAATTTAAAACAGAGTACTTTAGAATAAGAAAATGCAACAATAATACATCACTGATAATACATCCCTGAATTTGTTTAGCCTCGTTGCACTGGAATTGTGAGAGTTTCTCCTTGGTTTAATACGCTGTGTTCTACTCACCCATCTCAGTAACAGAAGGCTGAATCATTTCATGATGCAAATAGGATGCTGATTCCCTTGAGGGGAAAGTAGCCCTTTCAGCTGGGCCTTCGAGTGAGGATTTCTTTGTCTGTAGGATTCCCTGGAATCACGGTCCTGCCTGCTGGAGGTGGCTGAATGCTGGTTTGTTTGGGTGCTTGTCTGTGTGTCGTGCTACCTGTGGGCTTTTTAGGGAGGGATTTGATTTGTCTGTGGTGCTGTTCATATTGCCTGACCCACAGCTACTGTACCTGTCAAATTACTTGCAATGGATTGTTGAGTTTTAGATAGATAGATCTAGTTAGCGGCTCCAAGGGATTTTGGTTTTGTCTGGGCTTTTTTAATACATAAAGGAAAAGGCTGGAGGTAAGGAGCAGAATGCTAACAGTAAGAAAAGGTGTATTTAATGTCTTTTGACCCGTGCAGTACAGCTGTGTTCATGTCTTCTGGGTTTTCTGTGCTGATGGGCGGAAAAGCTTGAGTGAGAGTGGAAGGTTGTAGTTAATCACTTCAGGTCATGCTTTTCAGTTAGCTTGTAAATTCTTCTTCCATATCAAAACAAAAAAATCTCATGGTTTTAATTTTCACGCTGTCTGTCACAGCTGAGGATCAGAGAGAGATATGCTGTTTTATCTTTTCTGTTGGAGTAATGGTTCTGGATGCATTCTGAGGTCTTTTTACAGAATAACTGTTCAGTCTGGTAGCGCACAGCAGTTTATTAGAGAATGCTTTGCTTAATGAAAGGTGGTAGTTTTAAGCCATGAGTGTTCAGATAAATTTATTGTGCAGTTACAGGGACTCTAGAAAGTAATTCTTCAGCTGTAATGATCACAATTAAGTAAAACCACACGAAATGAATAAATGACTTTGAGGTGAATGACAAGTCTATACAATCCATACAGATAAAAGATAGGAGAGATACTAGAATGGACTTCTGCCACATTAACTGAAGGCCTGTTGTGTTCTGATAAAGACAGCTGTGAAACAGTAATTAAAGAGAATGAAGAGTAACTTCTAATGATGCTTTTGCTGGGAATAATGACGCTTCCTGAAGTTCTGGGCCACAAAAGCAGCATTGTACCTGAGAGCACTGGTAGAGGAATCAAATGCTGAAAACCGTGAGTGTGGAATGTGGGTGTCACCTTCTTGAGCCCTCCCTTGGCTATTCCTCTTCCTGCTTGTGAGGGATGAAGGCTGTTGAAGTTTGTGCTGAGTCTCTGCAGTGGCCTTGGAAGTAAAGAGTTTATGAAATTGAGAAGGATCTTGAAGTCTGGAACTGTTAAAATACATGTTCATGCAGTATCACATACAGCTTTGATCTGGATGTGAAACCTAAAGTGCTGGCTTGCCTCAGGGCCATGAAGTTGTGAAGGGGAAAGGAGTCACTTAAAGTGACTTTTGCCAAAAAACTCTTCAGTTCTGGTATTCTTGCTTTGGAAAATACTTTATTAACATTCCGAATTCAGGCACTGACCTCAGTAAGGCTGTCCTTCCTCAGCACTTGGTTCCTGAAGCCTTTCACTAGAGGATGGTACTGATGTGAGGGAGTATGAAATCGTAGATCTGGGAAGATGAAAGAGCAGTTAATGCATTAATGACATCCCTGCTGTGAGGCTGTACCAGCAATGGAAAGCTTGTGGAAGAAATGTTTATGGACAGTGCAGCATGCAATAGTATCATCATTTTCCAAACAGTTGGACAAGTCATGTTGGAAAAGCCAAGTAAGAAGGGAGTGTGAGGTTTGGCATGATTCTCTGTAGGGATTCCCCCATGGATTCTCAGATATGACAGGTCTGAAACAGGTCCTATATGCTCTAGTACCTTGGAGTGAAGAGATGTAGCAGATGCCAATATTGAGTCATCCTTGCTCCCCCAAACAATCCCTTTGCTAGCAGTTGTGACTTCTGTAGCAGAGCTGGGCACAGGGAATGTGTTTTGGGATTCAGTGGGGTGTTGAACTGTGTCCAGGGACAGCTGAGTGGAGGCATGCACTGGTGTGAGCTCTGCCACAGAGGCAGTCATTCTCTACAGGAGGGTGGATTTTGGAACTCTTCGGGCAATTTCTGCCCAATTCAGGTGTGGAACATCAGAACTCAGATGTGAGAATGTGCCTTTACCTCTCATAGAGGAGCTTACACAGCTGAGTCCTTCAGCATAATGAGGAAGCCCTGGAGCTGCAGGACAACATTTGTGTAGGATGTGGAAATAGAAGTGTTCTGTCTCTGAAAATGTCTCAGCAGGAACTGTGTTCCTTTAAAAGTGCTGTTGGAGCTGTTGAGGTGTGAGGGTCTATAATGTCCATTTTGTGTGATTGCCTGTGTGTGTGCACAGCTTTGTAACAGCAATGGACATACCAAGCAAAGCATTCAAGCATCTGCACTTCCTGAGGCCCTATTGCTTAACCACCTGTCCTGAAGGTCTGGGGCTGTTGTACATGGAGCATCAGGCTGGCTGTAATTTTTGCTTAGGTTGCATTGCAGTTACTAAAAATAAAAACATGTTTTCGTGGGTTTTGTTTGGTTTGGTTTATTTACTTTTTTTTTTAAACAAGTATGTGCACTCAAGGTCTTTCCTAATGTAGAAATACTGATTATGGAAGATAAAAGGGAGAAAAAAGCATGTTAAACAATCACATTTGAAACTGGATGGATTGAGTGTTTATAACAAGGCTGTTCACAAATATTTAATTGCAAACACTTTTTTCCCAGTAGTTCCTTTCTGCCACTAAATTAGGAGTTTGATTCAGTAGGAGTAGGATCAGGGCCATGGGAAGAATTTCTGTCCTTGCATTTGAGTGTTAAAATAAGAAGGCATTTTACTGAATGTAAGGATTTTAACATATTCTCAGTGTGTCTTTACCTGTTCCTCAGTTGCTCTAAGTTATTTCCTCTGTCCTACCAAAATTCTGTAGCTGTAATTGCAGGGAAACTTGTAAACATCTCCTGCTTCTGACTGCACCACTGCTTGTTCTCCTTTGTGAAAATATTTGTGGGTGTTGCGTTGCGAGTAGGGAGGTTCACCTTTGGTGTTCAGAAAATGCTGTTCTTTGCTGCTGCTGGCTGTTGGTTTCCCAAAGCGTGCAACAAGGTGATGCACACGTGTTTGGGGACCATTCTGGGGACAAAACCAGCACACTGATCCAGCTGAAAAACTGAAGCAAACCATACAGCTTCATGAAAAGAGGAGTGGTCTCCTGAACCAGGCCATTTGAGGCCCTTGGAAGGCTTGTGCCTTCTCCTGGGCATGAGAGAGGGAGGGGAAGTGGCTCTGTATGAAATTATTGGGAGAAAGAAAAGGATGGGGGATGAACAGGAGCATGTGGGAAGGAGCTCATGTGATGGCTCTTGCTGGTGAAACAAGTTGACAATACAATGCAAAATGTTAGGTGCCTTGGCCTGGGAGCTCTGTGTATACATTTGGTTTGGTCAGATCTTCCCAAGGGCAGACCAGTGCAATAACAAGACTGTATTCTTCAGGGTTTTTTTAAACCGCTGTTGTTTCAGTAGCATGTGAGAAGTGAAACATAGGATTTTGCTAGTAGGTTTTCTTTAGTTCTCTCCAGTAGAGGTTTGAAGAGTAAATGGAGTCCCTGAAATAAATCCTGAGACCAGAGAGAGCGTATTTCAAATTCTTGGATAAAAGGAAAGCTGAAACTCAAACATTGATAGTTTTAAATTTCACTGTGTCCTTTGTGTCTTCTGTCTCTCATTAAGGTTACAGCCAGGCTTTGGGACCTTTTTTTAATTTGCCTTTATACCTAAGAATGAGCATCTGTGACTGCACCTGAGAGAAGCCAGATGAGCAAATACTTGCTTTTTTAGGGCAGCATCATCTTTTGTATCTACAAATGGGTGGGCAGAGTCCTTTCTGTTGTATTAAGGGGTGGAAGCTCCATGAGCTGAGTGCTCCCTGAATACTGCAGTAATGTGAAAATCTGTAATTTTCAGTGGTGTTCTCTGCCTCTTTGATGAGTCAGTCCCACACCTGCTTACAGCAGGAGACTGAAATGCCTGAGTTTTCCCTTTTGTCTAATCCCACACATCTATCCTTAGCATCACAACTCCTCAGTGTTCAAAAAAGAAAGTGTTTTAAGTAAACTTGGAGAATTTTTGAGCTTTAGAATTTCTGCCTCTGCAAGCTAAATCACTTGGCACAGCTCTGAACTTTTATTTTCAGTAAAACTTTCTCAGCAAGACTATTGTAATGTTCAGAGAGATGTTCCTTAAAGTCTGTAATGAAACCAGAGTGAGGGCTTATTTTTATACTGTAGAGACTGTATTTTTGTGTGTGTAAGTATAAAAATACATACATGGAGATGAGAAGATGATTTAAGTAGCATTACTCTGGATGTGTGTAGCGTAAGACTGATCAGAAGAATCATCTAGAATGTTCAAAAGTCCTTTCAAAGTACAAGCTTGTAATTGATTAAGGAGCTGATGAAAGAGATGCAGCACAATTTGTTTATGGATGGCAGAGCCCTGATATATAAGCACGTCCTATGTGTGTGACCAGGATTATTCTGCTGTTTGAATTGTAAACTTTAGGAAATTATTTTAGTAAGTTTTGCATCTGAAGATCCCTCTCATTTGATATGATTCTCAGTGAATTTGCTGTTAAGGGCATAAAGGCCCTTTTGGCTCCTGGGCATGGCAGTGAGTGGGCCTTGGCTGGTCAGGTGTCTGATGTTTTAACAAAGACACAGACCGGTGTCTGTACCAGAGTTCTGCAGAGATGAGAGCTCCAGATTTGAATAAGATAAAGTCTCTTGTTAAAGAGTTCAGTACAGGCCTTTGAAAATATGTTAATTCCAAGTAGCTCTGAGAAAGGATTGATAAAGAAACTGGTATGAAAGACTACATATGGGGCTTCACACAGTACTGCATTGCAGCAATGTAAAACAACTTGTTGTGAATGGACAAAATTACTATTTACAGAGCAGATTATGTGGGTGGCTAGATTTCTCCATCAGCACCTTCCTGAATCCATGTTAATCACTGGTAAACCAAACTAATTCTTTATATTGAAAGGTATCTGGAAGTTCTTTATGGCACCACTGTCTCTTATATTGACATAAATTCTGTTATGCAGCTGCTCTGGTTCTGCATCAGGTCATGCTGATGTTCTCCCATGGACATCATTTACTTCCAGGCACCTTCCTGATGTGACCTTCTTGTCTCACTGAGGCATCCAGAATGGCCATTCTTAAGTCATGGGAATTTAGGCCTTCAAGGTGTGCATAATGCCTTGGTTTACTTGTGCCTTGAAGCCCTCAGTGCTATGATTAGGGCTTCAGAAGTGCTTTGCCTCCTTTGTATGCTGTTCCAGATGAACCCATGGGCTGGTTTGCAAATAGGAGGGAAACAGATTTCTGGTTTCCTCCCAAGGAAGGGAGGCAGTGCCCTGGGACAGTGGCAGGGGTGCCTCCTGATGTTTGTGGTTGGGTGAAGTTAGCCACACTGTGGCTGAAATTTCAATGGATCAGTCGTGCTGAATGCCTGATTTTACTCTCTAGCACTGCCAGGCAAGTCACTAGATCTTTCTTAAATATTTGGCAGCTTTTTGAAGTGTGTTGGTTATGGTGTTAATGCACTTCTGCAGGGTGATTGTATCCCAGCATTAAGAGAGTCAGGACCTGATGCTGCAGCTCCTGTCTCTGTTCCTCAGTAATATTTTTTTTTTCCACCCATGTGTTTTAATAAGCTTTTTATACTTGCCAGTTCTTCATTCTCCTCTTTGACCAACAGGAGTGGTCTGTACTTCTGACTATAGGGCGTTTACAAGAGTTTTAAAAACTGTATTCCTCACATTAGCATATGTAAATGTGAGTACATGTGTGCTAGGCAAAGAACATTTCACATTTGTCCTTAGCAATTTCATCTCATCTGGGTAATTCTTTCGACCAAGACATGTTATTTTATTACCTGAGGTTAGAATGCATCTTGGTCATGGTGACACATTTATCTTGTATTTTATGATGCAATCTTATCACATCCCATTTCTTTCCTCTTTCCTATTCAGCTTTTCATCTGTCAGTGACAGCCATGACACCAGTTTGTGGCACAGTAATACCAGGGCTATGTATTAGTGCACACCACTGGCAATTTTTAAGGGTAATGCTTTGCTTCTAAGGTACAATATTCATTTTAGCAGGTTGTTTCTGGAGGGAAGAGCCATTTGTAATTACATCAAAACCAGCAGCCATCAGTCATTTTAGATGTAGGAGATGGCAAAAAAGATTTACTTGGATAATGTTGAGGAGATTTGAAGCAAACAGAAGGTGACAATGCACCTTTCTCTCACTGCAAGGAGTGCAAAGAAGCACTAATTCATTTTTTATGTCCTGGTGATGGACCTGCGTATTTACAGTTGCAACTTTTATATTTTAACACACAAAAATAAGTCTATTCCATCAGCTGGATGAAAAAGCAAAGTGAGAGGGAGAACATTGTTCCGTTCATCGCTGAAAAAGTTGTGACACTTCTTAATATGCTGGATTTAAAAATTTTTTTTTCCCTACTGTGTCTTCAAGGGCCAAACCTCCAAAGAGAAAACTTCTGCTAAATAGGTAACCAGGATTGAGGGACAGACTTTCAAACCTTTAAGCTGGTATGGACCAGCTGCAGATATTAGAGATCAATTAAAAAGTGCTGTGGCAATCTGCGAATAATTTGGAAAACCTGACTACTGGTTTTGATGTGTAAATAGGAGCTGGAGCATCTGCCTGCAGTTTCTCTACATCTAGTGTAACATACTGTTAATCTGGTAAGTTTTTCTGCTTCTTGGTTTTTGAGACTCCAGTCAGAATCATCTTTGTTTCATTTACATGGGATCAGTTTTATTTTTCTTTTTCCCACAAAGCTGACACTTCAAAATTTCAGCTTAACAGTGCCAGCGCAAACGTCACAGTACTCAAATAAAATATAATTTTCTTCCTTTGCTGCCTCCACCAAGAGGCATAGCAGATAATGTGTAACACCCTTGCCTAGCTTGGCTGAATTCCAGAGCCCTTCCACAAAAAGAGACACGGGTAAAATCAGCATCTGTCATGTAAATCAAGATAGTAAAGGAAGAGTCATGTCCACAGCAGCTGAAGTGCTGTGTATGTGTGCATAAATACACTGCAAATGTGTGGGTGTATTTCATGAATTTTTGCTCTTTGAATTTTCTTGTTCAGAGAAACTTGGCTGAGGTGCATTATGTGGATACTGTTTTGGCAACTGCAATTGCAAAAATATTTACGAAGTCTGTTGGGTTCTTCCCCCATGCCCTTATCCCTCCTTCCTGTATTTAAAATTCCCTTAAGTGTTTTGTTTTATTCTTCTAAAAATTCAGTTTCCTTTAAAGGGACAAGGAGAATTAGTTTTCTCCTGGTTATAAATTATAGGTAAATGTTCTTGAAAAATGCCTTTTAAGTTTGACTGAAACACAACACTTAAACTACTTTTTTTTCTAATATTTCCTGTGGATTTTTGAATGGCAAAAATTCAGGAAAAGGTACTTTTCTTCCCTCTTATAATGCCACTCTCACGTTCTCCTGAGGTAAAATGTCAAGATGGCTTTGTTGAGGCCTTCATGATATACCCTAAATAGATGCCCTCTGTTTTGGGGTTCTGCTCTGTTGCATTTCCAGTAGTGGTGGTGGGAGTGCAGCCCTGGATGCCCAGAGGGTTGTGAGGGCTCCTGGTCCCTGTGAGGGCTCCTGGTCCCATCTGGACTGACCACAGGCTGCTCACGTTGCTGGGGAGCAGCTCTGGCACACGCAAGGTGTGGGGGAGGCAGTGTGAGGTGACCAAGGCTGACTTCTCCATTGGACAAAAGGAACTCAAATATTGGCCCTGGCAACTCTTGAGATCCAGTTTCTCAGAGCTGTTGCCTGGTTTGCCTGGTTGAGCTCCAGTCTGGGGTTACAGTGCCACTTCTCAGTTTTTTGTCTTGTTCCTGAATTTCTAGACTCAGTTTTGAGAGTGCCTACAGCCATTTAGAGCTGGTGTTTGGCAGCACTTGTGTCTCATTAACTCTGAAGAAGTACAGTCCAAATTGTGGCTACAGGTAGGTCCAGGACTCTATAAAATTACGTTTTTGGATTTAGCTGAGAACTGAAGGAAAGTGAAGAGTCATGGGCAGATCAGTTGCATTGGAAATTAAAGAGTTAAGGATGGAAATCTGATTGCACAGCTGAAATCTCAATAGGAACTTGTGGTCTCTTGAGAGAAAATGCCATTCAGCACCGTTGCACAGAGTTATTTCATTCTTAATTTTAATTGACATGTCCCAGAATGCAGCCTTCTCTGACGAATCCAGGCGGCACAGAGGCGTTTTAAGTCTCAGTCTCTGTGTGGGCGATTGCTGTGTTTCAAATTCAGGTCATCATTAATTTCCCTTTGATACCAGCATCCTTTCTGCCTACCTTATTCACTCAATAGGTTGATCAAATTTGAATGAATCTTCCCCTAAGTAAGATGTTGGTCACCTCCTGGGATTTCAGCGTAATAATCTTGCCCTGCTCTTTTTATCTTTTATGACAGTTTTAGCCCCTTGCCTTGTTTACAGGGGTGTCCTGTGCAGCTTCAGTAGCAGAAAAGTAATTATTTTATTGTTGTAAAAACTGGGGTGCATAAGTGTTTCAACTTTATTGGAGAGGTCGATACCTCAAGCAAAAAGTTGTTCTGGTGTAACATCGATTTTTCCTAAGTCTTCTGGGTTTAATTCAGATGCAGTTAGTTATAAACCCAGCACGAGTGGCAGAACCATACAACTCCATCCTGTAGTAGCTGTGAGGAGTAGAGATATCTACCTTAAGTATTTCTTTAATATTTTATATCTCCAGTATTGATTGCATTTTTCAGATAAGATCAGTATTGGGATTATCCCAGAACATACATAACTTTATTGCAGCTTTTGTCTCTGCTTTGTATCCAATAGGCAGCAGTTTAAACCAACATTTTGCAAAGAACCTAAATGTACACAGTAGCCACAAATGCAGGGGAAAACTTGTGCTTCAGAATATCACTTTGTGATTTGTTTTTAACCTGTAGTTGTGCAAATGAGAACAACTGTAGGTCCATCTGGAACACTGAAGGTTTCACTGGGATGTAGACTTGACTACCACTCCAGCTTATGGATAAATGTTAGTGTTACAGGTCTAAATGCCTAAAATAATACATTTCCAGAGTAGAATTTGTTTCTAGTTACATTCTGTGTTTTCTGTTAGTCATCTTCTTTGTCTTTTCATCTGTTTAAGCTGGTACAATGTTTTGCTGGCATACAAAATGTAGTAGCTTTGAAAAGAGAGTCTTCATTTTCTTTTGCATTTTTGCATAACATCTGCTCCTTCATGGGCACCATGTAGTGTTTGATGGTGGTCATGGTGATCTAACTTATCTAACTTACTGCATCTGTAAAAGAATGTTTGTTTACAAAGGGCCACTCTCAGCCTTAAAGACATTAAGTAAAATCTTCTCGAGGGTTTGGACTTGAACCCACTGTTCACCTTTTCCAGAAAAATTGATCAGTGATAATGAAGGTAGACTAAGGAGGACAAAGGGCATGATATGATGGATTCTTAATTGTTTATATTTTCCCTCCTAGCATAAATAGGATCTGCTGTGATTTAACATGGAAAATGGTTTTATATTTTTACTACTTAGAGAGGTTGAAGCCAGCTATTGTGAGTTACCTTCCTAGAAAGCCTGAACATTGCTCCTTGTGTAGAATTCCTCACTTAACACAAATTAACAGTAGCCAGTTGTCTAGCTGTTTTTTGACAAGATTTGAATGCCCCTAGACAAAAGGAGACAAAGCTCCCTGAACTGAGGGATGGGTCAGCCATGGGCCAGACAGTGCAGGTCAGTGCAGTGCTCCAGGTGATGCTGAAACTGAGGGTGCAGTTCATGGCCCCTTTTCCTGCTTCAGCCTGTCCCCAGGCTGGCATGAATTTCATAAACCCATAGCTACAGCCTGTAACCTCCATCACACTTGTTCTCCAAATTTGATCTGTCACACACTATACCTGGAATATTTCCTGGATGCAAACCTTCCCCTGCTCTCTGGTTGGTAAGCAAGTGAATTTTACTGCAGGTGTGCTGTATGAGGTCCTGTAGAACTTGCTTTTGCCTGATACCAGTCTGTTTAGTGTAAAGCAAGTCATGCAAATAGAGATCATCTCTGATTGGGTGTTTCTTAGAAGAAATTATCACTGCTGGCATAATTTTCCTGGGCTTTCTCTGATCTGGGGTTTGGAGCACGAAGGGATCCTACCCAGGCTTTGTCCATGGGTGGTTTCAGTGCTGTGATCAGATGAAGTGTGTGATTCAGAAGAGAAGTGAAGTTTAGTCCTGTTACCTGATCTCCTTCTGGTAGTCTCATTTTTGAAAAAACTTTCTTTGTGTGGTTTTTAAGCAGGTGATTTAAAAATACTGTAGTTTAATGTGCTTATACTCTTGTACAGCTGCCTGCCTGCCTGCCTGAGCTGGGGTGGGGGCTTTATTAATAATTAAACTATGGAATTTGTTTGGGTTGTCAAGCCTCAGTGCAGAAACAGCCTGCTCAAGGTGCTGACTGGATGGAAGTATGAGGGCTTTGTTTTCAGCAGAACCCTTCCTCTTGTGTTGTTTCCTCAAAAAAATAAAGGTTCCAGAACCTCTTGGTCTGTACGTGTCTGTTCCTAAACTAGAATGTGCATAATATTACAAATATACTTTACAGGACTGTACCATGCAAATCTGGAATGTGTCCCTGTGTATATTGATTGGTTTTTCTTTCTTAAACTTTTCTTTCCTGCCCCACAGATACCCATATGCTAGAGGTTTGGAGGAGAAAACCGCAAAGCCCCATGTTGTTTATGTGCACAGCCTGTTGTTCAATCAAAGTACATATTATCAATGGTCACATGCTTTGCTTAAATATTTTATAAGATCATTGCACTGTATGCTAACACTGCCTTCTTTCTGTTGTCTGATGTGCATTTCCACTTAGACCTAGTTAGTAATCTAGACAGGCTTGAAATGTGTAAGCTTTTAGCAGATATTTGATTTCAGACATGCTTTGTTCTAGAAGTTCCCCTTTGTTGTGCTCAAATGACAGCTTTGAGTAGTAAGGGGTTTTTTGACTCTTGTCTTCTGATTGTACAATGCTGAAGTAATCTCTTATCTGCAAAGAATCTCCTGCCCCCTCATGTCTCCGACATGAGACAAAAGCCATGCAGGTGCACGCCAGAGGATTGGATTAAATATGAAGGCAGGTTTCAGATGCAGGTTCAAGGCGAGTCCTGTCACAGCTGGGTGAGGAGGGTGTGCTGTGACAGCAAAGTCCCTGCACAGGCACCTCTGTACCCCCCTGAGGCACAGACTCTGCTATGCAGGGGAGCTCTGTGCCCTCTTCCGGGGTGAAGTGCCTCTCTTACTTTGTTCCTTAGCTTTTGGAACGCTGCCCCTTCCAGGATAAGGCCACAGGGTAGAAGAAGAGAGAAATGCTGAAAAGAAAGTAATAGGAGCTGTTGGAACTAATCTTCTCCTGGCTCTGGGTGGAGAGAGGTCTGTGAGGTTTCTGCCTGATCCTGGGTGCAGCAGCGTGTTGCACTGCCCTGGTGGTGCTTCTGCTCTGCTATCAGGAAGGCAGTGCTTGATCTCTCTGCTTTCCACTTCTCTCCCCAAGTCTCCAATCATATGTTTGAGAAATTTACAGGAGCTTTGTCCCTGAACTTGACAGAAGTAGGTCTGGACTGTCTGCAGGCTCCATAGACACTGAGACTCCTGAGTAGGGCTCCACAGTGGCTGGTGTTGTGAGCAATTATGATGATCCCTGTTTTTTGGGGGGAGGAATGCGTTTCGTTCTTACTTGGGCAGGAAATACTTGTTATTATGCTGGGGTCATTTCCCCTGAGGATGAGTGAAAACAGATTGTTACTTGGGTTCAGGCTCCAGAGTTTACTGTCTGGTGACATCAGTTACTGCCTTCTTCCCATCCAGGCAGATTTACTGGAATGGACTTCAGATTCTTTGCTGAGAAAGTTCTTTCAGGATCATCATTATTTCTGAAGGTGATTTAATTTACAGGAAACACATTCAGCCTCTTGCAGTGTGTGCGTCAAGAAAATTTGAGTAGATAATTAATCTGAGGAACTGGAAATTAATTGGGAGGGAAATCGTTGCTTTAAAGATGTGCTAAATAATTACCATTTTTCTATATTTAGCTGCCTATTGAAGTAATATAAGATGTAAAGAAGATAAATCTCTGTAGCCCAGTACTCCTTATTTTGGAGGGACAATACACTAATTCAAATAGCTAAATATTTCTTCCTTTAGCTCAGTGAATTTTCTAACTGCAGGAAGCTGCCAGCTGTCGAGAAGGTTTGGGAGCTACTCAATGCCTCACTTGCAATACACTTTTCAAAATTTCAGCTTGCTTAAAAGTCTTCCAGAACTAAAAAGCATCCACGTGAGTATGTAAATACTTCATAGCAGGGAGACTGGAGGCTCTGCTGTTCCTCACATTCCGTGATGATGCCTTTACACTCCACAAGTCCTTGTAGGTGGCTTAAATGCTGCAAACTGTCACACTAGATCCAAGCTCTGGGTTATCTTTGGGGTTTCTTGCTTTAGGGGCTGAGTTACTACCGAACAGGAGCAGGAGGCTGTTAAATGGGGAGTGTTGATGGCACAGCAAGTTACGTTTGCTGGTGCTGAGTTGAACTTTCAGCCATCTGGTGATGATGGTGGAACTCTTGAAGTCAGACTTACTGAAGTTTAATTGAAATGTGATGAATGAGGATTGTGTGCGATGTATCAGTTGCATTTTTGTGGCTGACAATAGCAAGGATCAATTTAGTGAGAAGCACATTAGAGCATACTATGGCTGCTGATTTAGCATCTAAGTGAGGACCGTTTTTCTCGTGAAGTGGCTGTGAATGTCAGCATATAATAATGTGGGGCGATGTGTCAGTACCATGGAGACAGTCTGTCAGAGATTACATGGAATTAATTCTAGACAACAATGATGTAAAGGTTAAACAAGCACAGAGTATGACAGAGAGCAGATATCTGCTGGAGTATTAGGAATATATTGCAGGTATAAAAAATACACATGAGAACATGCCTCTTATCCCTGGTGGGAACCATGTGATTGAAGGTGCCTGATTTAAGGGAGTTGATTTGCCAGACAGGAGCCTCAGAAACCTGTTCTTTAAATAAATCAGGTCACATAGGCAGAGTGTGGAGAGTTTTTTACAATGATGACTGATGAAGAGACAGATTTTAAGGTACTTTTTAAAAGGGAGATTGGGAAGGGTATGTGTGCATGCTTTGACTTGAAGAGATCCCTTCAGCAGCATCTCTTTAGGGAGGCTGAAGGTGAGCAGAGACAGCTTTGCCAGGCCATCCGATCCAGCTGGGCGCTGGGGAGATGAGACAGAGCAGGCAGGCTTTAGCACATCTCCTGGAGGTAACTTTGAACTTTTGCTCCTTCCCTGAAAGGAATGAATTCTGGAGGGATTGTCAACACTTGGTTACTGAGATAAAGGTAAGCAGGTCACAGTTCCTGGATACTGTGCTCTGTGCTGAGGAAAGCAGGGGATGTAACTTTGGTGTTATCTGAGGGAGAATATCAGTGCTTCTGGTGCTTCTGGCTTTTTGAGGAGTGTAACTTTCAGACCATGCCTGAAAATACAGCAAATGCTTTAACCTGTGTGGAACAGATATTTCTTAGTTTAATTTGTATCACTTAAGATTGTGGCATATTAATTATTTGGACAGGCATGTTGTGGATGGGGTAGATATCTGGAAGACAAACTCTTCTAAAGTTTCAGACTTATTTTTATATCTATTTGCCTGTCTGATGAGCAAAAGGAAACTCATGGTCTTTTATGCCACAGTTGGAAAGTGGTGCTGAGTGAAGTCTGTTTATTTAGCCCCAAGTAAAGCTGATCATTACTATGCATGAGTTTATGGCCACTGCAGATTTGAATGTGGGGGAGGTAATTCAGAAAGGCTTTGAGGTTTGTTTTTCCCTGCTGGCTTGCTTTAGGTGGGGAGTGTCTGGAGAGGAGCTGGAATGCAGATTGACAATTTCAAAAACAGTGGGATATATTTTAGTGACTAAAATGGAACAAGAGGATCAGCAAGTGGTTGAGGTTGGAAGGGACCTCTGGAGGTCATCTGATCCAGCCCCCTGCTCAGGAAGGGCCTCTTGGAGATGGCTTTTGGATGTCTCCGAGGATGGACACTCTGCAGCTCCCAGATCTCTGCCTGTGCTCAGTCAAACTCACAGTGAGAAAGTGATTGCTGGTGTTGAGACAGAAGCTTCTATGGTTGAGTTTGTGCCCAAAGCATCTTGTCCTTACCTTGGGTACCACTGGCTCAGTCTTCCCTGCACTATCCCTTCAGGTATTTATTTACACTGATGAGATCCCACACAATTTTTCTCTTTCCAGGCTGACATATCTTCTGATAAATATTTTTAAACAACCACCAAGCATGCCAAGATGCTAAAAAATTCAAGAGGTAGCCCATTGAAAAATAAATAAATTAAAACATCATAAGGTGTTAAGCTCAGATGATGCTGGTAAAACCAGTCAGCTGGTTATTCCATACAGTGAAGAGGAACCAGAATAATGATTTTGATGGTATTTTGTTTGTTTCCATAACTCCTCTGTTCAAGTGACCAGGTTAAAAAAGAAGGGTTGTAAGGCATATCCACTTAAGCTTCTAGGAGTTGTTGTAGTTCAATGCTGCCTGTTGTCTTTTCAAGTAAACTACTTATGACTTCCTCTTGAATGTTGTTTGTTAAGGAAAATCTCATGTAAATAAATTGGTTCTGAATTAAGTAACAGCAGGTAAATGGAATAGGCCTTTTCTGCTGTAGTGATTGCACAGTCTGTGCTAGCTCCATTGCTTAATATGTAGGAGTTGACTTCTTTCTTTTTGCCTGCCTCTTCCAAAGTTCAACTCGGTGCTCTTTCCTAAACAGACATTTTGTGTGAGCCTCATGGAGCGTGAGTCAGAGCAGTGATGTGCAGAGCTCTGTAGAGAGGGCTGAGTTTCTCTGTGTACCATTATTCTGCCATACGTGGCCTACGTGTTGGTTGCAAATTCTGTGTGGTTGTGACCCCCCTCTTCCAAGTGACCTATTTCTGCATTTTTCATGCTGTGGATTTTACTGAAGTAGATGTAATGGCAGTGTCTCCTTCAGTAGCTCTGACTGGGGGGTTGAAGACAGGAGGCAGTTGTATCAGAAGGACAACAATTAAGTTCCTAAGATCTACTTTTGTCTAATAAAAGATAGAGTGCTAAGAGAGCCTTGGAGACAGGTTTTAAGAGCTTTTGTGAGTAACAGAGGTAAATTGATTGTACTATGCCTAGAGAAACTTCACTGTTTTTGTTAAGAAAGTGATACATTTATTTGAAACTTTTGCAAGCTTCCCAGCTCACTATTGCCCATTGCAGAACACAGTGCTGGAGGGGCAGCTTTGCAGAGGGAGTTGTTGGACGGTAATTGGAGGACAAACATTTGGTTGTTCAGCAGTGCAGTTGAGTACATGCCAGCTTTTAATTGGGGTATCTGGATCCTGCTGATGTTTCCAGAGGCATTTGGAATGACAGCAAACTAGTGAGCCAAGTGCAGGAGGATCATTGCTGGGGAAATACTGCCTGTGAAATTTCCAGATTTTAAGGGAACAGAAAAAGTATTTTTGTCATCCTTTAAATGTGACCAGTGCTAATCAAGGGGTGAAAGTTAAAACTTTTTTTCTCCGATCTTCCCTGGAAATGAATTTCCATTCCCGTAGGTTTGGAGAATTCCAGTTCCACGTTCTTATCTGCCATTATGAACTGTGGTGGTGATGCAGCAGTGAGGCACCTTAACTGCACCATGGCTCTTGGAATGTGGTTATTGGCATTGTTACTGCTCGGATTAATGTCTTTGTTTTTCCTTTTTTTGTGCTTGGAAGGTCTACAGAGAACAGTTAGAACCCCCTGTGTCATAAGGCTCCCTGGGTTTGTTTATTTTTCTACAGAAAAAAAATCTCAAAGAGGATCCTAGACTGTTTGCTTTGTCCTCCCTCTCTCCTCCTTGTATCTTGTATGCCTTGTTTTTATTAAACAGAAAAAGTTAGTCAAAAAGTCCAGAGGGTAAAGCTCATCTTGCTGCTGAGAGTTAGGACAAGCTTTGGGAGGCTGTCATCAGGTTGAAGAAGGGTTCCATGGTGGCTCTTGTCCTGGGGAACCCTGCTCCAGTGTGGGTTTTACAGAGAAGTCTTTTAGCTCTGCTGTGGGGAACTAATGTGGCATTCTGTGTGTTGTTGACTACCTCTGTGAGAATATCAGGAAACAGTTATTCTCTGAAGTTTGGGATAAGTCAACCAAAAATTACTCTTTCCAGTAAGTGATGTGATTTTCAAGACTTCTTGAAAATGATAAGATGCTAAGTCTGGTGGTTTGAATCTAGGTTTCTTAGATAACAATGTAAAGAGGAAAGGCATATCGGGACACTCGGTCTTGCCCCATTCCAGGATCTTCACCCTGGGGAGTTGCCCCCTGTTCACTCCCCTTCAAGTTACTGCTACAGGCTCAGGGTATTTGCCTCTGCTGGAATCACTTCAATTGGCCATGTTCCTCAGAGAGCAAAAGGAGCTGCAGGAGTTTTTTTTTTTCTTTCTTTCTTTATAATGACTAATTCCATTCCTTTCCCCTGGGGGCAGACAAGTGGCTGGTCTTTGGGCAGGTTAAATGTCTCTGAACACTTTGACAAAATAAATGCTATGTGCCCTATGTGGGCTGAGATGAGATCAGGCACCGTGCCAGAGGCACCTGTGGCTCCAGGGCTGAGGATTGGACCTTTTGCTGTATCTGTGTTGCCAGCAGCAGTGAGGAGTCCAGATGCTGATCCCTGTGTATTCAGTAGGTGGTAAGAGACATGGCAAGTGAAACATATGTACTCAACACTGCCCACAAAGTACAGCCACTGGGAGTTCCTGCATGTACATGGGACGTCTGACCTGTTGCTGCTGGATAGTAAAAAAACTAATGGGTGGAATTTGTAGATAAATGTGTGATGTTCCTGTTTAAAGCTGCTTCTTGCAGACAATGTCAGCTTGCTGTCCTGACTACTTCTGGTTGTGTTTCTGGTTTGAAAGCTCTCATTTGAATACTGTGGTACCTCTGTCCTTTCCATTTTTCTAGTTTATTTGATAGTCTGTGAATGTCAGAGTGTCCGTGGAAATGGCTGTTTGTACAGTCAGGTGTAGCCTGGAGTCCTTGGTAACCTGAGAGGTTGAGCAGGCAGAACTGTGAATGCTGTAGGAACTGCAGGTACACGGGTTCATCCTGCCAACACTTCAGCTGTGCTGTTGTGGAACTCTCACAGGCAACTTCCTCTGTTCCCAGGCTGGTGTGAGGCACTTTCTCCCCAGAGCATTGCCCTCAGTGTTCTTCCTCTGGTGGCTGTCGGGAGAAAATGTGACCGCCTGTAACTTACTGAGAGGACTGGTCTGTAGAGAAGGTTTGAATGACAGGTTCCTCATCCTGAACATCTTGCCCCTGTTCTCTTTGTCACTAAAAACCCTCTGGCAGCCCCTTATCTGCTGGTGCTGCATCATTTGATTAATGCAGGACATCTTTGGGGGGCCTGTCTCAGGGTAGTGCGATGATGTTTCTGAAAGTCTGAGGAAGTTAGAGTTACTTGAATAGTAACTCTGTAAATCTTCCTGAGTTGCATTGAACTTACTGATTGGTGCACCTCAAGCTTGCATTGCTCTTCATAATGTACCTAGTGTTCCAAAAAGTGAAGATAAAAAAATCTGTGCAAGTTAAAGCAGCATTTGGTGCCTGAACTGCTCACTGTCAAATTTGCACCATGTCCTATCAATTTTCCTGCTCAGTGGTGCCATGAGAATGGCCACACCAAGAAGGGAGTCATTACTCACCTGAAAATCTCTTCTGAAAGTTGATTTGTAAATAGAAAAGTTGCTTTTAAAGAGGGGGAGGGAAGGAGAGAGAAATACCAAATGGCTGTCAGCTGGTTGGAAACAGAAGGCTTTATTTACTTTAGATAAGCCCCTTTTCTGCCTGTTGCATAATTTCTGTCCTAATCTTGTTTACTTATTAAAAGAAAAAAAACCAAAAAAGCAAAATTAACATTAAAATGAAGTGGCTTTAGTGAGTGGTTTTCTCCCAGGGATGGTATTCTAGATAACTTCTAAGATGTGTCCTCAATACTGAATTTTGGGTCTGTATAGTAAACTTTATTGATTGTTTGAAATGGATTGGTAAGGTGCTGTTCTCTGGGTAAAGCACGTCAGCTTTATACAAATTCTAATGCTCTTGGCTTGGACTGAATGGAAGTTACTCGAGTGAGAATTTCCCAATGACACTAGAGGCTGAAAATTGGCATTGTGCAATATGCCTGGTTACAATGAAGCAGCTTTACTGGAATACAACAAAAAGACTGTTCTTAGTTTTAAAAAAATAGGCAGATTTGGCTGTTTTACACAGGTGATTCAGAAGCTCAAACTTCCTTTTTTACAAAAAGCTGTTAAAGTATCCTTTTGAAATCACTGCAATGAGTAATTCTTAGACTGCATTCACAGTTATCCCAATGAGCATGCACCAACTAAACCCACATATTTAAAATTCCTGCATCAGTGCTATTTCTGCAGTAATGAGAATCTGGACTTGCTGGGTTGGACAGACTTCATCTGTACAAAAGATAAATGGCAACCCAAGATAAAACTGGGAAGAAATTTTAATAAGACATAGGAAGAAATATTAAGAGATCACTGGAAAAGAATCTTGCCTGTTGGGTAATGAGAGCCACGTAGGAGTTAGGAAGGTACCCAGGACAATGCAGCGGTTGGGATGGAGTGTTTTGGTTCAAGACAACATTTGAAAGAAATGAGAATTCTTCAGGGAAGATAAATTCAGTGAGTATATACTGTTATTTCTCCTGCTTACCTGAAGGTGAAGAGAGAGAATTCAATATCCAGTACTGGTACTTGGCCCACGGAACTTGGTAGGGTTGGCAGAGTTACAGGTCTGGACCCCTGACTATTGGCTCTGACTCTTGTTTTGCTGACTTTTACCATTTTTATATTTCCAAAGTTCTTACCAGCTGTCAATGCTGCATTCTGGTTTTAATCTTTATATTTAGGGCATCAGTTGGCATGTGGAATCCTCTGATTTACTCAGGTCAGAATGCTCTGGTTGTGTCTTTACAGATTACGTGCCTGTAAATTTCTTGTAATCTTTAAAGAAGGCATAAATAACTCATTGTATTTTGAAATATACATATGTGACCTGCAAGTGTTCGGGAACAGTAGTAAAATATGTCATACGTGAGTAAATTATCTACAGGTTTTGGGGTTTTTAATTTTTTGTGTGTGTGTAATTAAGAACTGTGTGTGGTTTTGGCTTCAGTGATTTGCTGTCAGGTCCTTTGCTTTTTTTGATTATATTAATTTCTTTATGTATTTCCTGATACTATTTTGTCTTGGCTGATGCTGATGGATCCCTGTGTTTTCCTGCATGCAGCTCCGATTACTGAGCAAGCACAAATGATAGCAGGATTCCCTGCTGTCAACAGGTTTTCTTCTAGCAAGCCGACCTTCTCTGGAGCAAAAATCTCTGCTAGATGAAAAATAGTTGTGAGAGCTTATCTGCTGCTTCATGACCAACCACTTCTGCTACTGCTGAAATCTGAAAAACGTCTGAAAACTAACCTCTGTTCACATGACCATCACACAGTGTTTTTATTAATTTAAGTCCTGGAATGGGTGATCCGTGAGAAATGATGTGCTCAGAGGAATGTTACTTTGTTAGCCTGGTGCTTTGGTATTTGCCTCTCTTGAAGGCTGGCTTCGTTCTTGTTCTCCCTGTCCAGTTTGAGTCACTCTGCTTTGGGCTGGCAAAAAATAATTCTGCAGGTAATAGGTTCTGAAGGATTGTCTGAAAACGGCTTTTCTCTCGACTGGACTGCAGGAGAAATTCTTCTGACAGTTCTGTTAGGGATGGGAAGGTTCAGAGGGTAAAGCATGTGTTTGTTTCCAAACACATGGTGGGTGTCCCTGAGGCTGGAACCATGAATCCTGTGGGAGCAGGATTGTGAATTGTGGGAGCAGAAGGGGCATCACCCTTGGGCTGGTATGGGAGCAACAAGGCTGTCCCCATGTAGGGAGCTTTGCAGCTGAGCTGCACGTCTCCACTTCTCCATGTGGTGAAAGTTTCCTTAGCCAGGAGACCTGCAGAAATGCTTGACTTCCTCTCTGCTTCTGAGACTTCTCATAAATGAACAGGACCCATTTCTGTTAAATTCTTTTACTTTTAAACATGTTTTTATTCCCCCTTGCTTCTTGTCTTCCTTCCCCAGAGGTAGCCCAAGTGTTTTAGAAACAACATAGTCAACTGGAGCTCATTGAATAATTCAGCTGTTGCCTGAAGTGATAGGAAAAAGAGGACGACCCATTTAATAAATCAACCAGAGCTAAAAGCTCTGTGGTTTGTGAAAATGTTCATCTGCCCTCCCTTTGAACTACCCGAATTTCTCTTCTGAAGCATGGGTTTTTTTCCCCTCTCAGTTGGATGTTCCATGCCCTGGAAGGGAGCCTGATCTACCTGCAGGTTATCCTTGCAAGTTGTTTCTGTTAAGCAGCTCTTTTTCGGAGATTACTGGGGGTGTTGCTTCAGCAGCATGAGACCCTATGACCCATTCTGTCCATCCACACAGTGGTCCTGGAGAGCTTCCTCTCTCTCGTGGTTGCTTCCCTAATATTCCTGCTGAGGGCTTCTGAAATGTTCTAGCAAAGTCACTCCTGCAGCAGGAGCTCTCCAAGAACTACCAGTGTCACCTCTGTGGTTCCTTGACCATTTTTAACCCAAGAATTTGGGGCCCACTGAAGTGTGCTTTCTGAAGCAATGAAAAGTGACCTAGCCTTTTCATATATGCTTTTGTTTTTCTTTAAATAAATAAGAATTGTCAAAGTGGTCTTCATTTCTTATTTGTGCCTCGTGCCTGTTAACTAAAATGGGTCTAAATGCAAGATACTGTCTTTAAGGGACATTGCTTAGAAATACGACTGTCTAGAGAAGTTCATCAACTTTTTCTAAAGACATTCTTCTGACTGTAGTCTGTGTCAGACTTTTGTTTAATCCCTTTGGGCAGGCGCTTGCCAGCACATCAGCGTGTTACTGTATAAATTGCTTTTTCATTGTTGCTGTAATTGTAAAATAATCCCTCTAGTATACCCACCCAATGATCACTGCATTATCTTTTTGCTGAGCTGCAACATTTCTTGATGCCTGGTGGTGTCCTGCCTGTTGAAAATGAGAGATGTTTATTAAATTGGCTTTTCAGTTGTGGTTCAGTTGAAGAACTGGCAGAGTGATCAGTAAGAGAGTCTTGCTACATGCCTTGAAACATCATCGACTCTTTTTTAGTTTGTTGCTTTTTTTGTTTTATTTTAGTGGTCCCTCCTTCAGTCTCTGTATCTGGGCTCATGGAAACCATATCAGGTTACTGAGCTTCGTGTTCCACAGGCTGCTGGGGATGAATTTGTGAACACTGTTGTGCAGAAATAATTGTAGGGTCTGGGCAGAAGTGATCTGTTTGCTTCTGTTGCCTGTTTTGACCAGAGAGCTGAATTAGCAGCTAAAATGTGTGCTGTGGTGTGTTAAACAGCATTGAATGGGAGGCTACGGAGATAATCCTGCAGGGAGGCCACTGAGGTTGGTACTGAGCCCGGACAGGCTTTGCTGTTCCCTTCTCAGTGCTGAGGTGGTGGCTTTTTCAGTGAGATTGAAATACCCTTTGAAGCATCCCTAACCTCTTCCTTAATCAAGGGGTGGATTGCAAGGTAACACTATGCTTGATCATTTTGAAGAGCTTTTGGCTGTTTTTCTGCTGTCTTTCTTATTTTGTAAAAGGTTGGATTGCTTGCTCTGTTGCTGTAAGGCATTGCAACAAGAGGCTTCTTCCCCAGCCCTTCTCACAAGTGTATTCAAAAGTAAATTTAAAAAAAATCCCACTAGGTCTTTTAGTTATTTTCTCTTGAAACACAATCAAATTCAGATGACTTAGTCCAGACATCAGCTAGGGAGAATGAATAGTGTGTCTGGATTTTCTTGCACGTTTGTCTTCTGTCCAGGCTGGGATCTGCTCGCATGCCTTGGTTGGTGTGCTGTCATCAGCCTGGGGTTCAAACATTCTCCAGGTCCAGGAAAGAAGTTGACCTAAGTTTGAAGAGATAAAAAAACACAAAGAAATGGTGTCATCTCACATCTCTTAATACATTTTTGCATTTTTGCACTTCAGCCTTGAGAGAACTCTTAAGATTTTGTTTTTGAAGCCCTTCTGTAGACCCACTGGAGTTACAATTAATTCAAGCAAGTACTGAGCTTCCCTAAGAGGTGCAGATCCTTTCTCAGTGGCAGGTGGTGGCACAGTCCCTTGCCATGTAAAGCCATCATGGCAGAAGTGGTGCTGACCAAGTTGGCAACAATCCTGGCTGTGTGATGGGGAAGGATTGGGGAAAGGATGAATTGTTACGTGACAGATCGCTGGAGTTTTTATATCCATGCTGGACAGGCTCTTCTTTGCCTAAACCACCCTTACCTTTCCCTGTAAATTAACATGTCCCCCTCACCCCTAAACAAAATACTGGGATTTTGTTGAAGCAGGAGGTACTACATAAGGCAGAGTCAAACCAATACAGCAAGGCTGTAAAATACGGGGCTTCTTTCAGTAAATCTGAAATAAAGCATCTCCTGTAAAGGAGGCTTTCACTGGCAACATGGAATGGTAGGAGCAAAGGGCCAGTGACGTATCTTGAAGTGCTCAGTCTCTCATACCTACCACCACGAGTGGTTTTGTAGCCCATTTCTTCTTCAGGAAGTTATTTTGCAGTAAATATGGCTAATTTGGAGACATTTGAGTGTATTTTCCAAAGAGAGATCAGGTATTTCTTGTTTTGGTATGGTTTGAAGCTCCATTTAAAGCTAAGCCTGCCAGTTTTCACAGATCAGCTTTAATTTTATTTTCCCCACTTGCCATACCAACAGCAAGATACGTTATCAAATGTATGACCAGGCCAAGTCAATAAATTCTAAATGCATCCTAAATTATTTTCTGTCTCGCCTTGCACATTTTTATGAGATTGTTGAAAGGCTCACTTGATGCGTGTTCAGATGAGCGGGGGAAATTAAATTGTTTTCCCCTTTCTTCTCTCTTCCCTCCCCATAACAGAGTGATGTGCTTTGGCCTAAAATTACAAAATGTCTCTTAAAGATCTCTGAAGTAGACAACAGAATTTATCTCAATGATCCCGTTTCAAAAGGATATCTGGAAATGCTTTTTTTGTTTCCTATTCAGAAAATGAAAAGCTGGTGGGGGTTTTTTCCCCCTGAAATACGCTCTACTACTGAAAGACTGTCCTTGCCTAATGGAAAATCCTTTATATTAATGTAGGACAAAACATCCAAAATGTATGATATTCTTACTGTATCACTGTGATGCAGCCACGTTATTTTTGCATTACCATACTGAGGAATCAAGCACATCAGGAGGTGATGATGTGTTCTAGTGAGTGGTTTGCTGCTGGCTGCAGCACAAGCCTTGTGTCCTCTCACTCTGCTGGGTGCAGCCACACATCTGCTTGGGCTGCTCCTGTGGAAACTGCTTCCAAAACACTTTGCTCCATCTTTCATCGCCTCCATAGGTCACTATTCACACTTTCCTGTGCATAGAAGATGAAGTCTTGTTTCTGTAAGGTCTATTTGGTTGTTATTATAAGCAAAATAATAGAATTGTGTTCTTTCCAGATGCACATCTGCTTACACTGGTGGGAGGAATACCAGGCATCAGGAGAACTTGAGGGCATTTGAAAGTGTTGCCCAATAAACTAGGAAAAAAGCTTAAAAGTAATTAAGCCAGTAAAACTAGGACTACTCAGTGATTTATTTCATCTACATCAAATCAGCTTTAAACAAAGAAGGTTTATGGGTATCATTCAACCAGTACATAATAACTTACTTGTAAAGCCACTCTTTTGACCAAGAAAATGGCTGTGCTGTAGGCAGCTGGTCCTGGCCTGTTAGTCTGTCAGAATGACTGCTGTTCTTGTGCTTGGCTGTTCGACAGCCCAGGGAAACATTTGGGCAGGTTTCTGTAGGTAACCCCTGACATCCTTCAAGCACAAAAACGTTTTGTTTCGAAGCTCAGGATATATCTTCATGCTGAGGTAGTGGCGCAATTTGGATGGCTCAGCTGGAGAGCAGTTGCTGTGTGTTTGTGGGAGGATGTGGCATTTTTAAGGGAGAAGGATGATGCTGCTGGAAGGCCAGCAGCTCTTTGGCTGCCAGCCCTGGAGCCTGCCAGCAGATCCTATGGCACCAGGCAGCCTCAGCAGCACAGCAGATGGACAGACCAGTGCCGTGGTGAGCTGTGCAGTAACGAGGAGTGATGGCCTATAGTGAACCTGATCTATTGATTAATTAGCATGGAAATCAGCTGCAAGGGTGCAAGAAAGAAAAAACAGTTTTCCCCAGAAGGATCTCTGTAAAATAAAAGCAGGAGTGAGCTGGTGAGCCACAAAAAGGACTGAAGAGGCTTTGTAGGAGAAGCATGTAAGTGTGTGTACAACAGGCAGTCAAAATTGATTGTAAGACTAGAAAATTTACAGAATGCTGCTCTGTTTTCCAGCTCATGTTCACATGACTAGGACATTCTTCAGAATTTGTACTTGTTAAAACAGCCACACTTCTCTTACTGTCCATGTAAAGAAATAGCAAAGTTTGAGATTTGACCTATGAGTGTATGTAGACCTGGCTTCAGTTTGGAGGCTAAAGAACTTTTTTTACTTTGCTGAGAAAAAGGTTTTTAAAAAGCACATGGATGATCTGCAGCAGCAGAAAATACTTGAAAAGTTCATGTTTATGTTAAGATTGAACTGAGGGACTTCAATCCATTGGAAAAAGCTTTTCTCACCATGAAGGAATAAGAAATACATTTCTGAAATATTTAATCTACCTTTGTAGATACAGAATTTTCATTTGCTTGCTGACTAAAATGTAAGAACTTCTGTAAGCTGGGTTGTTGTCTCCTTTGTAGTTTGCTTTTTTGCCTTGCTTTGTTATTGGCCTGTATTAAAGAGTCCAAGAGATGATTGCGTTGATACTTCCCAGGAGGAAAGAAGCTGCTATTAATACAGCAACTTCAGCAAAAATTTAGATTAGGCTTTGTGGAATTGAAACTGAGGCTCTACAAATAACCTGAACACTTACAGTTTCTAAAGCTTCTTATAAAGAAGATAAACATGTGTCTCTGCCTCTATTGGTGGATGCCATTGGGGCAGTTTCTGCACATCCCTGTTTCTCAGGCTCTCTGTTATGCCATTGGAGGAGTCAGGGACCTCACTTGGCCATCCTGCTCCCTATACATCTCTTCAAATGAGCAATCCCTAGGGGACAGTGCAAAGTATGCTAAGAATAGCAGTGATGGACAGCAAGTTGCAGGACTAATAAATGAGATGGTTGATTTTGGCTGGGTGCCTTTGCTTGAAAGGGGCTGGTAATAAAAACTCCGAGGCAGAGCTCCTGTGAATTGTGTGTGACGGTTGGAAAAGGTTGCTGTGAAAGGCAAGGAAGAAGTGGCTCCTGCTCAAAGAACTGGCTTTTCACAGTTACTGAATGGGAGTCTGAGTGCTTCAGGCACACACTGAAGGAGATGGATGTTGGGAATCATCCCTACTGAGGTTGGGTGGGCAGTGAAGAACCAGAGGGAGAAAATACTGTTGAAAATACGGAAGGAGGTTAGAACCACTGCAGAAATAATAGCTGATGTTGAGAATTTAAGAAAATAGACTAGAATCTTGAGTGCTATGGGAAAGTCTAGCAAACACACATGAATTTCAGCTGAATTGCAGGAAAAAAGTGTGAGGGTAAGAGGACAAGGTACAGCCTACAGGGCCCTGGGCGGGCACATTGTGCCAGTGAACTTCAGAGAGCTGTCGAGTCTTTTGCTTTGGTCCTTTCACTCTTGGATGTTGGGATATTCTCATTTCCATGAGAGGGGATTGCAGTCAGTGTTCGTGGGAGTTCTGCAGTTTAAAGTCCCGTGAAGTTAATCCTTCATGTTTGAGTTCAACAACATTTTGGATTTTAGCAGGAGCCTAAAGTGATATGCAACATCTGTGTAGAGCATTGCTGAAATTCCTGATAAATGAGTTCCAGAGGCAACCTTCCATTTGTGGGACATTTCACAAAATCTGCCACACAGAAAGAATAAACTATTTCAGCTGGGCTCTTCAGTGGCCTGAAAAGTTAAAGAATCTTCTCTTTGGATGATGGAGGAGATAGGAGTCTGTCAGACACTGATGCACTTCAGACTTAACTGCTTTTGCTGACCACTAATGTGCTGTGCAAGCTTGGGATAGCTGGAGGCACTGAAGCACTGAGGAATAATCTTTTGACAGTCTGTTCCTCAGTTTCCTCTTCTATGAAATACACAGCCTTTGAAGTGAAGGCTGATTTTGAATGTCCTGTGATGTAGGGAAGGTAGTGATTGTGAAATGTAAAATGCTGTTGGAAGGTGCTTGAATTATTTCATTATTATTATATAATACAAATGAAAACAGGGCCTTTATTTGCTTGAGACATCTCCTGCAGTATTGGAGAGCTGGTGATGTCCCTGCTTTTGTGGCAAGGTCATTTCTGTCAATACCATCCAGATGTGTATCCTCAGGGTTTGTCTAAGCATGGTTTGCACTGCGTGGTGTTAATGGCTCTTACGCTGTCTCCCAGCAGGGTCCCACCCTTGTGCTTTCACCTCCATGTTTATCCGCTTTTGCTGCATTCACACTGCTTTCTGTCTTCCTCTGTTCATCTGTCTTGTTTCAACAATTTTGGGGGAATAAATCTTGCCTCCTTTCCTTTTATGGGAGAGAAAAATTTAAAAAAAGGACCAAGAAGCCCATCACAGAATGACAGTGAATAGGAGCAAACTTGAACATTTTTATCTCTGGTACTCTTTCTAGCAGCAGAGAAGCAGTGTAAATTTTTGAATAGGTAAAAGCAGTGCAGGGTTAACAGTTCCAGAAGTCATCTTATATTAAGATACTTGTGGTATTCCAAATGGATTGATCTAAATGGAGAGGAGCAGGGACTCGGGGCTCTGTTTGTACCCAGCGCACGGTGGCACAGGAATGGCAGTACCTGGGTAGGTGCACTCAGCTATTGCAAGACAGGAAGGTCAAATGCCTGCTCTTAGATGGCATTTTGTCATCCCTGCTCTTGCTTCTGTTGACAAGTACCAGGTGATTTTTAGTTAAGCTCAGGAAAAGGTTATGAAAGGTTTTTCCTCTTTGCTGCTGGGTGGAGAAGGGACACTGTGTGGAAGATGAAACCAAGCATGTCCTCTTCAAAATGTGGAACATGATACTGCTCTTGCTTAAGGCATCAGTACTGAAGTCAGTGTAGGAGATAACTGCTTTGGGCCAGCATGGCCACATTCCAATCAAAACTTCATTTTTTGCCTGATTGTGTTGGCCTGAGCAAGTCAAATGTTTCCCAGTTTTCTGACCCAGTTCTGTTTTGTGCCTCCGGGACAAGGTCTCTTGTACGCTCCTGTCTTTTCAATGTGTTTGTGAGAGTTCCAGAACCATTTCAGAGGTGGGGGAGAGTAGCATAGCACTCAAGAAAAAGGATAATAAAAGCTTCCAGTCGGCTTTTTTTTCCCCCCCTCTGTCTTTTGTTTTCTTCTGATGTGTTTTTCCTTGCAGAAGCAATTTGTCCCTTCATTTGAGCTGTTGCACTACCATGGATGCAGCAGAGCTGTGCCTGAGACATGTTGGTATGGGTGGTAGCTCACTGAGGTTTCCTGATGAATGGTGTCCTGCATCAGCAAGTGATGGCAGCTCAGGCTGGGCTTTCAGTTTTAGGGTCGCTGCTGTGGTATTGACCTGAGTTAGACTGCTTGAACTTCCTAAAAGATCTTTAAAATGAGGTGTGAAGAAATAGACTGAAAGTGAATCCCATGAGTTTGTGAAAAAACAGCTTTTGAAAGATAAGAATGGCTCCCAGGGTACAGGAGTGGGTGACAAGGGAAGGGCTTGACACTCCCCACTGCTGCTGATGCAGCATTCAGAGTGCAGCTGCCCAGCTGCAGAATGGGGAACGAGCACATTTTTTCTCACTTTTGCAAAGTGAAGTGGCTGAGAATCTGTGGCTTAACTGTAATGGAGTTGTAATTCAAAGATGCCCCTTGTCATTGCGGTTTGTTTATCCTGGTTTATAACATTTAATGGGGAAGTTTCTCTGCCTTCCAACATTTTACTTGCCTGATACTTAATTGTGCTTTGGTTGTACAAGACTTGGCTCCTGGCTCAAATGATGCCATGTTCATTTAATAGAGTTGTGCTGGAGATGAATTTTCCTCTCAGTGCTAAATCTGGGACATGAGTCAAGTAGGTTCTGCTGGCCTGAACATAGGCTAAGCCCTTCACTGCAGGGTCAGAGTTCTGCACAGGATTTTGTAAGTGCATAAGAGCTGCTTGGTTTTTTTTCTTTCTTTCTTAATAACACAGCTGCTCTAAATAATGTGCCTACACAGCAGTTGGGAGGAAAAAATTTACAGACCAAGATGGTTGGCTTTTGTTTAATGTTTTTAATTGGCAGTTGGTGTGCTGTGTAAATTCACCCTCACTGTCTTAACAATATTTGTGCAGATTTAAGACTTTTTTTCTTTCTCACACCCAAATTACTGTAATTTCTCAGAAGAGCCTATTGTTTCATATGAAATTTGCATACACTGTACAGTTGCATTTCTGTGGCTATGTTGCAATGTAAGTTTTTGCCTCGTGTGTAAATCTTGAGATTAACAGCCCTGGTGCCTGCTGAAGTAATGATCTGCATCATTTCAGGTGCTCAGTGAACAGTCAAGAGGAGAGCATTTGACAGTTCCTACGCTGTTGCTACATGGAAAATCAGTTTCACTACTTCCAAATGCCTGAAATAATTATCAGCTTAAGAAGCTTTTCTTACAGAAATGGAGAGATTGGTTAATTACTGTGCTTTAATTGCAGACACAAATGGTACATACTTGCCCCTTCCCAGGGCACAAGTGATTCCATGGCTAAAAACTGCAGTGCGAGGGAGGGCAATTAAAGGGAATTATTTCAATAAACAGTTTGTACTGAAGCCTTTGACTCCCCACACCCACCCACCCTGACCGCTGTTTGGAAATACTTGAGGAAAACACCACTCCCTCAGTAGGAACTCAAGCGTGGCTGGGGCTTTGTTTTGATTTGTTCCAGTTGTGCTTTGCCACTTGGAGTGGTGCTGTGATGGGCTTGTCCAGCAAGGCAAAGGCTCCCAGACATGTTGCCATTTCTGTTTTTCTCTGAGGCTCCAGCTATTGCACTCCAGCTGAAGATCAGCTCACTCCTCAGGAGTGGAAGAGAGCAGTGTTTGAACTGCTAATGCAGCCTCTCAGGCCAGTCCATGTGCTGACTTCAATTACCATCTCCAAGAAAGGCGCCCCTGTTTGAGGAACACTTAATCATATGCTAACATCACCAGAAAAAGGTGTAGTTATCTTCTGAGCTATATAAATGCCAAACTGAAATGAAGCATAGAAAGGTGAAATGTACTTTTTCTTAAGGGAATCACAAGTGCTGTGCCTTTCTGAAAGGGAGTGGATGCAGGATATAATTGAGGTCATGTGCAAAGTGCAGGTGCAATTCCTTGTGCCCTCCTGAAGGTGTGTTGCCCTTGTTTCCCAAGTGAGCTCTAGTGTGCCTTTACAGAAATCCTGATCTTCAGAGGAAGAGTTGTTGCAGCTGTATGCAAAATAATGAATTCAGAAGCAACAGGTGAGGAAAAGGGAGAAGTGGATTAATAATGAAACAATTCACCTGTTCTCTCCCATTGGGAATATTGTCCTTGTTCAGGCTGGAAGGTGACCTTTTTTCCTGAAGTAAAATCGGGAAATTGGCAGTAACCATCCCAAAAATCCACACAAAGGCTATGGAGGAACTGATGGTGAGAGATACAGGATGCTTTCATAAAGCTGTGCTGTATTGAGCTCTGTGGAGTGGTTGAACATTCTGAAGGGGATCAGAGACCCAATAAACCTGGGCAAGGCTGCAGGGGACTAAGTCCCAGTGGGCAGAAGGGTGGCCAGCTGAATGGGTGTCTTCTGTGTCTGGTCTTGGCTAATGCTGAATGAGCTTATTATTTAGATGCTCATAATGAATTAGATAAACAGTGAAATAATTAACAAAGCAGGCACTTAAATGATTATTGCATGGTTTAGAGCTGACTTTATTTAGATGAATGAGGTAGTTCATTCTACTATTATCTGTGCCCTAGCAAAAAGGATATTTTTTCCCCATCTCTTTTTCATGATTAAACACCACAAACAGAAAATGCACTGTGGCTTTTGCTGGGAAGACAGCACAATGGCCTGCTTCCTTCAGAGGGAGTTCATCAGAGACTCCCAGTGACTCACATGCAACTTCTGAAAATACTGTCTTAGTTTTCTCAAATGTCAAAAAATTCTCAGGGTCTTTGATACAATAGAAGAGATCATCAAGTCATGAAATGTGGCTATTAGACTTACTGTCTAATTAGATCATGTTTGTAGCACTGTATTCCAGGTACTGTTAGGGTACACTCAGTCTGTCTGCATTTTTGCCACTCTCAGGGCTGCTGTTTCTTTTTCCTCGTTTTTAGGCCTCAGTAATCAGTCAGCAGAACTGCTTACACTGGAATGCTCATGGATTCTTTCTGGAATCCCTGGTCAGCTGTAGGACTCCAGATACCTCACACTTGGTGACTGGGCCCTAAACTGCAGAGCTTTCATTTTTCACTGTACCTCATAATCTCTTTCTGTGTTGTGTGGCTTTTATGGTTCTTACTCAGTACAGATAATTTAACAAGACTTGCAAGCTGTTTGCTTTAGCTTTCATTCTTTCACACACACCATGTGTAGCCCATTGCCTCTGCCAATGAAAAAGAAAAGCAGTTACCAGAGGTGTAGACCCCTGACCTCAATTCTGCAGGTTTTCTCTTTTACCTGTTGCAGTGCAGCATCCTGTCTGTGGAGGGCTTGGTCTTGTGAGAAAATTCAAGGGCAGTCAGAGGGGTGATTCAGCTTACTGCAAAAGCTGCCCGAGTTTCTGATGCTCTAAGGTATATCACAGATGGGATTTTTCCCTCCTTCTTTTCTTTTTTTGTTAAAGAACAAAGGGAGAAAGACTTAGGGCATTGACCATGACTGTGCAGATCACTCCTGGGAGTGTGTACTCTGTCTGCCTTGGTTTTCTTTTTAAAGGTGTTACCAGAGAGACAAAATGCAGCTGTCACACAAAGCCTGCCTTGGGAGAACGTTATTAGTAAATCCCTAGATGTGAACTGTTCTTCAGAAATATCAATTAAGGCAGTTTTATTTCCCTGTCTCCTTTTGCATGGGGAGGGTGTTGTGTTTTCATCTGGCCTTCCCTTACTAAACTGTCCAGCCATTTGGTACTTCTGTGGTCATCTGGCTATTTTTTTGCTAAGCCTGTTACCTCCCACCATTCCTAGAACATCTCAAAGACCTGGAGGAGCAAAGGGGTGGAAAAAAGGCTTGTCGTTTGTCACAGTGAACTTGCTCCATCAGAAGGCAAATTTCAGGCAGGAAGGGAGGCATTTAAGCACATTCCATAAAAATGCTTAATTTTATTTTTTTCTTTGTACTTCGATTTTTTTTCTGTGCTCCATGTATGAAATTGTCAAAGGTTTTTGGTACATTCTCCTGAATTCTTGTTGCAAACCTTTATGTTAAGGAGAAAAGGCTGTGAATTTGGACAAAGATAGATGTGCCAGTGTAAATTTTATATGTTACAGTTGTCCTTGCATGGATTTTATTATTATTGAAAGTGGCTTCTCTCCAGAGTAATCGCTCTGCTTTACTAGTGGTTTAACCTGATTTCAAAAGAGCATTGTTTTTCCTTCAGGACAGTATTTGTGTCAGGAGTTACACTGAGAAGCTGTAGCTGTACCTTTCCTACAGTCAGCCTCCAGGTAATGTACAGCTACAAAAGACATCAAGGACTCCTCTGACAACCTGTACTGGGAAAGTAAAAGTTGGACTCAGGAACTTTTTGAGAGCCTTTGCTGTATTTATATCTTGCAAGAAGTCACTCGCACTTCTTGTCTGGGGAGATCTTTGCAGGAAGTTCCTTTTAACTGTCATGAAAAACCTTAGTAATGCTTTTGTTTTCAAGAGCAGAGAGCCACATAGGTGAGATAAATCTAAATCAAATGTCTTGGTTCCACTGATGGCACAAATGTGGATTTCTAGATAAATTCAAATGTAGCTGTGGCTCCTTCCCTGCTCACCAGACCCTCCTTGGTGTATTCCCCCTCCCTCTGTCCAATGCTGTCACGTTCTGGCAGCTGAGCTGCAGTAGCTCCTGGTGGCTGCTGGAAGCAGCTCCTCTGGAATCCCTTCAGAGCAGGAGCTGTCTGGGAGGCTCTGAGCTGGTGCTCAATGAAGTGAGCGCGGGGCACTTCTGTTGCTGGTTGCCTTTCGGGCTCTGTTCAGCCATTGCCCAGAGCTGCTCTGCACACATGAAAGAACCAATATGACATTTTTCGAAGGACCAGGCAGAAGTCGTTGTGGATGTCGTCATTCCCCACCAAGTGAATTGTCTCTGCATGCAGATCTCACTTCAGCATGGACCTCGTACAAGTGCCTCCTCCATCCTTGGTGTCCGTGCTCCCAGGGTGAAGCTGACAGCACAAATCACATCTTCACATCTTTTCATCCAGTCTGGTTTATTTAAAAAACAGATAAAGCTATGTTTGCAAATCAGTCCACTGGATAACAGTTACCTGGTATGACAGAAGACAGGATTTGATCTGGCATGCACTTTGTATATTTGAAATCATTTTTTTCTAATCCTTTGATTAAAATCTTTGACTCCTCAGCTATTCTGCTGAGACTGAAAAATACTGCAATGTTCCAATATCTCTAGCTGGATTTTGCGTGATATTCCTGTTCTTTTTTCTTCAAAGCAAGCAATGAAGAAGCAGAGGAAAAAGGAAAGCCCAACAGCTGTGTAGAGTTGATATGCTGGGAAATTAATCATTAATGTCTTGCAGGTGGGCAGCAAATGTGTTGTGGAGTCTTCTGTATCTGCATGCAGGGTAGTGAACCAAGACAAAGTGAAGTGCATGGAAAAGATCCCTTCAACCCTGAATCCTTGGAGAGCAAATTGGTGCCTCCAGGAACAGCTCAGTCTGTATGCAGGGGGTTGCTGAGGTTATGCTGATGTGATTTTGTGGGTAGTTACTGCCTGTCCAAATCCTTTCTGTAGGTTTATGCTGTATCAGAGTGGCTGGAAACTGAACATGGATCATTTTTTTGCTGTTGTATGCCTTTGACTAGCATCTGGAAGAGAAATACATCCTCCTAAACAAAATGTTAAAGGGCTTAATCACTGGGTGGGGCAGATATGCTGAATTAAAGAGGAGCAATTCATTGCTTTAGGAGAGGTTTGCCATCTCTTGGAAAGATTGACTGCTGTACCTGGTGCCATGTGGCATGTTGCAGATCTTTCAGAAACAGCTCTCCCAGACAGGAGGAGTCATCCCACCTTTTTCATTTGCAGTGTTCTGAGCACTATAATGTTTTACAGGGATCACTTCAAAAGTCTTGTTTGTCATATGCCCATTATAAAGTGAAAATATGTTTGCCAGACAGGTAGCATAGGTCGTGTTGACTCTGTTTGCAGCCTGCCTTAAGCAGATGTTATTCTCTGAAGGTATCTTTAATTTTTTTTTTGTTCTAGTTATTATGTACTTGCAAAGAAATTATTAACAAGGCCTCTGATACAGGAATGTGATTTTATGCCTCCTGTTGTATGCCGCTGCTGCTTGCCAGCATGACCTGGTCAGCATGACCATCTTCCTCTCTAGGAAGCTGTTTGGAACACGTTAGGATCACAGTGTACATTGATATGTTTCTTTTGTGATGTGCTTTAATCATTTTCTGCAGCAGAATTGACTCTTTGAAGTTGTACGATTAGGCTGTCTTCAGTTTCATTTTCTTGAGGCTTTAAGCTGAAGAAACTCAAGCCTGTGCTAGCACGTGTTTACAGGAGGGTGATTGTAGGACTGCTCTCCCCCCTCTGCTACTGCAGGCTGAGCACAGGCTCTGTGGAATGAAATAATGGTGTTATGGCTGCACCTGAGACCTTTCTGATGCTGGGAGAGCAGCTTCTGTCTGAATGATGTCAAATGACTGGTCCTTGGGCCTGTCCAGCTTGCAGTAAGCAGTGCGTTGTACTGGTGGTACAATGGTAAAATCTTGGAGCATGGTATTTTAATATAGCTGAGACACTCCTTTTCTACTGTAGACATCAACTTCAGACTATTTTTGAAAGGGGTGTCAGGGATGCTGTTTGTGCAATCTGGGTTCACCACTGGGTGTGGTAATTACAGTTGTTGATGTTCAGGTTTCTGAATTGGACTAAGTAGATATTGCATACGTGAGGGAATGCTGAAATTGGAGACCTGGACTAAATAAACATCAAAGGTCTCTGAATCTGCTAGAGAGGCTGCCATAACGAGTGCTCATCCTCCCATACTCTGACAAAGGGTTTTCTGGCCTCTGCACTGTGGGTGCATGCAGGGGGTTTGGGAGAGGTGGCATTGCAGTGGAGGAACAATGTCTTGGTGAGTAAATTGTCTCTCTCAGGGACGAGGATGCACAGCCTGTGCTGCCGTTTGCTTACAAGAGGGAGGTTGCAGGACTGCTCTCCCTCCTCTGCTACTAAAGCCTGAGCTTCCACAGAGAGGCTGATGCAGGATGACTGCTGAAGTACCAGGAATGACAGGAGTTGTGGTCCCTGCCAGCTGACACTGACATGTGATGAATAAAGTGTCTCATTGAGAGATTGATAACAGTAGAGAAGTGATGTCACTGCACAGAGTTGTGCCAGATATAGTCAGAATCCAAAAATACCTCTCCTGCACTGATGAAATGGAGTGGGAGAGGATGTGGTGGATGTAAAGGTTAATTTGGTAGTAGTGGCACTGATAGTAGTCCTAGGAACAGATTGGTGTAAATAATGTTATAGGGTGTGAAA
Source organism: Drymodes brunneopygia (assembly GCA_013400955.1). Lineage (NCBI taxonomy): Eukaryota > Metazoa > Chordata > Aves > Passeriformes > Petroicidae > Drymodes > Drymodes brunneopygia. The sequence continues at coordinate 240,620 of VZTZ01020219.1, read as the reverse complement.
GGAACAACCAGGGTTACTGCAGGTGAGGGGCCAAGAGATGAGTTGATGGCCTCAGATCAGCACTTCCTTCTGTGCTGGTATATACCACACTGAAGTAAGAGTGTGTGTTGGCATTTTTAAAGTTATTATGAATTGGAGTTTTTAAATGCTTTTTCCATGAGTTCTGCCATAGATGGATACACTGTGAATTTGATGAATACAAAAACATAGATTAGTTTTTCAGATTGACTGAAGTGTTCTGATGAACCTCCTGGGTAGTCACCATGCCTGACACCTTTCAGTAACAACAACAGGGCTCCAGTCTGAGAAGCACAGCAGAGCATATGGGGAACCAATTAATTCAGTAAGTATTAATTAATAAACACATTTCCTCTGGGGAAAACCTTTTAGCACATCCACTGTTTGGCCCAAGATTGCGTGCACGCATGGATGGATAGCAAACATGCCTTCCTGAATTGTCACTTGTTATTTCTTGATGGGCTGGGAGCTGCCTCCTCCAGACCACTGCTGCCAGGCTTTGGGAGAGCAGGCTGCAGCCAATGCTTGAGCTGTCTCTCAGCCACCAGCGTTCTCACACAGAAGTGATGGCAACACACACCAGTTTCCAGCCTGGCCGAGATGCTGAGCTGAGCCCGGGCAGCTCCTGGCAGTCTGAGGTCTCTTTGTTTGGAGCTCCTTTCATCCGTGTGTGCATGAGGAGTGATCTCCAGTGTGTGTGATGTGAGCTCTGACCCAGCTACTGTGTGTCCTGAGGCACAGACCTACCCTTGCAGAGCAGAGCTGCTGGAGTGAGCAGGGCAGTGCAGAGCCTTCTCTTCCAACGCAGCAGCTGTGTTTGCATCCCTCTGTGGCCCTGCACTGCTGAGCAGGGTGGGCTGGGTAGTTAATACACACTGAGGGACAATTCAGCTGAGTTCCAAACCTCCATGAACTTGTGTTCTTTTAGAAATAAGTCCATTGTTCTGTCATCACGTTCGTATTGCTCCAAGGGTAAGAACAGTGAACACTTTTGCTGTAGCGTGGTCATTGATGATGAAGACTTGAACATCTCTCCACCTGGTCCTGTCACTGAATTAGTTTCCTTGTTAAACTTCATTAGTAGAAACAAGATCCAAATGGTTTACAAAGACCTTTTGCTGCTGACCATTTGAACTTGCTTGACTGCTTGAACTGCAGAATGCTGCTTAACGATATAAGAAATTATTTTCACTGATGTTTTCTTCTGTGGTGTTGCTGCAGGTGTGAAGGTAATGCTCTTGAAGCAGCTCACTCAGTGATGTGTTCTGAAGTTGCAATTTAACCATGTAAAATTTCATTAGATTAATTATACAGACTTGTATTGAAATTTGCTTCTCTTTCTGCTGAGTATGAAGACAGAAACCTACTACAGGAGTGCAAATCCCTATGATGGAAAACTACCTTCAGTGCAAAATATGACAGTGCTTTAGAATGGGCAGAGTGCTGACGTGTGACCTTACCAGTAGAGGACTGGACCAGAAATGCTTGTTAGTCTACCTTTATGGTTTCTTAGATTCTTAACATTACATGAAATTCTCTCCATAAGGTTTTATTTCTTGTGGTAAATGTGCAGGTGTGAAGTTGTGAAGAGGAGAAATTTCTTTGTGAACGGCTGTAAAGAGTACAGAGGCTTCTCTGATCATCTCCCTTCCTCTTAGAGAAGTTATGGGTATAAAATGCATGATGAAAGAATTTTATCAGTTATATCTTAAAAAAGAAGTTAAATTTCTAAAACATTTGAAATGTAAATATGCTGCTTGAACTTCATGGAGGAAATAGTCATGTGCCTTGTAAGTGCTCATTCACTGTGTGTATACATCACCTGTCAAAATGTTACAAGTCTTTTCCAGCCACACGTGTAACCTTTCCTACTTGGTACTTGCAACCTGTATCCTTAGCAGGGAAAAATACTAATCCCTGATGAGTGTCACTGAAATGGTAGGTGAAGTCAGCAGAAATCTTTCTACCCAGTGAGCTGGCGGGGCATGTTTGTAAGCCAGCAAACTGCAGTGCTTTGCAAAATATTATGGATCCAAAAGCACAATGAATTATGTCTACCAGATTCACAAAGCAAGGATTAAGAATAGCTGTAACGTCTGCTGCTGAGGGTATATGGAGCACATTATCTGGTCTATTTTCTGGGTTTCTAAACACATTTTAGATGTGTACTAAGAGCCTGTTATAAAATACTCGGTGGCTATTGTTATGTGAATGATACGGTTATCCTTTGGCTTCATTTAATTTTCCAAATGAAGATGTACTCAGTTTAAATTTCTTGGCAAAAATAGTTTTCTGGGTTTTTTTCTGTGATCAGAGTTGCTGATGATTCCTTGTTCAGGAGTCGATTTAATTTCTGCGTGTGTGAACTGATAAATGGTGGGAGGCTGTAAATGCTGATGTGTTTGGTCACTGTTGACATAGATAATTGAATTAAGTGTAGAATCAGGTTAGTTTTCTGCCTGTGGGGTGTGAAGTGTTCATGGTGTTAGACACAATTTGCTGTTCAGGATGGATATCTTTGTCTTCCACCCGGGTAGCTAGATGGGTACGTTTGCTCTTCCTGACGTGCTGTCATCCCTTGTAAGCAAGATTTATTAATTTGGCTCTGTCTTTGTGTTGTGTTGTTCTTGTGCTTCCCTGGTATTCATGGCTTGGGGCAGTGTTCCTCCTCCCAGTCCTCAGCTCTCTGCCAGAGCCATGAGCTGTCCTGCCCGGGGGCTGGAAGGGCTGGGGCTGGCAGAGGAGCTTCTGGTGTGGGAGATGGGTTGTGATCATTCTGCATCTGTGCTCTCCTTCCCTTTCTGTACTTCCCTAAATCAGTCACTCACACGCCACATGGGACAGTTCAGAGCCATTCTGTTCATGCTGAACAGATACAGAAGCATCCCCAAGTCCCACACAAGGCATCCTGCTGTTGCCTGAGTGTTCACTTGTGTCAAATCAAATACTGGGCTTGTGCTCAGGTTTCTTGTATTTTGTAATCTCTTCCCTGTCAGTACAAGATACACATCTAATGAGAGCTTAGCAACAAAAACATAGTCTAGGCAAACCACATAAAAAGCCAAAGAATGACATTATAGTGTTTGGAAAGCCTTAATAAAGAATCTTAATATACTGCTGTGTGTGGAGGGAGCTAGCTGCTGTTTGCCAGAAGATTTATATGGTGAACGAAAGCGGTGTTAACAGGATGGAATTAAAAACTGAAATATTTCTTTCATACTTTACCCCTCCTTCCCTTTTCCTGCCACTTTTTTTTTCATGTGAAAGCCACTGATTTGGCTTCCACATGACACTCTTCTCATTTATGGGTTCTGTCTCCTCTCATTTTTATCTGTCCTCCCCTTTCCCTGACGTGCTTTATTGTTTGGTTTTGCCCTCCCTGGATAGACTCATGCATTTTGTAATGCTTTTTTTCCTCTGCTCATCTTTTTCTGGTGTTCTTCGGTCTCCAGCATTGCTTTTGCAACTTTTTGTCAAACTTACCCTCTTTCATGCTTGTGTGTGTGTTGTCAACTGTTGTACTCCTGATTTAGTAAGTTGAGATGGGGAATATGATGGATTTCTGTCAGATGAATTTATTTGTTAACAACTTGTTGCTATCATTATGAGTGATGGGTTAGTCCAGGTCAGCAAACCTGACTTGTGGGTTCATCAGCACCTTTTTGGAGATGTTTCTTGCCTCTGGGGACTCTGGGAAGGAATTAAAAGACACTTAACTTTCTCTTGGGAAAAAAATAAACCCACAAGCTGAAAACCAAAGTAGGATGAAACCTGCTGGTGAGAGTTTCTGAGAATATTCCCAGTGCTGTGCTCGGGGTGAGTCCTGGAGGCAGGAACAGTGTTTATGGCAGGGTGTTCATAGTGGGTGGTGGACTCGCTGCTGCTAAATTTGTAGTGATTGAATCCATCTTACTGTTTAAAAAAGGTGGGTGGGATGACTCTTAATCTTTGATTCCGTGTGAAGAATTGGGAGAAAAATAAAACAGCTTCATTTCAACCCTGGGAAAGACAACTATGTGTATAGATGATCCCAGGACAGCTAATGCTTTATGGAGGACTTTGGTTTATTTCTGCCAAAGTTTTAGTAGTGGAGGCGGATCATAGGAAAGTCTACAGAGGAGGAGAGGCAAGACTGGGTACCTACGTGCTGCATATCCTGCCAGAACAGGTGACAATGGCATGCCCTGCACAGGTCTGATTTACAAAGGAAGTCTAACCCAGCAGGATGGTTTGTGTGAAAGGGAGGCGCTCACTGCTGCCAGCGTGCATGTAGGGATTTAGGCACTTGAAGCAGTTCTGGCCAGGGTGTGAGCAAGCTGCTTAGGAGTTTACTAACACACCATATCCTCTTTGCAGCCTCAGCTTGGCAGGACTTCTCTGGAAAAATTAAAGATTCTGTTTTCTGGCATAAAACCACAACAAGGAGTGGGAGGGAAGTGCAGCTGTCCCGTCCCTAGGTTCAAACAGCTTGTCTTGCCAACTGCAGAGAAGTGCAACATTCAGAGCATGAGTTTAGTTTTCTGACTGATGGTTGTTAATAACAAGTCCTTAATTTCATCCTGTATGATGTCTTGTTTTTATCTGTGTGTGTTTAATTGAGAAATGGCTCTCTCGAAAGCCCTCTGAGAACCTGTTCAAAAGTGATTTAGACTACTGACTCTTGGGCTGCATCTTATTTTAGTCTTCATCATGTTTGAATTCCATTGTGAAATCCCAAACAAAAGCATATCAGAAATAATAATAATAAGGTACTATGTAAATAATTGAGTGCTTGGCAAATGTGATAGGATTTTACAATTCAAATGCTTTAATCCAGAGGAGCTGACTGTATACACAGTGCCAATAGGAGTGAGTGATCATAGAAGGATGCCTATTTCCAGCAAGTATGTGGAACCATTAGCTGGAGCTGATGACAAATGGAAAAAGCCAAACACGTTTAACTGAAATTGAGAGCTATTTTACTTTGCTGGTGAAGGTATTTACCTCTGGGCAAGTGACTTCCACCTTAGCTTAAATGACTTTTTCCTTTTTGAGATTCATGCTCGTCATGCAGTAATAGCAGTCCTTGCTGAATGGCCTGACTGTCGATATTGAGTGGTCTTATTATAAACTGAATGGAGCCAGTGGTTTCCCATTAATTTTCTGGGTGGCAGTACCTGGATAAATGGTGCCCAAGTCTTCTCTTTTCCCCTTCAGTCGCTGGTTCTTGCTATCCCACAGCTATTTCAGTCATGCTGGCCCTACAGGTTTTTGGGAGCAGCGCTGTGGACAGCAAAGGCTGGGGAATGGGACAGACAGCCCTTCCTGGGTGATGGTGGCTTCTCAGTTGACACAATGCTCTGGTTTGCAGTTTGGTCTTACTTGAAGTACTGCTTGACAGCTGAGAGGGGGCTTCACCCTTGCTCGCTGGTGGGAGGAGAAGGAACTCCTCAGGCCAAAAGATGAGCAGTCATCATTAGCCCCTTCTCTGGCCAACAAGAATCTCTTTATTGCATTTCAGTGTAGTTTGCTGAGGGCAGGAGGGGGGTTGGGGTGGGGAGGAAATGGGGAATTCCTTTACAAACATTAAATAATTTATTCTTAGCTTGAAAAATGTTCAGAGCATTGCAACAGTCAAGCAGGAGCAGTTGCGTGCATGCATGTGAGCACCTCTCCATTATCAGGTTTATGAGTAAATAGGAGCATGTTTCTTAAAAATAATCAGGTCCAACTTGTTTAGCAGCAAAATTATACCATTTTTTTTTCTTTACTTGCACAATTCACACTTGCTGTCTTAAAATGAAGTGTGTGTATTGTCAGTCTTCATCACAGACGCTGGCGCTGGTTAAACCGTTCTCTCTGGAGGGTTCTCCATCAGCTTTCCATTATACCTTTAGGCACTTGACTTGTAATCAAGTCACTCCTTGACCTTCTTCTAAGGTTAATAGTTCAGACCTTAGGTGTGAAACAGAGACCTCTGATCCTGTTCTCTGGCTGTTCTGTTAGCTGTGCTCTGAGCCCACTGCAGTGCATCCACATCCTTCCACCACTGTGGATACAAGAGCTGAACAGGTTCTTATTCAGCGTTTTCCCTCATATCCAAGTGCTTACTTTCCTCTATTTTTCCTTTTTTATTGTTTTTTATTCTTTCCATACTGTTCATTGCTAGTTCAGCATGGGCACTTACTCTCTTACCAGTGTGTGAGGGCTGGCCATGTACAGGTAGGGGTTATAAGGTCAGTCTTTGGGTATAAACAGAAAGTGTGTGAAGTAAACAGACTACTGGACAAAAAGCCATCAGCGAGCTCTCTTGGGTAGTTGAAATAGCACAGTAACTGCATTGCACTTGGGAAAATTGTCTTTCTGCTGGAATCTCTTCCATTTGGAAGATTTACAGCAGTCAGAGCAGTCTTTGGCTTTGTTGGCTTGTTTGTGTGTTTCGGTGTTCCAATGGCCTTGTAGCAATCCAGGGACCTCCCGCACAGTTCCTTCCCTGCTGTCCCCTCTCTGCTCTCTGGGTTGCACAGCAGTGGGAGCTGGGCTGTGGTAGGGACTGTGTCAGGGGCTGTTCACACGTTCCTGCTGTGCTTTGTTCAGCCCATGGCTTTCAGTGTGGGGCTGGAACGGGGTGAGATGCAGAGGGAAGCACAGCAGTGTGTGATTTAACAGGGGTAATCTCCTGGGGAGCTCTTTGGACTGACACAGTCCTGCTGCCTCACTGCCAGCAGACCTGCTCTGGGGCTTAATAGTGGGAGACACTGGCAGGCACAGTCCTTGTGAGACGGGTGATTGGATTTATTGGCAGTTGCTTTGTATTCCCTAGAATGAGAAATAATTTATTTTAAGGAACAGCTTTCTTGGAATGCAGGCTTAAAAAATCATCAGTGGTCTGTTTGTTCTGTTTCTCTCAGGATTCGAAAAGCTTTTTTGTTGTTACTTTTTGGGTATTTTTTGCTTTTTGTGTCGTGTGTTTTTCCACAAAAAGCATTTTTGTTGCGTAGCTCAGATCTACCGGCAAGATTGTGGGTGGGTGAGGAGATGAGTTAAATTTAACACTGATCTGATACGGCTCCTAGGACACTCCAATAATGCTCCAGCCTTGGTCGTTATTCAAAGAATGCAGGGATGGTTTGCATCTGCCTTGAAGTTAAAAGCAATTCTCTAAGGTAGTTTTGTAGCAGTGTAAGTAGGCGTTTGTGTGCTAGCCTAGAACTGGGTCTGGCAGGCTTTGCTTTAACTCACTAATGATGTGTGAAGGTGGCTGGGGTAGAGTCTGGGACACACAGACTGCATAAAGAAACTTTCTGCTCTCACCTGCCAAACTGACGGTTGTTTTTTTTGTTTTAGATGAAGGACCTAGCTTGTACTTCTGACTCCCATGTGCATGTAAGTTTGTGGACTTGATAACTAGTAATACATGCATCCGGTAAATTTGTGATCCAAGCTCTGTGGGGCCTGGAAGAATTGAAATCTGAATGCTTGTCTTGCAGAAAGGAATGTGAAATTAGTCATCCCACACCACCCTTAATGCCAGCACCATAGAGACAGCAGGTGGAGATGAGGGAAAAAACTTGGTGGAAAATTATAATCCATGATGTAACCTTGTCCCACTAAAAATCTCCCTAATTTAGCCTTGGTTAGTTCATCTGAAAAACTCCAGAGAGGAAGCAAGTCAGATCTGTTTTGGGTTTGGTCAAAGATTAGGCATGCAGATTTACATTGTATTTGTCTTTGGGAGGTAGTTTGGCAAATTGCAGTGAACTCTCTGTACGAATCTTGGTGAGAAACAGTCATTTCCTGCTCAGTTTCCTACTGGGCAGACTGTCCAGATAAACACTGGCCATGCTGTCGACAGTTAAGGGAAGGAGAGCTGTGTGTGCCAGGTGCTCTTTCTTTTTTTGGGGTTTGCTTTTTTTTTGTCCTGTATCATTTTCATATTACAAATAATGGCTTGTGCTTCTGTTTTGCTACTTGATCTTGCTGAACTACTGGGAGAAGAAGGGCTTGTAACTTAGGGACTGAGTGATGGCATGTGATACCCTTATCCTGTTCTGGGTTCTACACAGGTTACTTACACTGGGGCTTTGAGGCCTGGATTCATCCTCCAGTTTTAATGTTCTCTTGAAGCACTTGATATAATTTCCTTGCAGAATCAATGGCTAGAGCTGGATATGTCCAAGGAAGTCATTTAGTCTGTGCAAGGTCTGTTCTCTGAGGCTCCTACTCTTCTAAAGGGAAATAATTAAGTTATCCTGCATTTAGATACCTTGCTAAGCTGCCTAAAGTTAGATGGTGTGAATTTGAACCTATTACTCATCCATTTCCCCATCTGGATGTTTCATGTCCTCAGTCTTCCTTCCCAGGAGCTGTTGAGGTGAGCAGACAGCTCTGTCACATTGTAGCACTGTTGCCTTTTGTAGTGCATAAGCTGCTAGTGATGGTTTTGTTCAGAAAATCAAGGGGCATGTGTGGTTTCCTGAGCATTGCCTTAATGTAGTGGCACTGATTAACATGTGAGTTTTAAGTATATATCATCACATCTGTTGAAGTTGACTGAGATGTAATGTCTTGACATCCTTGGTTAACGCCCAGTCAATCTGAAAAGCAGGGCAAGGCAATAGAGAGCCCTGAGAGACACCTTGTCAGAGTGACAAATTGCCCTTTCTGATTCAAAGGCCCTGCTTGCATGGCAGAGCTAAACAGCTCCTGGAGAACAGGGAGGAGAGCATGGGAAAAATACCCTATTTGTTTAGGCCTTCCCATGTATTTTTTGTTTGTTGCTCAGAGTTGAAGCTCTTTGTTTTCCTTCATCTGAAACAACGGCAGGTTGAGAGGAGCAAAGCCCCTGGGATTCTGCCTCTCCCACTTCTCATTCTTATAAACTGTTTACAATCTCCTTCAGTTTCCTAGCTTTGTATGGAAAAGTTCAGTGGGTCAGCTTTCCCTTCAGCTTCATCCATCATTCCAGTCAATTAGAAATAGTTGAGGGCCAATTGCCCGGTCTTCCATTAACTGAGACACTTCAGATTGTTTAAAATAGCATAAAAGCCCTCTTTGTTGACCGTTGGGCAGGCACTGCATTTCCCCGTTGATGGGCAGCTACCGCGTGGCTGAACAGAACCCCAGTGTGTCTTGCTGTACTTGAGGGATGAATATTGCTCCTCCAGGCCTTGTCTGGGGTTTGATTCCTTCTCCTTCACCTCTGCCTCTTGCTCTCCCTCAAAGGTGTGATGCCTTCAAAGGGTGAATTACCATGCCTGCTTCCAAAGAAACCCGTTCCTCTTTGTGGCTTTTCAGAGCTCCTGTAGTTAAGGGTTTTTTCCAGTTGCTGAAATGTTCTTTTTAACCTTGGTGCTTTAAAAGCTCTTGGCAATATTTGTTCCTTGCTTGTCGTGTGTGTTTCTGAAGGACAAAGGAAGTGTGTAAGTGTTCAGGAAACAGTTAGTGCATTGTGGTGTGGGGCTGAGTTCATTCTGGTACCCTGTGCCAGGACAGCCTGCTTTCATTTGGGGCTAACATTTCCCTTCTGTTCTGAGCTGACCAGCCTTAGGGGTAGAGCTTGTGGCAGAGCTCTAACAGAGCTTGAAGCTTTCTCATAGGTTAATGTGTTTGGATTCACACTGAAGTGCACTGAACCCATTCTATACATACATATACATAAATATAGATATATATTTATACATATAAACCCCACATTTTATTTCACATGAGGAAGCAAAAAAGTAGGTTTACGAAATGGAGGTTAGTTTATCTGCAGCAAAGTAGATATTTATGTATTCCCATATTTAAGTCATTGTCTGTCTTGCAGACTCCTTCCAGCGTCGTGTGCTGCCTGGGTTTCAGTACAGGCTGCTCCATGTGCTTTTTGTTGTTCCAGGGCCATTTTGCTTGAATGTGCCATCATTTGATCCCAGTTTTGGAGCAGTGTTTCCCCAGTTGTGAAGGATTTGGGTAGGTCTGGCTGCATACCTGTGCTTAGTGCTGAAGACCTGGACCTTGCTGTGTTTTTTGAACTGGGGGACACAGCCTGGGGCAGTCCCTGAACTTAAGGTCTCCATGTGCCTGCAGAAGGTGCCCTGCCTTGCAGTAGTGCAAGAACTGCAGCGTGTGAGGGCTCACCTGATCCTGAAGAACAAACTAAAAAGAATGGGACATTCTCCTGTCCTGCTGCCCCTCAGGTGACACAGGCTCAGGGATGGGCTGAGCCTGGAGTCCAGCTTTGCACTGCTGAGATGCACAGAAAGCTCTCAGGACAAGTCAGGGCAGAGAGCACAGCAGGGATCTCGAGGCTGTGCTGAAAGAAAGGTGCTCTGACAAGGCAGGAGGATGTGATAACCAGATTTTTGAGAGTCTTTAGCTGCTGAGGAGTTGGATCTTTTACTAGGAAAAGTCTACAAGTACACCAAGTTCAACAAATTTCTCCAGTGGTTTCCTTCCTCTCTAATATCACAGTCTGATACAGATCTCAAGACACTTTTTTTCAGCTGCTGTGTTCCCGCAGACTTGCCTTTTGTGTCTTTCTCCACATGCCTTCAGGAAATAAAAGCTTGAGGACATGACTGAGCTGGAAGTGCAGACCTGAGTGGGAAGGAGACCATTGGGGCAGAACATCAGCCTGAGACTTGGCTCTGACAAAGCCAGTGTTTTACACTGAGAAATAATCTCATGCTTTACAGAGATTGAAGCTTTAGCAAGTAATTTAAAGGGTAGTAGAGGAGAGAGAATCCACATTTAATTCAATTAGCATTGTTGTCCAATGCCATTAATTATGCCCAGACTTGTAATGTGTTTCACAGGAGCTGATACACTTGAGCTTTGTCTGTGCTGAGGTTGTCTGAGGACAAGTATGTCCACTAATGTAGAATCCAGCCTTTGTGCTTTGCAAAAACCTTCAGGTTTGGTATCTGACAGTAGCCTGGAGTGAGGAGTAGCTGGAATAGCCTACACTGCAATCTTCTGAACAAAGGGGATCTCGGGGAGTATGAAGATGTGATGTACATGATTTCAGTGTTCTTGAAGAGAGGCTGTTTTAGTGGAAATAATAATATCCTGCAATTTTATATTATTTCCAGACTGTTTAAAATTGTTCCATAGGCAGAGAATAAAGAACTTTGTTTACTGTCTAGAAGTAGGATGTCTGATCCTCCTGGGGGAGGTTATTCTTTTATTAAAACAGATATAAAATAGCTACTTTGATGGAAATACAACGCTAGGAATTGAAATGGTGATGATTACAGAAGCTGTAGTATTCTAATGCAAAATAAGCCCTAGGAGATATGTGCCCTAAATGATAAATCACTGTTCTTTAACAAAACAAGATTTACTGTTATTTTATGTTTCTTGCTTATTTTACAAGGTCTTTAGCTGTTTCATCTACGCTTAACTTATACAGGCTGGAGGTAAATTGATTGTTGCTTTGTGTTCTAAATAGCATGGCTTTTTTAAAGCACGCTGGAGATGCAAGTACAAATTAACAGGATAGGATTCATTTGCTCTCAAAAAAGCAGAAGTAAAAAGAAGAGTCATGACTACTGACACTACATGCAGTAACTCCACTGGAATCTGTTCTCATAATTTGGTATTGTTTTGTAATCTGGTTGCTTTTGCTTTAAAAGCCCCCATAAGGAAAATGAGTGTGTGTTGTTCTGAACTGGAATTAACCTCCTTCTAGCAGGCAGGGAACTACTGGTAGCATTATTCATTAGGGGTGTCATGTTCCAGCCCTATCCAGCAGCTTGTGGTTTGCTCTGGATGATTAGGCATACCTGCTAAATGTTTGGAATCTGAGATGCTGAGGTGTATTTAGCAAAAAAAGGCGTCCTAAATACTGGCTTCGAAGCTGAGCACAGACGAAGTAGTTGAAAGGGGTAATGTGTCCCAGTTTCTGCAATTTGTGATGACCTAAAATCCTTAATGATGGAGTCTAAAAACAGATAACAAAACCTTTGCATCTTTTCTGCGTTAATGTGATCTTGTGACAGCTCTAGGCTAGCGATGTAGAGAAAGTACTGGGTTTAGAGATCAAAGAACCACCTGGTTCAGGTAATTCAGGGGTGAGCTGGGTGACAGGCTGTTCCTTGGCTCACTGCTTTCCTCACATAGTAAGGAAGACACAGGAGATGCTGTCTGGTTACCTGTCTGTGTTGAGATATCTGCCTTGAACTTCGCAAGCTTTTAGGCTCTCTGATGCTTAGTCTCTCGCTAACAATAGTTTTCTCTTGTAGGAATGCAGATCTGTACCATATCTGCCTGAATCTTCATTTTAGAAGCAGCCAGAGGATAAAACCCAGTGCAGTGCTCATTTTAAAGTCAATATGCTCTAGCTTGCAATTTGCTCATGTTTAAGTGCCCAGCTTTTAAGGTTTCCTTTGCCCACAGGCAGTCTGAATACAAAGGCAGACTCTCTATTTTTTTTTTAATAAAGAAAAGGTATTGCAAAAGCTCAAAGAACAAAATATTTCCTTCCACCTTCCATCTCCTCAGGTTTATTATCAGAAAACAGAAGCTGCCTCTATAAAGTCTAGAGGGGAACAAAGAGATGCCAGCATCTCAAGTGCAGCTGGAAATGCTGGTGGATGAGCTGTGTGGGTGTACATGGGTGTGTGAGAGGAGTGAGAATGTCCCACCTTGAAGCAGTTTGGGCATTTGATGGTGAGGTTTACAGGGATAAGGTGTTGTGCAAAAACCCTCTCCATGTAACTGATTTCTTTGTTCTTGGGAAGGTTTGGTTGAGTGAAGATGAATAGAAGTTCTGAGTCTCTACAGTATTGCAATATTGTGTAAGTTATTCTTTTTGGAGGAAAGCTTCACTGTGGGGTGTGAGGAAGGGAGTTGCAGTTATAACACAGTATTTTCAAGAAAAATGTGAAGAGAATAATGTATTTATTGCAGGACCAAGTTCCCCTTGTGGAGCCATGCGCAGAAGACGTGATGTGACATCTGAACTCTACCATAAAGAATTCAGCATGGATCATAAGTTATTTGCCATTAATGATTTGAGTCCTGCAGACTGGAAGGAGTGATTTTCCTTAGGATTTCAGCAGCCGTATTCTCGTTGATTGATTCTGTAACCTGAGTTATTCTGTGGTTTCAGTAGAAATGGAATTAGTGCCTGCTTGTATCAGTTTTGGTGCCTCACCTTCGAATGCTGGCCGTGTTGCATTTTCACTGAGGTGATTGCTAGAGGCTTGTTGTCAGGGTCTTGGTTAATATCAGTGCTGACCTGAAAATGGGAGTGGCTTCCTTACTGAAATCTGACTTCCATAAGGTCAGAATACAGCTGTAAATAAAGGAAAACTGAGCAGGGGAATCTCAGCTTGTTTTAAGAGAAGTTGTAGATCATGGAAGAATTAAATGTGGATCTTAAGGAGACATCAGCAGCAAAGAGTCACTGGGGGCCTGCACAAAACATGGCCCAGCAAAAGTGGAAATCCAAAGGTTATGCCTGGGTTGATATGCAGTTTTTCTAGATAAAATTTTTCTAGATAAAATTATACAAAATGTAGTGTTGTAGTTCCCTGATGATGAAGCTGTTCACACATAGAGAATATTTAAACCTTTATGTAATTAGGCTGAGCACCTCTATTGCAACAGTTTCATCCCAACCCTTTGGATTTTTCTGTGATGTGAAATGATAGAGTGGATTTGTCCAGAGAATTTTCTTAAGGCAAAGTGCGTTCAATATGTAGTTTTGGGGTCTGGATCATTCTTCTTGGATTTTTTTGGGTTTTGTTTTTAAAATACGTGTGTGCACGTAGTCCTTAATAAAGGATATTCTTTGAGTGTCTGTCTGACAGGATGTGCCAACAGAAGCCCTCCTTTGGCTTTAAAGCCTGTGCAGCCAGATACCTTCAGGGCTCGTAATGAAATGATCCGTCTGTCATTCCGTTTTACGTGGCTGAGGATTCATAATGCTGGGCAAAAGGCTGAGTTCTCAGTGTGGAAGCTGGTTCTTTATTGGCCTCTTGCTGGGAAACTTCTGAAAGACATTCATCTACCAAAGGGAGCTTCTCTGATTTCTGTGCTGAAACACACAATTGCATAAGAAAAAGGAAGGCTCAGACGCCGGTGCTGGCGAGCAGCGGAGCGTTCTCTTTGGGCAGTATCTCTGCAAGAACCCGCCTTTGATCTCCCTTCTTTCTGTTTAGATTTTATTGTGTTGTCTTTCTGTTATAAATTTTAAATAAGCTTGTAGCCAGTTAGACCTTACGGACTCAGTGAAGGTGTGGGAAGGGAAGCACTTCACTGATTAATCTCTAACCATGCATTTTTTGTTTAATTATCCTTGCTTTGGAGAGTTTGAGAAAGGTGTCTGTTTAATTGTAGGTGTTGATATTTTATAGCCTTCTCTAGTCTCCAGCTGAGTGTACTTCATCAAATGAAAAGAAACTTTCAATGGTGTGTAAGATTAACTGCTCTGAAAGCCAGTGGGCCTGTTCCCTGCAGAACTGGAAGAATGGTTTTGCAGACAAAAATTCCATTCCTCCTATGCTGGGCATTGAAGAGAAAGCTTAAAGCAGATTTAAATATAAGACAGTAGTCTGTTAGTCTGTTGCCTATTAATATGAAGTACTTGATAGATGCTTCACATGATTTCTGTTTGCTGCACTGAGCCCAGTCATACCAGCACAGCTTGCCTGAGACAGGAAATACTCCTTTCTCTGAATCTCTGCTGCAAATTGTTGGGTAAAATGTGGGTTTTTTCAACCAAAGAAGCTGAAATCAGTAGAATAGTTATACCATGATGGTAGAAGTGAAAAGTTCAATTTTTTTTTTTTTTTTTTTACCTGCTTCTTTAGGAACAAAGCCCCAGTAACCAGACTTCAATAGCAATGATGCAAGAGCCTCAAGAAATGGTCGAAGAGACAGTTACTGTGGAGGAAGACCCAGGCACTCCCACTTCCCACGTGTCTATTGTCACTTCTGAAGATGGAACCACAAGGAGAACTGAAACCAAGGTGAGAGGTTAATAACCACTGAGGAAAATGGCCAAGTGCCATCTAATCATGGGCTAGAAATAGCAGGGAGTAGCCTGAGTGATGACAATCACACTGTTGTGACCCTTAGTGATTCTGAACGTTGTGTTGGCCAGCAGAGCTGAGGTCAGGGCTTTTTCAGTTTCACCTCTGTGTCTCGATTGCTCCCTATCAGCTGTGCTGATACAGCTGTGCATGGAGCTGTGAACTGAGCAGTAGAAATTATCCAGGTTAACCAAACAAAACCACCGGAACCCCTTCTCAGGCTGCTTATTCTTGTAATATTCACTTCATTCTACTGAAGCAGTTCACAGCATTTCTCTGCAAACACTTACAGTGATACAGTGAAAATTGATGAGTTTGTGGGGCTTGGTTGAGGAAAATATGTCTTAAATTAGTGACAATCTGTAATAACATTGTGATTATGCATTTGTCCTTTAGAACAAGAAACAGCCTATGTAAATAACACCACAGCATTTAAAATCTTCAACGATCTTGTGAATGGCATCTTACTCCTGATGCATGGGGAAATTTGGGTGTACCTCTCAAGTGACCTGTACCTCAGGTTTGGCTGGATTACAGGTGTTGCAAACAATCTCATTTTCCTGATACCTTTTTGTTTCTTGTGTAAGGTAATTTTACTGTCTTTGTTGAGCAGGTGCTGTGTGTTCATGGCTGCATTGCATGCTTCCAGTACCACTGAAATGGTACAAAGATGAAGGATGATTCCCTTTTAAAAAACGTTTTAAAAGTGGGGGAGAATTATTCAACTGTTTTCTGTTAAAAGGAGTTGAACAGAAGTCACTGCATAAATTAATGTTTATTTTCACTGGTGCTCCAGAATTGCAGTCCTCTAAGATATCTAATCAGAGCATCAGATCCTGAGGTTGAAGTAAATGAATGTTGATTTCCTGAGGTCGGTGGGCCTGTACACACTATAATAAATAGAGTATCTGTTTTAATAGTTGTTGCAGTTAGTTAGAAGGTAAATATAACTGGCTTGTTTTCTTATTCTTGGAAGGAGATGAAGGACTTAAAATAAAAATAAAGCATATGAACAACCCCCACACACACATCTTTATTAGCTCTTCAAATAATGTGTTGTATTTAGTTTGTGACTTACATGGAAGAAATGCTGTTTTCTTTCCAGTGGCAGCAACAACAACTGTTACTTGCAGGAAGGAAATGATAAAATTACAGTGGGGATGGACACCTTTTTAAATGTATTAATAGTAGTGCATAGTTTTAGGAGGCTGCAAGGGCATAAGATTATAGCTATGACTGTAAAAATAGAGGTGAGGCCGTTCAGTGGTCCCTAGATAACAAGACCACATGGAGTGAAGTAGTTTGTCTGAAATAGTCGTGGCACTGATAAAAGCTGTGTGTTTGTCACAGCCTCAGAGGTGCCATTTTCTCCTCTGTGTCAGGGACCTCCTGCTTTTCCATCTTCCCACAGAAAAGGACAGTGGCAGCTTCAAAACAGGCACTGTAGCTGCATATGGGAAAGGAAAATTTAAAAAAAAAACAGCAACCCTGGAGCTACTGTTCATTTCAAAGAGCAAGGCTTTCTTCTGTTACTGTAGGTCATTGCAGGCACTGAAGTGTGTCCAGGATGGGGGTGGGATGTGTAGCTGTCTTACTCTCCATTTGTGTTGTTTCAAATAATGCCACTGACTCCAGTTTGTGCACTACCCAGAGCTGTTTCCTAGTAATTCATTGCTAAAAAGACCTGCAAGAAATATTAAAAACCCAGTTGTTGAGAAAAGTGATTCTGAAATGTCAAAACACAGCCTGGCTTAGCCCTGCCTGACAGAAGAGGTGCTGAGACTGCTGGGGCTGTTGTTGCCTCTGAAATGCTTTTGTTTTGACTTCTCCTTGCTGTGATAAAATGGCATCAATTTTACGGCTCTTAGATACTAATCTGAGGTCAGACTTCACTGTTTTTTTTACATCACTTCGGTCTTCAACTTGCATTTTGTTTTGGTAGGGATTGTGAAAATGAAAACTGTGTCACTGGGGTTCAGTAGCATCAGTTAATTGCCCTGGAGTTAATTGTCATTGACACTATCATTTCCAATAGGTATCATCATAGTGTTTTCATAGCTCATTCTATTATATGTGAGAGCCTTACAGAGAAAAATAAGTTTCCTGGTACCTCTGTGCAGTGACAGAATTCTGACCTTGCTGCTCAGAGGAGGGTGATGAAGAAATCTCCCTGGCATGGGACATGCAGGCACATGGCTGCTGGGCATCCACATGCAGCAGTAGGAGGTGTTGAGGCCAAAATCTGCAGTTTTGTGTCTCTGCCTGTTCCCTTACAGATTTAAAGAAATTAAAAATACAAATAACAAATCCCCCCCCCCAGACAAAAGCCCCAAAACAAAAATACTCACATGAATCTCACCTTGTATTCAGTGTTGTACTTGTCCTTATAGAGGAGCAGCTTTTCCTGTGATGGGAATCCTCATACCTTGTTTCAGTATCCAGTGTGCCAAGTTGAGATGGTCACACTGTGCTCAGGGGGGATAGGTTTGTGCTCAGCTTTTCTCTTTACTCTGAGCAATAGCCTTTTATGCTCTACGTTGCTGTGCTTGCTCTGGGCTCCTTTAAGGAAGGGTTTAGGACCGTTTTTGTTGTGTTTATAACTAAAGACTCTACTGGACAGTGTCAGTCACAATCTCCAGCATATTTGTCTTGCAAAGAAAGTGGCAGCATGAGATACTTCCTCTGACAGACTAAATAACACAAGTCATGTTTTTTTAAGAGCCAGAGAGACCAGGTATGTTTTCCAAATGTATTCTTTCTTGGCTGGATAGCTTATGTGGAGATTAGTCAACCTAATGCCATTTAGTATGCATTTTTGGATTCTTAAAAGGTAATTGTCACTTATTTTTGCTAAATCGTGTGAATTTCTAGCTTGCTGGAGAGTGATGTCTCTGAAATTCTTGCTCTTGAAATGCAGCACAGCAAAGGCTGTAAGCCTGAATGCTCCTGTTCTTTATTCTCTGTTCCTTCCCCCGTTGTTTCAAACCCGTAATTTATAGAGGTTATTCTTTTCAATGGTGTATTAAGTAAACAACCTTAATCTGGATGCATTGACAGTTTTGCTTTGCTTTTCCCCTCATCTTTGAAAATGCCTGTAGCAGTGAAGCAGGAAGAAGGCGTAATAGAATTTAATATTTGACATATGTTAAATAGAGAACATCTGCCTTTTCAAAATGAGATATCTCAGAGTAATTTTCCCCTACCTGTTATTCTTTTAGTGTTATACTAAGTCCCTACATAACATTCATGGCACAAAAGATGTAGCAGATAACACTTCATTTCAACTTTATAATATCTCTGGAAGCCAAATACCTCTCAAGCTAAAACAGTGAAAGTCACCTTGGGGAGAGACTTCCACTTCTTGCTGCTGGCTGGAGAACTGCCAGGTGTTAAAGGGAGCCTGTTGTAAGTGGCTCAAGAGAACTCAGTAAAGCAAATTAGATGTGTGTGTGCTTGTGGAAATGATGGTTTTTTTCTCTTTTTTTGGTTGCTTTTTATTTTTATGTTTGAAATGCCAAAAGATTGGAGAGATTTAAGTCACTGTTACTCATTGAAATTGATGTTTTATCATAGCAAACTGTGAAATCAATCTGTATACAAAGTTGTTTAATTTGTAGGCCATCCATTTTCCTTGAGCTTTCCAATACTCAGCAAGTCCAGATCTTTCCTGACAGTGATTAACTGCTGTTCCCACTTCCTAACACCTGTGATGAGAAAGTGCTTGTGACCAAAGCTCTGGGTTGTGCTTCAAAACTTTGCAGGAAATTCAAGGGAATTAGGTAAGAGAGCAGGAATGGATTTTAGCTGAAGTTGAGGGCCCTTTTCAAATTGGAAATACTAGGCTTAAAATTGAAGCAGAGAAATTTCAGGTGTTGTTTTGAAAACCTACAGGGTGAGTTCTTCCACAGCATTTAATAGAAAGGTAATAGCTTCAACCTGCACGGGCTGATAAATTTTTACAGCCTGTAGTTGAAAAATAAGCTCGCAGAAATGTCAGGATGCTTAGGTTCTCCTGCATTCCTTCTCATCTGGTTCTTGGTTTATGACAGTTTCAACAAAATTGTTAGCCCTGACAGCTTTTATGATGAACTTTAATTTATTAAAAGAATTGCAGGCAAAACAAAACCAACCTCAAAAACAAAATGGAAGGCAGAATTATAGCTGACTCCATTTAACCATGACAGCCCAGTTTCACAGAAATTTTTGTACTGTCTTTGTCCTCTGTGGCTGAGCACTCTGAGCACTGTGTTCTCCCATCCTTCCAGATAAAATAGGAGGATGAGGGACAGAAAAATACAGAAGATGCTTCAAATGTGTGAATATTTCCTTTATGTTCCATTGGCAAATGTATTTCCAGTAACAGAATTAGTGAAACCATTATCATGAGGCTTGTAAGGGAATTATTTACTAAAATAATTATTTGTGGGAGTGAACAATGGTAAGGTCAGGAATCCTGAAGTATACTTAGGTTTTGGGATGTAGAGAGGAGGAATGAAAGAACTGACTTCAAGCATCATAGAATTTTGGCTGCAGAGAGCCTGAACTGGGAGGTGTATTGGATTGTTTTATACTGTAGCTGAAATCTTAGTATCTGTACAAGGAATTACAAATGTGTTCTAAGCCTACTCAGACAGCCTCTTCATAGGGAAGTACTCTGCAACTTTCCTCTGGTACTCCAAGATCGGAGCATTGAAACACCTGAGCATTTTTGATTTGTCATCAGCTAAAAAAAACCTTTTTACACAGGTTTTCTTTAGGGGTGGAAAGTAAATAGAAGTTAAATTACACTCCAAGTAACTTGTAACTCTAAATTTTTATTAGAGCATGTCTGTAGTGAGGAATTGATGCTAATAAATCTTTTTTAAGATCGGGCGCATATGAAGGATCAGGTGTCTCCGATAAGGCATTCTGCTGGGATTCCCATTTGGAATTGCTTCATTCTCTCTGGCTAATGCATCAGTATTAAGGAAACCACAAAAATGTTGGGAGAGAAGATAACTGTGCTGTCAGCTGCTCAAGATTGCCTGTGTTCTTTTAAGAAATATAAGTGAAACATTCCCTTGAGCAGGATTTCCTGAAATAAAGGTGTTTGGTTTGCTGGTTGGGTTTCTTCTTTTGCTTGGAAACCTTACATTAAATGGACCTTCATCTGTGTGCTGGCTAATTGCTGCCAAAAAGCTTCCTTTTATTGTCCTGTCAGCAGGAAAATCTGTTTATCACATGATAAATCTTCTACCTCAATACCTATGCCTGATAAATGAGGCATGAGTGCAAATACTCCCTCTCTCAAAATATAGAATGACTCTGTTTGATTGCCCAGTATAACACCTTTAGCATTACTGAATGCTTTTATACTGTGAGAAATGCATACCTTAATGCTTGAGTGAAATGTTCCTTTTTATGTGTCTGACAAGGGGGTTTTGATTGTCCTGATACTTTGCATTTGCTGCTGGGAGCAGCGTTCAGAAAATAATAAGAGGTGAAGCTGTGCTAATGCTGTAAACCTGTTCTTACATGTGCTGCCTGACACTGAGTGTGGCTAGTGGCTGTGCTAGTCTAAAACACAGGAAAATAAGGCAAATTAGGTATAAATGGCAAATTCATCTCTTGCATTCTGTATTGGTAATTTAAACTGAAATCCCAAATCCCTGTAAATACTCTGTAGAGTGCCCAAAGCATGGTGAAAAACACTGAGTGTAACTGGTAGGTCGCACATGGTCCAGGAGTTGATTTTCAGTGATCTGAAATTCTGCTTTGTGATTTTTGTGTACATGTAGCAGCTATTGGAGGCAACTCTCTCGGCTGGAATGTTTGTGTGTTTGTTACCTCGTCCTTTTTACCAAGAACAGGGAGCAAGTCTTTGATGAAGGTGGGCCTGATCTGCAGGTCAATGTTTATTCCTCATTTCCTGCTATTGCTGCAGCCAGATGAGGTGTATTAGGAACTTCCTATTGTCTGATCTTAACAGCTTTGGGTAAAATGACACATGACAAACTGCAAGCACGGCAGCTCATGTCTGAAAAGCAGTGCTTGGGTTTAGATTTGTTGTGTAGTGCTGAAAGGAGGAACTTTGTGAGGTTACGCAAGGGCACTTCTTGTCATTTAGAGAGCTCCTTCGTTGTTCCTTTCCGAGCAGAAGTATCCATTTCTGATTCATCAAATTGCTGATGTCCTGCCTTAATTCCTGTTATTCCCATTACTGGTTCCCAAATTCAAGAACACAAAGGCTCAGCACTTTGCATCCAATTTTGTCGTGGCTTTGCAAAACTCGCATATTTCAGGCCTGAGAAATGTCGCTTTTTCTACTCTTAGAAGATCACTTATGAATGTGGTACTTTGAATAAAAGTATTGTTTCAGACTTCAGTAGGAGGACACTGAGCTGTGTTGCTTTGTGTGTATCCATTTCACAAAGAGCTACTGTAAACTCCGCCAGCTCTTTTTCTCCTCTCGCTGCTGAGTTTATAAAAGCTATGACAGTGGTCACGCTGACAACTGAGCAGAAAGGAGAATTATTGTGCACAGGTAACAAGCAAAAACCCCTGTTGGACTGTATGTCATTAAATGAATGTTGAGTTTCTAGTTTCCTTTCTTCCAGTTATTAAAATGTGTGCTTTGAAAAAGGGAGAACAGATTCAGAGGCATGGAAGATAGCGTCTTTCCTGATGTTTATTTGCTGAGGAAATCCCTTTGTATTGAAGAGGAAAATTCTTTCAGCTCTGGCTCAAATCAGATACCGAGGTCCTGTTGGTACCTGGCTGTGCTGTATTCAGCATCGTGTTGCTGTGGATTCCACAGCTGGTGGAGAGGAATTTGTGCTGCTTTCAGCCTTCTAAGATTTCATTACTTCATTATGTTGAAGTATCATTTGCTCACAGATGTGTCTAGGAAAAGAAATGCTGTTTGGGTGAATCCTTTTTCTGTTTGGGGTTTCTCTGTGCAAACATCTGGCTAGAGGACATGTCTGGAGCCTCTTCAAGAGATGTACTCTAATTATTTTGCTTTGCAGAAGCTTGGCTAATCTGTTGCCAATCTAAATGTTTAAATCAGAGGCTATAGGTCAAAATATTTATTTGGACTTCAGAGCCACTGAGCAATCCAGGGATACATGTTGTGGTTACCATTTCCCTTGAATGGAGCATTTCATTCTGAGACTTACATGAAGAAAAGTGTCATTTGCTGATATTTATTTGTATCTGTAATAGCCTAGGAACCCCAAATACCTTCTGCCAATTTTGTTTTGTGTTCTTCCCCTGGCATGTGTAATGCTGTCCAGGTGGGTTGATTTTCCCTCTCATCTTTTTGGATGTGCTGTTTTGTTGCTTGGTTGGGCTGAAAAGTCAGCACTTCCTAGGGTTAGGGTAACTATATAGGTTCAAGTGATTTTATTAGGGTTAGGGCTGCCAAGGATAGACTGGCATATGCTGGACTTGTCACTCTTCCCAAAAGAGCTTTTGCTGGGCACTCTGGAAGACAGTACAGGAATTGATGGAGCCCAGATACCAATCAAACAGAAGGCCCTTTGCTAGTTTGTAAATATAGTGGCTTTTGTCTTACACAGATTTCCAGACTTTTCCTACAAAGGCAGATGGTTCTTGCAAAGTTTTAAGGAATCTTTGTTCTTACCCTTCAGCAAGAAACCCTGAACACAAGTGCCTGTTGGACATTTACATTTCCAGTTTATGTGAATTCTGTTTTGAAATGAAATGTGATTTATGGAAGTAAAGATGTATTTGTGTACAGATTATTCTTTACTGTTTCAAACAAGCTTGTCCAGCGTGTTTAGGTAGCTGCAATTGCAAAAACATTGGGGTGTTAGTGTTCATTATTGCAAATTTGTTAGTCACCAAAATAATGACAGCTACCCATTGGGTTGTGGTGGTTTGCTGGATGTAAGAATATCTTAAAAGAGAAAGCAGGTGTGTTGTCCAGAATCTTGAGGCTCAACACTTCTCTGTTTGAGATCATGGTTTCCTCAATATTACTGCCAAATTTGAGCTCCATCAAATTATACGGAGGTGCAAACTTGATCCAGATCAGGCAGTGTTGCACAGCTGGCCACAGAAGAAACACGCGGGTCTTAGAGTAGCAGTTGAATTTCTAGGCAGGACTGACTAAAAGGCCCTGCCTTTTTTTATTTACTTATTTTAATATGTTTCTAAAGATAATTAAGGATTGGTGAAAGGGGTCAATACCCCTGAAGGTTTACAGGACAAAGACATGGTCAATTATCTTTCTCCACTCCAGGGAAAGGAATGAAAAACAAATCTACAAGTGCAAAACAATCCCAGCCGGTTAAGAAAAACAAGGACCATGTTTACAGAAAAAGCATGGGAAACTACAGTTACAGTGTTACAACTTATGGGGCCCTGTAAAACCAGGGCGACAAGGCAGAAGCACATAACTCTATTTTTGTTAGAGAATGTGATGTGGTATTTATGCTGTAGCTGTGGTAGGACGGGCTGTGGCTTCTCAACATGGTGAAGTCTTCTCTAGGACAGATGTCTCCTGAAAACATTTTGGGGAAATTGGAGCTGGTATAATGACTCTGTAGTGCTTCCATCACTACTTGCATGTGCTGTCACATGGCTGCAGTGGTTTTGATTTGGCAGTAAGAGCCCAGAGTGCTTTTTTCAAAGTATTTTTCCAGTGTTCATTCTGAAAGCTGCTAGTTGAGCTGATTGCTACCCCAGTGTTACAGACAGGCATGGCACAGTAGTGCCGGTGGTGCTCTCTCCCTGTTTGACTGTTCCGCCTCCCCGCGTATCTCAGCACATTATGCAACAAGGAGAACATTAACACGTTTCCTCACTGCCTCCTCCCAGGTTACCAAGATGGTCAAGACAGTCACCACGAGGACGGTGCGGCAGGTGCCGCTGGGGCCGGACGGGCTGCCCGCCATGGACGGCTCGTCGCC
Source organism: Drymodes brunneopygia (assembly GCA_013400955.1). NCBI lineage: Eukaryota > Metazoa > Chordata > Aves > Passeriformes > Petroicidae > Drymodes > Drymodes brunneopygia. The sequence continues at coordinate 216,688 of VZTZ01020219.1, read as the reverse complement.
CATGGGCAGCTACACGGACTCCATCGACAGGAGGTACCTGAAGAACGGCGAGCGCTTCATCGCCCCCCAGGCCTCGTCCACCCTGACCCGATCCTACAACAGCTACAACGACTCGTACCCCGAGAGCCACGAGGGCCAGTACCGCCCCTACATTGGCCACGACGGCTACGGAGACCTCTCAGACAACTACGGCAGCTTGTCCCGGGGCGTCAACTACCGGCCCCGCTACGCCTACGTGCCGGGGGGCACCTACCGGCCCGACGATGGCAGCTTCACCCTGCCCAGCAGGAGGGAGAACTATGGCCCCGTCGCCCAGCCCCAGGTGCCAGTGGGCAGCAGCGTTGACTTGAACCGCTCTCAGCCCGAGCGCTTCCAGCCCGAGCCCTACGGACTGGAAGATGACAACCGCAGCCTCGGAGTAGATGATGAAGGCTATGAACTGGATCCAGATTACTCCACTGTGAACAGGAGGACGTCTGCAGGTGTGCCAGAGAGAGGACGACCTCACAAAGGAAGGTAAAACCCGTTTGTTTTCCACAGTGCTGTTGGGAAGCTCTTTTGCTTATTTGATCATGTGCATTCAAACTCTGTGATCTGGTGAGTTCTTGAATTACTTGTCAGAAGAACAGCCCATATATGACTGCAAAACATGCACAAAGTATGGAGGAGAGTGAGGCTGGGGTCCAAGGACCCTTTCAGTGATTCTGGGCTGCTTAGTTCCGATTGAATTTAGAAAGAAAAATGACCTTGTAGTAGGAGGCCGAGTTACTTTTTTCCCTCTCTTCCTAAAAAAGACTTGAGAATGCATTGTGTTGTCCCAGAGCCATCCCACACTAGCAAGATGAAAGAGGGCTTTGTGATCTGTGGGACTCCTGACAGGTCTGGTTCTATGCACATCTGCCAAACAAAAGCTTTGAACAGCTGGTTGGGGTTGCAGATGAGCTGATCCCTGGTGGTGTAGAGGTGCCCAGCTGTCTTGTGAGGTGTGTGACAGCCTCAGTCCTGATCCTGTGCTAATCTCAGCTGTCTGACCAGGTTGTGCTGAACCTCACAGATCTGAAAGAGTAGATTGTTATTTTTGTCCTGTGCCTGTAGAAGGGGAGAGAAGAGTATCTGTGTTGCATTTAAAGTGACCAGTTATAATTTACTTCTGGTTCAGCCCAGTTTCTAAGGAATGCTCTATTATGCTATGTTTTCTGCTATTAGTTGTTTATGCTGTGTTCACAGCTATCTGCTCTTGCATTTGAGAAAAAAACCCAAGAATCCACAAGCTTGGGAAAAGAATCCTGTTACTCAACTGAAAGTCATCTTGTACAGACCTGAAGAACTTGTAATACTTAGTTTTCCAAGGGGTGTGCAAATTTTACATGTTCCTGCTTGAAGTCATATCCTCATGATTCATGTTTTGATATGGGTTTAGTTCTCATTCTTTTCCTTTTAATTTAGAATAGTTTCCAGAGCTGTAAAGGGTCTGGATCCACCTGCCTCTGTGTGTGTAGACAGTCTTTAGGTTTAACATTTCTGACCTCAGGCTTTGCTGCATCAGCAGCAGTTGTCGGTGGGATTTGTGTTGACCTTTTTGTTCTCCTGGAGTCCTCCTGCTTGGAGATGTTATGTCATTCATGGTTTCACAGCTCCGTTTTCCTTCCCTTTTCTGGAAGTTGATTTTAAAGCTAGACAGACTCAAACACCTCCAAATTGTCATCTATACTTGAGAGAAAAAATAAAAACCAAGACAAAAACCCAGCGAAAAGGTATCAAGGCGAATCTCGCAGAACACCCTTCAAGTCCCTTGTGCCATGTTTGATTTTGCAGCCGTACCCAGCAGTGGGGCTGAAGGAAATACCTGCACCCAGTGGGTGCCAGAATCCTGATCAATCTCTCACACTTGGATTAATGCTTCCCTTCAACTAAGCAAGTTTACAGTTCTTGCTAAAAGGAGTCAGGCATCAATGCTTTTAATTTTTTATTAACATTTTTCAAACTGTATGCAAAATGAATAATTAAATGTATTCTTAGAACCTACCAATTTGCATTTTAAAATTCGGTGTTTTTATTAAACATCCCTTTGATTTATTGTTCCTTGCAGTTTGGATAGGACCAATTCATAATTTTTCTTTTACATTTCTTTTGTTGTGAAGTTTTTTCCATATTTAATGTGATCAAGAGGCTTTGACAAATAATTAGCCTGACTCTGGCAGCAAACCTTAGCTGTTGAGAACATAAGAAGATTGTATGAAGGCCTCTTCATAAGCAGTTTCTTTTTGACATTTCAAAGAAATACTTGAACAATTCAATAAACCTGCATTTCAGATATACTACTGATCTGCAAGAAAATAAAGACTACAAGTAGTGCTTTGTACTAGATGAGGGTAATTACTAATTTATTATTCCTCTCTAGTTTTCTTAAAATAAGTTATTCCTGTGAAAATGATTAAATGCATGTGATGAATTGATGTCACTTCTGATTTCAGAAAGTTTGTATGTGTAGAGCACTTTTAACAGCAGCTCTGTTGGACACTGCTCTGTGTTGCACCAACTTTCAGCTTGGGCATCTCTTCATGTCCTGAACAGAATTCCCCCACTGATGATTCACTGAGTTATTCTCTCATGTTCTTCCCAGCAGGAGCTACTTCATGAGTTAGTAGTTTAAAGATAAAATAAGAGTCCTTACTGTCAGTTCCTGGTCTGAGAGGACTTGAGTGGGGGTTTCTCATCTGAGACTGTGTGAGGAGGAGGCAGCCCAGCTGGGGCTGGGAGGGGTCCTAGGCAGAGGGATTACAAATACAGATTGTTCTTTCCAGCCCTTGCCTGCTCCATTTGATCACTGAGATAAATACCTGTTGTGCTTTTCTTCTGTCATAACCAGCCTCATCTTAAGCGACTTACATTTCATTTTAAATTTGGGAAAACCGCCTCCTCACAAACATCTCCAAATCCAGATAAATGCACAAAGGCCAATATTCCCTCTGATGGCTCATCGTTGCTCGTGGCTGGGTTTTCTTGTTTTCCTTTATACTGAGTCTCTCATGTAAGATACTTGACTTTCTGCAAGAGTACCTGGCACTTCTTGTTCTTCCCCTCAACAGATGCTCTGGTTTGGTGTGAGTCTGGTGGCATAATGAATTGGGGTTAGAGAAAAGCATTTGGGGTGTATAACACTGATCCAGTTTACTTGTGAAGGTATTTACACATCTTTAATTGAGTTTGTGCCCTTTTTTCTTCATTTGGTAGGTTGCCTTTATTATACTACGTGATTTATTACAGTTTTTAAAAGCATCTAATCTTACTGTGTACCTCATACAATGTTTTATATACAGTCCTTTTGAAAAAAAACAGGAAGTGCTGAATACTTTTATGCAGAAAAAACATCCCTGCTACTATTTGAATATTTCCTATTCATTAAATTGAAATTAATACAAATAAGCTGGAAAAAAATGGCAAATTCATTCAGATTACTGATTTAAATAACTTCTGTTCAACTTTCTCTTGCCTTGGTGGTGATTTCTTCCCAGAGTGGATCACTGCAATCTGCACTTGTGTGTGACCTTTTTTTTCCCCCTAAGAGCTCTGGAGCAGTTACTGCCAGTGTTACTATTCCAGACTAGACAGGGTATAAATTTTTAATGTTGACTCAATCAACAACAAAACAATTTTCTACTGTTGAATTGTCTATACCAGAAGCCTGATTTAAGACACTGAGACTGTATTTGGTGGTCACCTCACAGTCCAAATTATTATTAGCAGGAAATGAGCCGGATTTTAGATTAAATAACTTTACCAGTAGGTCTGTCTTGCATCTGTTGTGTATAGACAGTGAGAGTACTGGTAACACTGCACATGTCAGTCTCATTCTTCTTCTGGTGCTATTTTATAGTTCGGAATATAAAGGCTTGTAATTGTAGATAAACTTTTAGTCAGGACTCATGGCCTAGGTTCTCTCATTCCAGGTGTTCATGGGCAGCATTGGGATGGATGTTGTCTGGTTTGGGGCAGGAGTGTATGGACAGAGTGCCTGGGCACAACAGGGTGAGGCAAGAATTGTGGGCAGTTGGAAAAACGTTTGGTTTTTTTCTGACTCCCTTTCTTAGCATGAATTCACTCTCAGTTTGATATTCTGGTAGCAGAAGGTGATGAATGGCAGAGTTTGATGTGGCAGGAGGCAACCCAAGTCAGCTCATCCATTGGCAGTTCTTAGGTGTTTCAGTTAAGGGGATTTCAGTGTTTTAACCATATGGCCCATAACTCAGGCTTCTCTCAGCAGAGGATTCACTCGAGTTTTGAATCCTCTTGTGTATCCTATCAGGGAACAGAGCCTGGCAAAAGTAGGATCTCATTCTGCAAAGTCTTTACATCTCCTCTTCAATGTTTGGCACGAAGTTTCCTGCTGAAATCCCAAGCCTTTCTGGTCTTTTATCCAAAGCAGACACCAGCTGCAAACTGTAATGAATGTAACACTTGTAGAAGTTGTTGGGATTAAATGTTTAAATCCTTCACCTGTTTCCTCAAATGTGCCTATGTTGAAGCCATAAGGAAGATGATAAATCCACAAGCTCTCTCCCAGTTTTTAACTATGCTAGAATGTGTTTTGATCAATTCCCTGAGACAGGTGATTAGTGAGACCCATGACGTCCTAAAAACTCGGCTGCCTTGCTACAAACAGACGGGAAGGCAAGATGCTTGCAGTCAGCAACTCTGGCGTAGCACCAGGGCTCTTCAGTCCTGAGAGTAAAGAGCTCTTGGCCTCCTGAGAGCAATACCTGCTGGAGCTCTTGTTAGTCCTGTTCTGTATCGAGTGGCTTTTCCTTCCCAGCCTTGCTGCTCCAGTGATGTGCAAGTGAAAAACTGCATTTGGCCCACATCAGATTGGCTCAGAGGATTTCTTTACTCTCCTTGTATGTAAATATGTTGGTGATGGGGGTGTGTTTAATGCCCTGATAGACACTCTTTTTTTGACTTTCTCACTCTGCCAGTCTGGTCTTCCAGCCCTCTCTTAAAGGAGAGGCGATGGGACTGGTAGCTCTTCTGCCTTGCTCTGCCTGAGCCGTTGTTGTGCTGCTTTCCAGGTGACCTGTTTTGGTAAACTGCTTCCCCTGTTGGTTTTTTAAACCTTTCCTAGTGTTGATCACTGTATTGAGTCACGGGAATCTGAAGTGGTGATATTTGCCTTGGCTGAGCATTCCTGTACAGCTCTTAGGTTCATACAGGGTATTTGAGTTTCTACATAATGGTTTGGGGTCTTCAACGGTCAAGTGTCCAGGTGGTTTTTTTGCTGCCAGGTACAGTCAGTGAATTATGTAACTGGTGCATTAACAGTGGCTCCTGACACTGTTTCATCCTCAGAGGGATGTTGGATCTGGCCTGTGTGGGCTTATTCCAGCAACTGCAGGTTTTTGTTTTCATCCTCTTCTCTACTGATACTTGAGATGCTGTTGTGTTTTAAAGCAGGGTTGTGATGTTACTTATTTTTTCTTTTTCTTTTTTTAATGAATAATTCTTGACTTCAGGTACTTTCAGTCATATTTAATAAGTAGTGATTGATAATTTAAAAAAATATTAGCGTTGTTGGTACAAGAGTGATGTGGTGCTCTTTTGTCATGAAAGTGTTGCAATTCCAAGTCCTAACTCTGAAGTTTTCTTTTGACAAATGTAATGAAACCAAGGAGCTTTTTGTGGCAAAGGGAAGAGGATACAACAGGAGGAAGACAGGTCCATCTGTGTGGTTCTGTTTGAAAGGCTTTGTGGAAATAAAGCAAACAAACTGCATCCCAAGACAGTAATTATCTTTGTGTACTTGCACGGATGCAGAGGAGAGAGAAACTTAATTGTGCAGGTGTAATTGAGGTGGTGCACAGTTATCTTGTGGGCAGCTCACAGGACTGAGACATTTTGAATTGCGAGTTACCAAGTCAAGCAAGCAACAGCTGTGCAATTATTAAAATTAATCTTCTGCTGCTGCTTTTATGCAGTGAAAAAGAATTTAACATGAGGATGAGTTTGAGAAATGAGATTTTGTTGTAGTTTTTATGGTGGTTATCACAAATTTGCATTTGTAAAAACAGAATTTTGAGGAGTAGCTAAGGGGTTTTGTTATTCCTTCTGCCTTGTGTGCATTCACAGAAGTAAATAGTTTCAATGTTGCTTTCTGCTTGGCGTGATGGAAACAGCTTTGTTCTGTAACAGAAAATACAACTGTCCAGTGTAAATTACTGTATGGAGCAACTGCTGAATTATACATATACAAATAACTGCATCAATAAAAGGATTTCTTCAGATTCATTTGGACTTTTGGATACTTGCCCATTTTTATCCTTTCATTCAGTTTATGGTTTAGAACAGCAATTAAAGTAACGTAAAATCAGGAGAGGCGCTTTTAACATTAAAAACGTTAATTGTACAAGACTAAGTTCAGTCTCCACCTCCAGTTGCTCCTCTCCCCAGAGCCCAGTTTAATTAGCAGTCCCTTTGGGATGGCAGCAAGCTCCCTTTTCTTCCTAACTTCTAATAGTCTGTACTTCAACATGACATCAGAAATGGTTCAATAACATCACTCAGTGCTTCAGATGAAAGATTATAAGAAACATTTTGTAGCAATTAAAACCACTTGCTTGGCTGAGCTAACTGCTATACTGAGGCAGCAGCAAACCTGTCCAGGAAAAAACATAAAGCAAAAGGCTGCTGCTGTTTGAGAAAATACGTATATGAGAGGGTGGTTTATGGTAATATTGTGCTTTTGTAGTGTTTGGAGTACACTTTTGTGAGCATCAACATGGAAATGTAGTGGAACTTGTCAGACTTGCTGAAATGATGTCTGTGGTCTCTGCCCAGGCCTTGAATGCCTTTAATTAGAGTTTTAGTTTGTTGCAGAAGTAGCAGCATTAATGAAGATCAGTGTTTCCTACTAAATGTAATCCAGCTCTGTTGTAATTGCTTTGCTAAGTGACCAAAATGAAAGCAATCTGTTTGATGGCTTGCAGTTCCTGTCATCATTTCATTGCTAGCCAAACAAACACTGTGCTGGAGTCCCATCACTGCTGAGAACTCAGCTATGGTTAATTTTCAAGTTACTACAAATAAACTGTGGGAACTGTACATATGCTGCCCCAGTGATATTTGTGACATTGAAAAGTTTGCTCATGGCTGAAATCTCCATATTGACAAAATGTTTAAATGTGCTTTTTTTTCCTTTCTTTCTCTTGGGACCATTGCTGCTCCCAGGGGCTATGATGACCCCATCGAGACGGAGATGGTTGAGGAGAGGATCCCGTACCTGCACGGTGGCTACGCGGCGCCGCTGGCGCAGCCCGAGCGGGGCAGCATGGCCAGCATCGACCGCCTGGGCAAGCGCTCGCCGTCCATCGACAGCATCCGCAAGGACCCGCGCTGGAGGGACCCCGACCTGCCCGAGGTCATCGCCATGCTCAGCCACCCCATCGACCCCGTCAAGTCCAACGCCGCCGCCTACCTGCAGCACCTGTGCTACGAGAACGACAAAATCAAAAAGGACGTCAGGCACCTCAAAGGGATCCCCATCCTGGTGGGCCTGCTGGATCATCCCAAGCCCGAGGTCCATCGTAAGGCCTGCGGGGCTCTCCGAAACATCTCCTACGGGAAGGATAATGAAAACAAAGTGGCTATAAAGAACTGTGATGGGATCCCGGCATTGATCAGGCTGTTGCGAAAAACAAACGACATGGAAGTCAGAGAGCTAATTACAGGTCAGTGTCTGTGATTTCCTTAATGGATTAGTCTTTAGAGCAGTCCTTTCAGCTTCGGGAACAAGAATTTCTGGAGATTAGAGCATTGAAGGAGAATTTAGATCACTGGCTGCAGCTGTTCCATAGCTGCACCATGTTTGTGGGATGAGAGCCTGACACATGCCTGTCAGGAGGGGATTGAGATCATCTCTGTGTGTGTGTGTGGTGCAGTTGACATTCCCTGGCTGCTGAGGGATGGATGCTGCTCCTTGGGTGTAGCATGCAATTGCATGTGCTTGGGTTACTGAAGCTTAAATGAGTTACAGCAGCTCCATTGACAGGTAATTTGTAGTGCACGTGCCCTCAGTGTGTTGTAATCATGAGGTAAGATAGGCTGAGCTAAATCTTGGCTTGTTAATCTCTTATAAAACAGCCTTGCTGCCGTGTCCCCACTCCCTCATATTTAGAAAACAGTCAGTCTCAGAAACACTTTCAGCCTGGTGCTGAGGACTGAGGCTGTATAGAAAGTTGCAGCACTTCTGGACTGGAAAACTCTGATTTTGTGGAGTGTAGGGTCTGCTCTTGATACTCTGGACATGGATTTGTTTGTTGCAAAGGTTGGAAAAGAGAGAGTTACGTTTCAGGTTACTGAGTTCATGCACACTTTGCAGGGACTTTTCAAACACTTACAGCTCCGTTATTTAACCTATTTTTATTTGAACTTAGTCTTGGACATCATCCAAAAAGAGCAATAAAGTATATGCCAAGTTTCAAAGTTCAGCCATTAAGTGGAAAAGGGTGGAAAAGTATGTCAGCTCTTAAAGTAAGGAGAAAGACACTGTTCTTCAGTCTCACATAAATCATGAGGAGTGAAATGGATTTCCCTTTCTCTTCTCAGAAGCCGCAGGGGGTGTTTGGATGGAGACCAGAGCAGTTCCGATGATTTTCTGTGCCAGAGCAGAATTTTTCAGAAAGCTTTGTGGAAATGAAAATGGGTCCAGGGCTGAAACTGTTTAGCTGCCTTATCAATGTTGGATTGTGCAGGTAGACCCTACTGCAAACATTGATTAAGCCATTAGAGGTAAACATCGTAATTCTGTAATTTCCTCAAAAATTATAGTAGCTCTCTTTAAGTTTTTACTGGTAATCATAATTCTCTGAGATGAACAGTGGCCTTGGGTGTTCCATCTGTTCTTCCACAGCCATTACAGGCTATTTAGCAAACTAGGTCTAAATATACAGTGTTGAAACTAGCAGGGGTATTTCTCCAGCCTTTTTCCAGTGAGCTGGCAAAGGAGAGCTGTGTGTTTTGTCAGAGAACCTCTGAGTAGCACGTGCTGGTTGTGCTTTGAGGGCTGTCTGTGCTCTGTCTCAACATGGAAACTCTGCAGGTAGTATTTATATTCCATTTGTTGCACTCATTTAGTATGATGGCAGACTTAATTTTTTAATTTTTTTTTATAAAGAATATCTGTTTATCTCCTGTTCTAGTTTAATCAAAACTCATTTCTGGAGTGCTGAGAAGCAATAAATTTATTTCCTTATATTCAAGAAAGGAGAAGCCAGTCTATAATTTACTCTGGAGGAATATCTCATTATAGTGCTAAGTGGTAATCAGTCACTTCTGAGATGGCAAAAGCAAGCTGAATGTTTTTCCTTTTCACTGTAAATGGCGATTGCTTTGATTTCCAGTTGATTAATTAGCTTTGGAGTTCAAATGCATTTTACTTGGCAGTAGTTTTTGCCAATTAAATGTAGCGGTTTTAGTCCACTTTGGCTTTTGTTATTTAGAGCTCTTTATTTCCCCTTACTGAAAAACACCAGGAATACTAAGGGCATTAACCTAAACAGATGTCCAGTAACAGATGATGTACATTTAATCTCCACCTAACCAGGAATAATTTCTTTCCCCTTCTAAAATGATATCACCAGATCCGGTGTGAGACATTCAAGCATCAGCACAGAAAAGAAGAATATTCCAGCAATGCCTCTGTGCCTGGTGCTGCTGTACTTGCAGTCCGTGTTCAAAGCTCTGGCTGATAATGTGGAATTGTCTATTCGTAAAATGAGCTCCAAAAGTCAGCAGAGAGAAACAAGAGCCAGCTTGAAGTGCAAAGGGAGCATTCAGGCAGGGCTGCTACAAAAGGACTGTGTTCTGCAGCCTCAGAAATTCAGATCACAATTCCAATGTTCTCCTGGTAGCAATCTTGACTTCCTATCTGGGTGCTTTTCCCTAGTGATAAACCCAAGCCTACCTTTGCCTTGAAAGTTTTTTTAGTGTGTCTGGAGTGAAATGTCTGGGGACTTCATTAGCAATGCAATTTTGAAAAACAAAACAAAAAACCCAAGAAAATACAACAACATACAGGGTTTGTGTGTTTAAGTCTTTTAACAGGTTCCAAATTCAAGTTTGGTATGGCACATTGATTTTTCTACAGTTTAATATTTCTTTAACTCAATACTGGCTGCTTTTCAAAAACTCAATAGTAATCACCAGCTGGTCATCCCAGCGAAGGACAAATGATAAAATAATCCTGCTTTCCAGAGAGATTTAAGTAATTTTAAAAAGTTTAAATAATTCAGTTGTCAGAAATCAAGAGCAGTTCCAGGCTTGTGTTTTGCTTCTGTAGATGTGGGACACTGCCTGCCTGCAGGACAGGAGGTACCTGGGAGCACACAGTGGGACACCCTGTTTGGAGAGGGGTTTCTGGCAAAAGAGCATCGTTCCCATCTACTGTGAGAGTCAGTCCTTGGCCTCTCCTTTGCTTGGGGATCTGATGCAGCAGCCACAGCTGCTGGGTCTGGTCACTGCATTAATGGTGTGGGGGGGAAAAAGCCACGCCAGAGAGTTGAAAACACCCAAGAGGTGATGCAGCATTGAGGGAGGAATCAGATGTGGGGCATCAGTGCTGAACGAGGCTTGCTGTGCCAGTAGTGCTTTCCCTTGAGCACTTCCAGGATACACCTTTGGAGAACACAAGTTAGACAACTGTTTTGACATTAAATTCTGGAAGCAGGCAGAGTGTACTGACACACCACTGCTGCCAGGTTAATCCAGTCTGTAGATTATTTTTTTTCTTACAGGTAGCACTGCTTTTAGCAGAATTTGAAAAACTTCTTTGGATTAGTGCCATGTCTGTTTTACCAGATGTTCTGGACATGTCTGCAAATGGCACTAAACATGATGTCCCTCGAGGTCAGAGATCTGTGAAGTGTGCAGAAACTGCCTTCTCAACTCAAAGATGCGTTCATAAAATACTACAGCTGTCACTTCTCTTACTTTTTCAAGTGTGACGTTACAAAATGTTTCCTGTCTACTGCACTGAGAAAAGCTTGATTTAAGTGTTAGAGTGTCCATAAGTAAATCATGAGTAGAGCTGTGTTGAGAAATACTCCATGAAATTCTTCCTTCGTTTCTTGCTAGGCTTGTAGTTGTACTGCTGTACTCTCAGTGGATCATTTTCTTGAGAAAAAAAGAGAGAAATGAGGATTAAGCTGATAAGGAATTAAATCTGTTCTGATTGGAAAAGCTACAAAAGTTTTATCTTGAGTGATAAGGTTTTTGTGGAGGAAATGTTCCCATCAGATATGCAAGACCAAAATTCTATTACATTCTTTGAAAAGCAATCAGAAGTTGGTAGCTTTAATGAATAATTTTGTTCTTTGTGGAAACGTTGCAGTAATTTTGTTGTTTAATGACATTGCACTGATTTTAAGTGGTGCAGGATGTGATTTTTCTGCTGCCAAATTGGTTATAATTGAAAAATGATTGACCTTCAAAATGCTCTGCAGATGAAATATTTTGATCTAATGCTCAAGTAGCAACTTGCAGATAAATCAGCTGGCTCAGAGCTCCCAGCTCCTGGGCACTGCTGCGTGCTGAGGTCCTGTCAGCTGCTCAGACCTGGCTTCCTCTTCCATGTACCCTGCTCTCTTCAGCTCTCTGGTCTCACATGAGCTTTCTCCTTCCTTTTTCCATTCCAAAGCTCCTCAGAAGAAGGTCCTTATTCATGGTGTGTTCTATCACACACTAGCTCACACTGAGGTTCTCAACTTTATCACTACTGAAAGAAGCTCCAATCTTTGAGACTTTGATACAGGCAAGTCTGTCAAACAAACGCCCCCAGGATGAACATGCAACAAGAATTCCTCAGGGAGTATATTGTGGAGTGCTTACTTTTTCAAGTGATAAACTATCTGATATGGACCACAGAAAAGGAATTCAACAGCTTCCAGTTCCTTGGTGATGTTGGATTTATTTTTTAATAAAAGATTGTAGCTATTTTCGCTGCTTAATATGTTGAAAAATCAGGGCTGATGGTTGAAGTTAGAAATATGTAAGTACATTACTCATAGTATTTATGAATAAAATACAGGTCAATAGTGATCATGCTCATCTTCTGAAGAGCAATACTTCATCTTTCTCTAGTCCTAAACTCATGCAATCTGTGGTCAGAAAAGCCAACACTTGTAGTGAAAGTGCATGGAGAATTTAGATAACTTCATTCACCTTGTGCTGCTGTGTTAGTGACATGATTTCTCCTGAGTGCTATTTATTTGAATTGATTAAACTTGGAGTTTTTAAAACAGTGTTTCCAGCTTCTTGAAACATTAGTGTGTTATGCTGATAGTAACAGGGAATGATATTTACAGAAAGATGTCAAATTTACAGGAGTTTTTTTTCCCTCAAATTTTTCTTGTCCTGCTGATTGCTGCAGTTGGATCTGAATTTGTTGCCTATAAGTTTCTGTGGCTGTCACTATCAGTGACTTTTCCATAGAATTTGTTTTCCCTAGAGCAGGAAGGATGCTGAGATTTAGAGCTCTTCATTTCGTAATTTTGAATAAGAAAAATGTACTGTCAGTGTGTTTGTTTTCTATACCCTTTCTTGTGAAATATTTTCCCCATGAAGTCAGTGTTCAACTTGAATTTTCTCCTTTGTCTTTGGAACCGCAGGACACCCTCACCCCTGTTTATCTTGTGCTACATTTCTTTGAAGTGCTGTGCATTTTCCCTTGCTAAATGCTGTTCAACAGAGGGATTCTTTTGGGTTTCCTTATGCAACCATCAAGGAGAATATTATGAATTTAAGTGCTTTGACCTTTTGAACAATTTGAAGAGTTTGCAGTAATTTTTTTTAGTAGTAAGGCTGTCTTTTATTGTTCCTCAGTTTATTGTTTTGTATGAAAGATTTGAGCGGTGGGAGGCAGATGAGAAATTGAAAGCTTGTAAAATGCTGAGGGAGTTTTCATCGAAGATGATGGTGGAAAAGTGTTCCGTGTAACTCCAGTCCCCATTGTCTGGTAGTCACTCGCTGAGATTTACAGTCCAATTGTGTTTGCCCTAAATAGTTCATTGCATAAGTTGCAGCCAGCCCCTTAATAAAAATCCTGTGTATGCAGAGGAGGTGCTTCCATAGGGGCAGGTGGTTCTCTTGGTCAGGTTGGGGTTACAGCAGTAAAGCTGGTGTGTGTGGTGGATGGGCAGGTTAGTGCTGCAATCCAGTTGGAACTCTATTGAATCCACAGTTGCATTTGGTCTCTTGAAGTAACCTCTGGTGAATAAGAATATAGGAAGAGTTTGGAGATGATGATTCTATTTTACATGCTGTGATTGAAGGTATTGAAATCTAGACACAAATCTCTAAGTCTCAAAATAAGCAAAAGGTTTGAGCACTGGAAAACTTTCATACAATCCTGTAATATTGGAGCTCTTGGAAATTTTATAGGTATTTTTGACTTTTTACTTCTCTGTCTGCCTGATTCTTCTTAAGCAGTAAAATTTGCCTTTGTAGTTCCACTCTAGAGACAGCAGATTACGTCACTGCTCCGGGAAAGGAGAAGAAGCAGACTCTCATTTCAGGTGCTCAAGTAGGATGTGTGTTCAGGAAAGAGCTTTTCAAACTGAAGGGCTGTCAGATTTTAAAGCTTAGCTCTTCCCCTGGTTCCAGGTGCAAGATTTTGCAGTTTCAGAAGAACAGGATCCTTAGGAACCCTGTAGTAAATTCCCTGGCTGATGCCATCTTTTCCAAACTGTGAGGTTTTGACCACTGCAAATACCCACCCCATGCTCCATTTCAGGTCCTGAGAGGGAACCTCCAGAGCCAGGGTATTCTGCACCCACTGTTCTCAGTTTGAATCTAGCTTTGCTCCAGAGATGATTATCCTGTATCATTTCCAAGGATTCATCCATCTTGTTCAGTGGTGGCTGTTCAGATTTAGAATTTGAGTTTTCAAGTCCTGAGCCAGCCATGCATTTAGGGATTTAATTGTTCTTACTGTTTTTATATGAATGAGTCTGACATGCTTAAGAAATTGGTATACAGTAACTGAAGAAAGACGGTCTAGTAAAATATTTAAAAATAACAGGGTAGCTTATATGCCCATTTTTTTAGTCTCATTATAACTATTGACTTACATTTGTCTTTTGTATCTTGTATATTTTTTGAGTCAGTTTGTTATGCAAAGTAAAGGCTTTCTTTGATAACAAAATGGGGCCAATTAGCCCTTTCTGCTTGGTTTTACTTTTTTCCTTATTCCTCAACATTTGTTGTTTTGCAGCGACAAACGTTGATTTATTGTAATAGGTACAAAGAGAAGATTCATATTTTACCTACACAGTCTTGTTTGAAAGCTAAAATTAGGCTATAAAAATCTCCTACAGTGTCTGCAAATGGCAAGGGCAGTAGGCCACAAAGGTGTTATTTTTGTATGACTTCAGAAACAAGACTGTAAGAAACATGATGATGTTCATTCTGTTGTCTGCCTCAGAGTTTCTTTACTAATTAATACGGTATCCTATATCCAATCCCTGCTGGGCTCCTACAAGTCCCTACGTCAGGCTGTGCCACGTGGTAATGGATCCAAAACGTTTTCCCAGTTACCTTTAAATCTTGAAAAGTGTAGCTTTTAAAACTTGGGGAGACTGAGAGGGACTGAAACAAAAGGTTGCGCTTCTGTTCTACTGAGTTTTTTAGATGTCTGTACAATGAGGTGGTGATTTACAGTTTGCATTGTAATCTGCACAAATTCACAATTGCAGTTAACACAGGGACCCTCAGGTTGATGTTGGATCTGCTCAGGAGAGATTCCTTGTGTGTTCAGGGACTCTAGGTTTTCTGTTTGGGCTGTCTGAAATTTCGCTAGAGCTCACACTTTTCCTTGGAGACCAAAAGCGTGTCTCTGGCTCCCTCCAAGTGTTGTTACTGACAGTTCTCAGATGGTACCAGGCTGTGTCTATGCAGAAATTCTCTCTGAAGTGAGTGTTCTGTTTCAGTTCTACTCTAATGAGTAATAACTGTCAGGACACTGATACAGGTCTGCTGGGAGGCTGTATCACTTATCTAACACTGGGTACTTTGCAGCTAAAAAGTTGTTGTTCTGCTGTTCTGTTTTGATGTTTGACTTCTGTCTGCTTTGGCTCATAATTGAGGTAAAAATGAAAAGACAGAGGAGTTCTGGTTTCCAGCTTCTTCAAGGATTCATATGCTTGTAGCACCAGGAGATTTGAACACGGATATTGCTTGTGACAGGAAAATGTGGAAGTAAATAATAGAGAGGAGACCTGAATGAAATATTATCTTGTGCAAAAGATAAGTGTAAGATCAATGCTCTTCCAGAAATTCATCCCTCCTAGGACTTGCTCAATATACTTGTCTGCTTCACTGGATGAATTTTTACTTTTTGAGGCATAGTTAGACTTGAAAGTGTAACACAATTTGTATACAGCAGAAGAATCCTATTAATCTCTAATAGTACATCACTTTTATGTATTCTGTGTAGGACTTGATGAGTTCAACAATATCCATGTCTTGATAAAAGTGCTTCCTTCCCTGCTTTGTGGAAGAAGCTGTGGGATTTTCCCTAAGCTGGTTCTGCTCTGGCATCTCATCAAGTTGCTTTGCCTTCTTGTTTAGTTTTACGATTTAACCTTCAAGCAGCTTTCCCTGAATCCTGTGGTTCTATTTAACCTACAGATTTAAAATAGTTGTTATACTCCTGTTATTTAATAATCCCCTGCAGGCACCCTGTGGAATTTATCCTCCTACGAGCCCCTGAAGATGGTCATCATCAACCACGGGCTGCAGACCCTGACCAACGAGGTGATCATCCCCCACTCGGGCTGGGAGAGCGAGCCCAACGAGGACTCGAAGCCGCGCGACGCCGAGTGGACAACGGTCTTCAAGAACACCTCTGGCTGCTTAAGGTGAGGCACAGCTGAGGATTTTTTCCCCATAGCTCCTTGATTTTTTTAGTGAAGAACTTGAAGTACTGACTGTTTAGGAATCTAAGTATTCCTTCTCATATTCCTTGCCAAGGAGCCTTTTCTGGTTTCATGCTGTATTTGCAATTCTGAAAGCACCTTGAGAGCAGGACAGTCCGTGCTAAAAGCTGGGGTCAGGAGAAGTCCTAATGCAGTCTGGAAAACCTGAAGAACCAGTGTTCCCTAAACAGTGTGTCTCATTTTGCTTTTCTTTTGAGATAAAATAGTTATGCTCAGTTTAGATTCTTAAGCTTTGTGATGAAGTCAATTAGTTTGAATAAAACTAATAAAGTTTTGGCATAGTACCTTCTGTTGCTCTTAAATGTACTTCTGTCAGATTTCTGCTGATTAATGCATCTTCAGAAGTTGGTTCATTTCTGTTTCTTGGGCTTGTGGTCTCTAAATTGCAGTAACTACTCCCCCAAGTAACTTCACAAATGAAGAAAGTAATGAAAAGTGTTCTGAAAGGGCCCATTACTGAAATTATTTGCAGTCCCACTGGAAACTGAGGTCCTTTAAGCAGACTCCAGACATCACAGGTTTTTACTTACTAGTGTCTCATTTCTGAGGGTGTTCTGTAAGAGGAAATTAGTCATGGTGAGGGAATAAAAGGATTATCTCAATGAATATGAGATTCTCCAGTAAGTGTAGACAATAAATTGGTCATTAGTAGACTAGACTAATCCACATCATAAAATTTTATTAGTATGTGGATCCACTTGAACTTCTGTATTCCAGGGTGTCTCTGGGTTTGTTGCTTGATTGGGTTTGGGGTTCTGGTTTTTGTTGATTTTTTTTTTTAAGTAAGGCGCTGATTTTACAGGGAACTCAAAAGTTTGTGCCCCTTTGGACATTGTATTCTTAAAGCCTTTGAAGAAGGGTGTGAAACATAGTGCTGAGATGTTAAAGAATTAGAACTTCGGGTGTTTAAAAGTGGTCCTGATGCACCTGAAATGCATCAGATCAGCAGCCAGTGAATGGTGGGAAGGGGAAAATGTCTTCCAGTCCTTTCATCTGTGGTCTCTGCTCTCATAGTCAAAAGGGACTTTTTGCTTCCTTGTGGAAAATTTGGAGATTCCATCAGATGTGGAGCAAGGTGATCTCATGCTTGATTGGAGGCTGCCTAAGGTAGATGGGGATGTGAGAGCAGGGAAAGGTAATCTGGAAAAGGTAATCTGTTCGTGTTCCTGCTGAGCCATGGAGACAGCAGCCTCTTGCCCAGGAGCTGGGTAGAACTGCCCTTCTGTCTCCCCACTTGGTGCAGTGAGGTGAGTGAGTGCAGGAGCAAGACAGATGCAGGAGCAGGTGGATATGAGCTGTCTTTTCAGCTGACTGTGCTCCCTGTTCCCATGTCAGGGATATTACACACAGCTTTTGTAGAGCACTTCTGGATCTAGGGATGTAACTGGACATATCAAAAGGAATTAACATTAAAACTGTTGGAAATTATTTTGTGTTGTGTGTTGAAATCCTCTGCAGCTCATCTTTAAAAGCAGCAGCAAGATGTGGTAGTTAACACCAACAGAGAATAAATTGTTGCAGCCATCTGTCTGACAGACATCAGTGTTTAAAAACGCCTTTGCCTACGCTTCTCTCACTGACACAGTAGCTGGTCCTAGAAATTCAATTTTCCACAAATGGAGCTTATTGCAGACTGCAAGCTTCACCAATTTGATGTTTAATTGGGAGGTTAGGCCTCTTTATGATGTGCCAGTCTCCCCTGTCCCCTTTGGAAGTGAGCCTCAGGTGTGAGCTGCGTTGTCTCCCAAAATAACTGGAACATCCTCTGAGCTTCTGAGGTTTCAGATGTCCTTGCAGTTTAGGTATCTAAGCAGAAGACAGGCATTGTGCATGCAGGCTGGCATTTGTTTCTCTATCATTTTTTCAGTTAATGAAGTTTATCAACAGATGTGGGCGAGTTTGTTTCAAACTCAGTGATTCACAGCATGAGCTGCCAGTTAATTATTGTGTGCTTTTTTTTTTTTAACACTGCTTACTCATCTTTACTTTGTTCTTAATCTAGTTTCTCCTTTGATAATGTGGAGCCATGGAAACACTCATTTCAAAATAATTAAAAACAAGTAATTAAAAGAACCCCACACTACAATTATTTACCTTTACCTGTTCTTCAATTCCTGATCCTTCCCACTTTCCAGTCTTACCCATTTTCCCCTGTGTAACTTGTGTCTCTCCCTCACTTCAGGGGTTCAGGTGCTGCTGTGTGTGCAGGTCTGAGTGGGTCAGGGTGAGCTGGATCCCACACAGTCACCTTGGCCCAGTGCCTGAGGGTGGATTGAGCTGTATTAACAGCAGGGATAGTGTGGTGTGGCAGGCACGTGTGGGATGGAAGGAGGGTGCAGCAGCAGGGTCAGTAATTGGGGCCAATACCTGAGCAAAGATCTGTACCTGCACCAGGGCTGGGAATTAACTTACAAGATAAGAGCCATGATCCATGAACTCTGCCCTTGGCTGGAGCTGAGGTGGCTTACTGGCTTTCTGTAGCCCTGAGTTACCACTTCCTGAAGGAACAAAAATCCCTCTCTGATGCTGGACACTGATTTTAGTTTGTGTGGCCACAGAACTTGCACTCAGCAATGGACCTGCTCTTTATCTGTGTCTGATACTGAAAAAACATTGGACCTGGTCATTTACAAGCTGGAAATCTGAGAAGCTGCTCACAGTTTATCATTAAGAAAGTCATGTTATTTCACTCAGGGATTACCTGGGATACTCAGGTGTGTCCATTCCAAGCTACTGTAGCTGACTACACACACACAGAGCCAGTGGGAATTCAAGGAGGAAAAGATTGCTGCTGAAGGTCTATATTGACTGTTGTTTATTTAAAGGGCTCCTTCTGAAGTCAAGCCCTCTCCATTGTAGGGATATTTTGAATGCTGATATCATCTGGAACACAGCTGGTGGGTTCTGTGTGCCATCTCACTCTACACTTGACTTACCAAAAGCTGTTCAAATAAATGTTTGGGGAATCCTGTATTTCCCTTTGGAAACTTGGCAGCACATCCAATTTGCAAAGTATGATCTGATAATGAAATTTATTGGATGCTCTTTTATAATCTTGACCAAGAAACCCTGAAGTTTTCAGAAACTAGTGCAGGTGACAGTAATTTTGTCTCCATTCTCATCCTAAAAATCAGGGAAAAGATGCTTCCTCTTACATTGCTGTGCTTTGTTTCCAGGGGCAGACCGAATATGATGAATAGATCTGCAGTATCCATAATCCCTTCACTATTGCAAATGATCATGAGCCTTGTGAGGGATGCTGCCTTGGGTGTTGTTTTAGAAAACGAGTATTCTTATATTCTGTTAAAGCTGATAAAAGAAACATGTATGATAGAAATCTGGAAAGGAACAGTAAAAAAACAAAGCAAAGTGGATTTTTGGTTATGAAGTAGTAGGACTGGGGAAGAAGTGAGGAAGACATTTGCTTACTGTAGGAGAATCATTAAGTATGCACAGATGTTCCTTCATTTGATTTACAATACAAATTTTATGTCTTCACATTGTATTTTAGTCTTTTAGGTATGTGGAGAATGTCTCTTCTAGTTACTGCCTTTTTTTTTTTTTTTTTTAACCCTTTAATCCCTACTGGGATTTCCAATCCAGAAGCATTTGTCTTCAAATTGCACTCCTGGTGAAATAAGGGAATGATTTGGTGCATCTTCATGAGGCCATTTCATGATCCTTCCTACAACTTTTACCCAGACATTGATGTGCTTTAGGAGAAGAGTATGAGTTGAGCTCTTGTGGGAGAGATGGATCTGGGGTTCATGAACACCCAGGCAGTACCTGAGACCTTCCCTGAGTCTCCTGGTTTCTCCTAAGTTGCTTCCAGCTTTGGAGGGAAATTGCTGTGTCTGTGGGTCAGAGCCCTGTTGCAGTCACATCATCTTGTTAGCTTTCTGTGGAGATACCCACCATGATTCCTAGTTCTCTGGAAGCAACAAGGATTTTAATGGTTTAAAAATTAAATTCATTCTGGGCTTAATTGCTGTTTTCTGCCTAATTACTTTTAATTCTCTCTTGGATTTTTTTCACTTACAAGAGGACAGAGTAGAACTTAGTTCCTAAATTGCCAACTTTCTAGCCTGATTCCTGTGCTAAACTGACCTGCTGTCAACAAATGTTAAATGAATTAATTTGCATAGCAAACAGATGCAAAGTACTCCTTTTTCCAGGGGTACCATCTGTAGTTGCAGCATTTCTTGTCAGTTCTCCAAGTACACAGAAATTCGCATTCACAAATATCTGCAGGGTTCAGAGCCCTGGCCGAGGTGTATGAACACAAACAAACTGCACCCACCTGACTTTCCCTAAAAACACTCATGCATCATCTGGAGATTGCACATAGCAGCTTGACAAACATCAGCCTCTGAGAAGGGAAGGGACAGCCTGGTGGCTGGAGCTGTAACAGGAGGCTTGAGAAGTGTGGATTTATTTGCTGTTCTTCTACTGCGCTGCCATAATTACAGGCAAGATTAATGGTATAAACCTTTTTGTGGTCTAATTTTTAATAGCCCTGTCTTCTTCTGGCTTTGGTGAGGTTCAGGCTCCTGAGTGCCTGAGGGAATCTAGACCTCACTGTTCTTCACTCCTCTGTCTTTAATGTAGGACTGGCACCTCTGTATGTACCTTCCCATTGAAGCTGGTGTAAATACCAGTAGTTCAAGGATTTTGAAATTATTCATCCTACACACATCAACTGGGAATAAGCAACTCCTGTTGGCCTAAATTAAGGGTTTGGTCCCATGGAATCAAAACCTGGTTTCATAAGTGTGAGATGTGATGTTTAAAGACATGGCATAGGGACTCAGTGGATTCAGAGCCAGAAATATACTCCACCAGGTTGAGAAATGATGTAAAAGTATCTGCAGGTTCCTTTTGGGTACTTCAGAAGAAAGATGACTGCAAGAGCTCAATGGTAAACCAGTAATACTTGGGATGTGTCAAATAGTTTTTGTATGCAAGTGTTCTAAGCCTTTTTCTAAGGAGGACAGAACAGTGTGGTGCATGCCTGTACATCTTGTCCTGCAGATGTCACTTGCAGTGTTGCAGCCATAGGTGACTCTGCAAGTGACTCCTTCTGTCTTCGTGTTTGTAACATGTGTGTACCAGACACGCTCTGCACACACTGTTTGGAGCAGGAGTGTGGGTGCCTGTGGTGAAGAAGGTTTGTCAAGCAACATGTGGTCTTACTTGGGCAGAAGAGGTCTCTCTTTGCCCCTGAAAACACCTGTATTGAGTGTATCAGTGATGTTGGTGTGCCTGGTTTTTCTTCCCATCTCTGCGTGCTGAATCTGAGGAACAAAAAGAAGTAGGGTTGTCAAAACCAGGTTCTTATGCCCTCCTTTTTTATTAATGATTAATGTGGGGCTTTTCTCTGAAGAAAAGCGCCTGGGAATTAGAGCTTTCAAAATGCATTACTTTCAAGCTCTATCCATCTTTACATCCTGCAGGCATGATAATAGTATGTGGTGACAGTCACATAATATTTGTCCTGTGTGCACTCATATACTGGAGGCAGCCTCCATCTCCAGCTGACTGAGGTAAAAGGCACTTAAGTGCAAATCTGTGACCTGGAAGTGCTGCCTAGTGCAGAGCAGGGCGCAGGAGGTGAGGCTCAGGTGATGCTGCTGCCAGACAAGCAGCCCTTGGTGTCAAGGGAGCTTTGCTCACTGAAGCATGGCAGAACAGAGAAGGTAGAAACTAAATG
This sequence comes from Drymodes brunneopygia, assembly GCA_013400955.1. Lineage (NCBI taxonomy): Eukaryota > Metazoa > Chordata > Aves > Passeriformes > Petroicidae > Drymodes > Drymodes brunneopygia. The sequence continues at coordinate 194,998 of VZTZ01020219.1, read as the reverse complement.
CTGGCACCTGAAAACTCACATTTCCCTCTTTCTTACAGCAGCAAATTTGCATTAGTACAGAGCCCTCCTTGGTAGCTGCACTTCTCCCCAACTCCAAAAAGGAATTGACAAAGTCATTTGTTTGGCGTTCCCTCTTACTCAGTGTGTTCCCCTATCCTAGTTCAGGTAGTCCTTTCCTGTGCTTTTGCAGGACAGTTGTTTAACCAAGATCTTCTGGTTAAAGGTTTAAAAGGACACTTTCTAAAGATTGATGCTTCCCAGTCCCACCCAGGGGAGCTGAGGGCAGGTGCTGCCATCTCTGTCCCCCACTCAGCCGCAGTGCTCAGGGCTGCTGTGCTCGTCTTGTGTTCAGAGTGGGTGCAGCCTTTGGGAGATTGATGCTCCAGGTACTGGAGTTAATGATACTGTCAGTTTTTTGGTGTGTAACAGGTACTTTTGAACTGGACTTTCAGAGAAGGAATAGTTTTAAAAAGAGATAAAAACAGAAACAAAACTTGCCTGTGAATCTTTGCTTTGGAGGCAGCAAGTTGCACGAAGAGGGAGAAGCTTATCTGCCCAACCCAGACTGGAAAAAAATCAACTCAAATTAAAAACCCACACAAAAGAGAGGAGTGAGCGAAGGCAGTTTCTTAATTAGCTTACTGATTCTGTGCAGGATCACAGCATATGGCTGTCCTGGGGCTTATATGATGAGCAGAGCGTTTAATTCGTGCTAGTAAGGAGCTGTTAGGGTTCCTCCTGACAGTTCCCAATGTTTAGCTTGTAATATAAATAAATTATGCATAGATTTTAGCAGCAGAGACATAACCTAGTTACATGCAACCTTTAATGCTTTACAATCATATCTTGAGGTATAAATTTAAAGTTGTGCACTTGCTTACTGCCTTCTGTCATTACTTAGGAATGAATCTAGGTCCCTCCTCCCTTGACTGTTAGGAAAGGGAATCTACAAAAATGTCTGTTGCTGTGGTGGGATGAGAGCAGGACTGCAGCAAAGCTCCCTGCAGTCACTCTTAACAGACATAGTCTGCTTTGGAAGGCTTGTGAGCCCTGATGCTTTGTTAGATTAGTGCCACCTCCTTTCTGTGTTTTTGAGATGCTTTTCACATGGCAGCAAGCACATATGATAAAGCAAGCAGAGCCTCTTGGCCTTTCCTCCAGCCAGAGACTGGAATAATTTGGAGGCTAAGCGGCTGCTGGGCATCATGGAATTCTCGTGTAGTCCGTTTCTGCATCGTTTTGCATTACAGGAGAGCAAGCTAAGGCCCTCCAGGTAGGTCATGCAGGAGGTGACCAGTCAGCATTTTACTGAAAAGACATTGCAAGATGTTTTGGGTATAGAATGCCACAGATAACGAGGTACAGATGTCAAATCCATCCGTTGTTAAACCGTACTCTGGAGCCCCAGTCTGTTTCAGAGAGCTCTTGTAGGCAGTGCAGATGTGGATATGAGGTGTGACAGGGTGCCCTGCAGATCTGTTGCTCTGTACCACTGTTGCTGGAGCACAGATGAAGCTCGTGAAGCCCTTTTCCAGGGGTGGCTTTTGCTGTGTCCTCTCGAGCTAATGAAACCAACTGCTTTATTTCAATAGGGGGAAGGGTTTGCGTGCAGAGAAACTGGGGCTGCTCTGCTGCTTCTCTCTTGGGTGTAACTGGTCAGCAAATGCTGCAGTGGAGCAGCAATGTCCAGTGGGATCTCCTGCCCAGGTCTGAACAGCTGCTCCCTACCTAAATCAACATCGGTACAGCTCTTCTGGCGTTCTGTGCATTTCATTTGGACTTTGGCTTCTTTCTGCTTTCTTTACCATATTCTCTGCTTGAATTCTGATTGAGCTCCCTGCTGCCAAACTCCATTGTGCTGTTCAGGGCCCTCTGACCAGAGCTGCCTGGATCAAGCTATCTTTGTGTCACAGGCAGCTTCTTTCTTTTTCGCTGTTGTTTTCAGAACAATGAACTTTAATACCAATTAAACTTCCTGGTACTTGATGTGAACTGAAGTATGGAATCCATTCTGTTTCTGCATGAAATGATGGAATGATTTTTAAGTGTTGTATATTCCTCCTTTGAGACATAGTGGACGCTTGGAAATAGAGTTCATTTACTACAACTATTATTGATCCATATCCTTTGGCTGGCATCCAAATAAAAATTCCTTATTGTGAAGCAGAGTGTGGGTGTGGAAGGGTGTTTGTATAGCAAGGGTTCTACCTGCCAGAGTAGGTGGACAGAACAACTAATATATTTTAAGTTAGATTTGTGAGAAGTTGATAGTCTTTTATCAGCTGAAGTATGCAAAACTCAGTGTCTGGACAGCAAAGCCTCAGTGGTGGTGCTGGTCAGAGTCTAGCAAGGGGTTGGAAAGAGCTGATCACAGTCTTGGCTTCAGCTCTCAGCTGTGGCTCTTCCAGGGAAAGGTGAAAGTGTTACCAGGAGGATGTCTTAAAAATTTCCAGTTCAACTTCCTATTTTTAGAGAAAGCAAAGTCTCCAAGCTGTTGTCTTCATTCCCAGCTAGATCTCCAAAGAAAGTGCTTTTTGCACCTGCTGAACTGAGGCAGGAGGGTCAGTGTTCGGTAACGCTCCGGCCTCGGCTTCATCTACAGCACTGTGGGACAGCAACTGATGGTGCTCTCCAGCCAAGTGACACACACAGCAACAGTCCTGGAAATACTGGTTTTCATTTTCAGAGAAAAACATGTCTCTGCCTTTATTTTCAAGCTTCTCTTCATCATGAAAAAAAAAACTGTGCAAAAGCTCTCCACATCTCCACTCTGTCTGTCGGATTGTTAGGGAGAGCACAGAGGGGACGCTGCCACATGATTGCATTGAAAGAGTGCAAATTAAGTACCCTGTACTTAATTACTTTTAAGTCTTTTCTCTTGAAGATAATTTTGGTGTGTGGCATAGACAGTAGTAACAGCTCACCTCTCCTAGGGGTGATGAATGCCAGCACTGTTCCACAGATGTAAATGTTGCATTCAGAAGTGCATATTATTAAGACAACTCTTTGGTGATAATGATAACCTTATTAAGGCATGAACAGATTTCTCAGCACATTCGCCCCCATTTTCTGAAGTCTTTAATACCAACAGACTGCATTCCTTGCCTGATGAGTTTCTGTGCTCGTAGGTATTTACTTTTATGTAACATTTACTTAGTGCTTCTTCTTTGGTTTGTTTTTATTTCTTTTCCCCAGGGAAAGTATCTATTGGAACATCATTACAAATTCTCTTTCACTAGTCCTGGCCACAGTCTGGACTCCAAGAATTTGAGGGAGAATCCAAGTTGCTTTTTCCAGCTAAAGACTAGAGATAAAAAATCTCTGCAATGAGATTTGTGCTTTACTGTTTTACATGAAATCAGTTGTCCAGTTGGTTTCTTTCCTATATACCTGGAGTCATGTGGGCAGTAATTCCATGTTTTCCTTCTAGAATTGTTCTTCAGACTGTGTTGTGTGTATTTACAGAAAGCACACCCAAAGTTTCTATTACCCTTTGCAGTGTGACATAAGAAAGACACTTCCTTTTTTAAAATATATTTGTCATTTAATAGACTCTTGGAGAAGTATTGAGAAGCAGGAAAGTCAGGGGAAGCAGCAGAGGCCTTCCTGGGAGGGAGGAGACAAGGCAAGGGAAGGGGACTGCACAAAACACTGGGGATGAATGGCAGGTCTCATTTGTCACTGGTTTGTGTAAAAGTAGTTTTAGTAGTTCCCCTTCACCATTCCCAGCCTTCTGAAAGGGCAGTCAACTTTATTTTCATTTGTAACAGGATATTTGCCCATCATCAGTGCCTCAAAAGCCCTGCCGAGTCGTTCAAACTTCAATAAGTAGCTTTGACTTAGATCTACAGAGGTTTTTGATATTAATTTGTCCCAGCAAGCGAATCAGTGAGATCATTTGTTTCATTCTAAAATCCAGTTCTTGCATGGCATCCTGTCTCCTAAGTAACAGAGTTTGCAGCATCTCAGCTGGGGTCTCAGCTGCTTTTCTATTTGACATCTTGTGTGAAACACTCCATCTACTGAAGAACTACTTCTGGTGTAAAACAATACTTGTCTAATGTGTAGAAAAGTTCAATGTAAAGCAAAGCTCTCTACTTTACCCAGTCTGGATGCCATATGTTACACATGTCCATTGCATGAGTTTTTGCAAGTTTCTGGCCTGGGTGGGGCTGTGCATTCCTTCTGTGGAGGGTTGCCCTGTGTGGGGGGACTGCAAATCCTCTGTTAAATGCTGGAATCAGTCATGTTTGCTGATTTCCATCACTCTTGGAAGAAGAGTGTTCAGAAACCTTGCTTTGAAAGCTTCCTTTGGACAATGGTTTGGTTACATCTTTCATTCCATGATGTCTAACAGATGTAAGAAGCAGAACAATCCTAGTGCAGATGTGAAATGGGAAGAGATTTTTCCTGACTCCTGTCCATGGAATGCACCATCAGGTTGATTATTCCATGGTAGTTTCTGTCCTTTTTAATGATAAATGCCAGCAGTAGCTCTCCTTTTGTTTGCATGCTTCAGCCCCTCCTGAAGACCCAATATGAATTTGGTTAGTGACTACCAGGTGATGCTTTTCAAGGAGGTGGATGGTAGAAAGTCTTAACCCCATGGCAGAAATGCAACCTACCATTTTCCTGGGTGGCAGGGACTTGTGAAGGTGGCTCTGGATCATGGAAACCAAACCTGGCAGCACTTCTCATGGGATTGGCAGACGAGAACTTAGTCAAAGCATCATTTTCATAGGCCCACCTTGGTTTGGAGCTTAGAGATGTTTGGCATGGATCTGAAATGCAGATGTTTCCGTGGGGATTGGGAGATCTTCTCTGCCTTTTGCAGTGTTGGAGTAGCAGGAAGAGCAGACTCATGAGGCAGGTGCTGATCTCCCTGGGCTTCATCTGAGATCTGCCTGGACTGCTGGGACAGGAGTGGGAGCTGAGCCCTCCTGTGAGTCTGGCTTATAGTTATAGACAAGGAAATGGGCTTTGTTTTTCTGTGGTAGATAAATCCCAAGGGCTGCAGGAAGCTCATTACCCAAGGAGGGAGGACTAACAAAATCCCCAGAGTTGGGTATTTATAGAGCAGATGTTTCTGCATGAGATACTCGTAAGGATGCATTTTGTGATGTGCTAGTTAAAGCATTAAAATTGCAAAGTTTGATGTCTGGATAACTTAGTCATAGCACTAATTAGCTATTAACTTGATCCTGCAGAGTTTTCATGCTTATTTATGTGTGATATATGTGGAGATTTTTTCTCAAGGCATTCATTTCCAGTAAATTTTTCTGTAGTTGAACAGACAGTAAGTGATACCAGCAGGCCACACTCTTCCTGATACAATAACAACATTATCAATGTCTACCTTGATATTAGGATACACAATGCTGTGATGCTGTTCAGAACCCAAGCAGTAAAACAAATGTGGTGCAAGTGTGGTAGCACTAATGAAGCATAGAAAAATCTCTTCTGAATGGGCCATAGGGCAAGGAAGGTGTGAAGGTTGAGCTGTTTTGCCTTTAGTTTGCAAGTGTTGCTTATGAATTCTGACACTCTTAAGACTTAATGAGGGAATAAAAAATGTGATACAGAGCTCCAGATAAGACCATTTATAGAGCATTTCTGTCACCCTGAAGCTTAATAAGTAGTGTTCCACATTAATAGATGTGCTTGAAGGTGGAGCTGCAATCGTTTATTGTTATAACTCCTGAAAGGTATCTCAGATAATTTGAATTATAATTTCAGTTTCATAAAGACGTAGCATTAAAATTCACATTTGTGTTTTTGATACAAAAGGATTAGTAGAACTGGAGATGGGAAAACAGCATGTAGAATTCTCTTCCATCTATCCTGTGGAATCATTTTAATATCCACTTTACCTGCCTCCTATCATCCATTGCTAGAGGTGAGGCTGTGTTAGGATTTGAGGAAAGGATTCCTTTATCTGTGCATTTCATTTGTGTTCTTAATTGAAAGTTAATGTGCTGTTACAGCAACCAGCTCACAATTAAGTGCCTTCAGATTTTGAGAGGTCTGTGAGAAAATGTGGGTTTTCCTGGCTATCCAATTAACTCAGCAGCCTGCCCAGATGACCGGGACACGGGAGGGGACCATGATTGATTTGTTAATTACTTGGAGATTGGCAGTCCCTCTAGTTAAAAGCAGCAACCCGTCTGCATGATCCTGATAACAGAAGGTAATGATGGTGTCCTGAACTTTTGAGCGGTAACTTTACACGGTTCTGTGGGATTCAAAGACCTGAGAGCTGAAAGGTTGTCTGTGTTACCATCAAAATTACTGTCTTTCAGCTTTGGGAAGACCTCCCATATAGGTTTGGTCAGTGAGCACTATTAAGAGCAATTTTGTCACTTCGTTTTCCCCCTAAAGAAAAAAGGGGGAGGAGAAGACAGCATTTGGAAAATTGGCTTGAATTTTATTTATTTATTGGGTAATGGCAGGTTGATGCTTATGCAAGGCTGGAGTATCTGTTTGTGCTTGCTTGGATGAGTGAGGCCAAGTTCAGAGGTCCCTTCTGACAGTCTCTGCAGTCACTGATAAGTGTAACTTTTAACAGCTCCAAGTAGCCTTTCACTCTGTCTCACTTCTTCTACCTGTGCCATTCTCTTCTGCAGTGTTTTGAGAAATTTAAAGCCATGTAAATTGTCATCCTTTCCTTACTAAAGGTGACTGATCCAGGCTTTGTGCTGAATCTGCTGCACACAGCTTTTTCAATTTCTGTTACAATGATACTGCTGAGCAATCTTGTGACTACATGTTTTTCCTAAGGTGGTGAAAGTACCTTTCTGTTTGGAACTGCTGGTTTTGAAATTAAATTTTTGGTTTGCATATTGTTCGTTCTGCAGGCTCCAGCCTGGTTTAAGGTGAGTCCCTGGACTCGCCAGCAAAGCAGAGAAATGTGTTTGTAGGCACCTCTGGGATGGTGTTCCCCTTTCTGTTCAGGCTCAGAGAGTTGCAGATGTGCATTGCCCATACTTCACTGAGATCAGTAGGTTTGTCAGTCTGCTTGGCCTCCTAATTGTTCATTCAAGGTGATGACTTCTTAATAATTGTAGTATAAATCAATGCACCTTCAACTTCTTAGTGAAAGTTACAGGGCTACATTTTCTTTCAACTCTCTCCTGTCAGGAATGTAAGTTCAGATGGAGCAGAAGCACGCAGGAGACTCAGAGAGTGTGATGGCTTGGTGGATGCCCTCCTTCACGCGCTGCAGTCTGCGGTTGGCAAGAAGGACACAGACAATAAGGTGAGCTTGAGTATTAAAATACAGTGGATGTTTGCATTCATTTACACTGAAGTGTTGCACTGGGATGCAACTTCTGTTTGCTGGTATCAGAGGGGATGATGTTTGCCTCAGAAAACAGAGTAATTGTCTTCCTCTCATCTCTGGTAGCTGTGGGGTACTGCTGATGGGGTATCAGCAGGATGCTGCTGTGTTTCCCTCTATGGCTGGTGAGGGGAGCAAAGGCTGGTGGCTGAGAGAGGCGGGGAGAATAGTCCTTTATTGTCAGTGACATTATTGCTATTGTTCTGCATTACTTAATTGGCATTTGTAAGTGCAGTCTCTCAAACTAGAATTGAGTCCCATTTGCACAAAGCAGCAAAGGAGTCAGTTCTCATTTTAAAGACTTTATTCAGCACCATCTCTAAAGACTGAAATGCTTAGACATTAATAAATGTCTTCAGACCTGCAGCACTTTCACTGTGGCTTTTTTTTGCTGCAGATTTTATTAATCTGTTTTTATTTTCATCTCATCCCATGGCACTTAAAAGTGTATTTATATGCATGAGGAATATCATAACTTTAACCTGTTTTTAAAAGAGCACACTATTTCTTTATAACACCAGAAGTCTTGTAAAGCACCGTTATTTTATTCTTTTTGAGTCCCACCATGTGATGGCCTGAACAAGGGAGTTACAAAGCCCTGCACTTAATCAGGTAATTTTGGAAGTGGATTTTGTAACCACCTGGTGGTTTCCATTGCAACCTACAGAGCATTGCTCTTGTCAGAACCTGATGTGCTGTGGATTAGCTATTACTACAGGACAACGTGTGTTCTCATTGAAATCCTCACAAGGCCTAGGTTTTGACCCAGAGAAAATTTAATAAAATGGGCCCCTTGGAGATTGTAAATGTTGGAAGAGCAAGAGAGAGACTTGGATTAAAATAAGATCCTTATATGATCATTTTCTGCTGTGTGTTTGATCTTTTGGTGAATTGTATTCTTTATGTAAGATCAAGTGGTATTTTTGATTAGAGAGCTTTCATTTTGAATGGATACTATTTATGTAGCGCTTCACTTTTGGAAAAATAAAATTGGATTTAGAAGAAGAATGAACTTTAATTTAAGGGTCTTGACTAAATCTTCCTTGAGAGCTACACGGTTTTCCTGGGACAGATGGCATTCTTTTTTCAATTTCTCCAAGCCCTCCTCTATACAATACAGTGGATTGTGGGTAAGAGGGTGCAGTATTTCTTATAACATCAATTTCTCTGTAACAGTCTGTGGAGAACTGTGTGTGCATCATGCGGAACCTTTCCTATCATGTCCACAAAGAGGTCCCCGGAGCTGATAAGTACCAAGAACTAGATGCTGGTCAGACTACAGGCACAGGAGGCTCCCAGAAGAAGAAGAAAGATGATGCTGGTTGTTTTGGTGGAAAAAAAGCTAAAGGTATGTGTTGCAAAAAGCTCAGAACTGGGGTAACATTGCTGTGCAGTCCTGCTCTTGCAAGCACATTCATCGTGCTCGTTTAGGATGGTGCAGTTTGTGAAGTGTTTGCAGTGTCCTGGCATGTGTTTATCTCCTGTGTTGCATCATTGTTAGATATTTGGGATTCTTTTTTCCACGATTGCTGGAATTTTGTTTGGCTTTAAACAGGAGTGCTGCATGCTGACAGATGACACTCTGCTACTGGAAAAAGGTGGATGTGCTCTGCCTCTCCTCTGCGTTGCTGTGTCCTTGCATCTGTCAGATCTCTGCTCAGTCCCCTTGCCTGGCTGTGTAGCATGTGTGCCCTCCTTGGGAAGCCAGGCCAGCATGGATCCATCCATCCATCCATCCATCCCCGTGCATGGCACTCCTGCTTGTACATCTTCCATGCCTCCAGACTCTCATACTTGAAAACAAACTAAAAGCTTCCCCTCCCACTCAACCAAAATGTACAACCTTCCAATTCAGTCACTATTTGAGTAATTTAAATTGCAAACATGATTTTGTAGCTTTTAATTGTCAGTCACTTTTAGACCTGTTCTCTCCTCTGGGGCATGAGTGTTGCAAATGAGTTTCATTATAAGAGAGGATTAATGGTCTCAGAAATCCCCCTTCCATGTTTCCTTTACAAAGAGACACTCAAATTATATCCGTTTTCTTTGTTGTTTTAGAGAAATTACTATCCTAGACTGAATTCTGTTTTCTTTCCTGTCTTAGAGAAATGACTATTCTAGATGAATTCAGAGATAATTAATTCCACTTTGTATCTAGGCTTCATTCTCCTCATTCATGTGTACACACATCCTGGCTTATTATTTACAGCCAGGTACAAGGAAGGTTTTTGCCCCTGAAGAGCTGATATGGAGTTGTCTGAACTTGATGGACTGTGTGCTGCACGTTACTCTTTGATCTGACCTGTACAAGTTATTAAAATAGTACGTGTTTCCATATGTGTTAGGGAAGTCATCACAGTGTGAACTTGCTTTTGCAGCCTAGTCTGTCATCAACTACATTTAAACTGTTTAAAATAAAAAATTGGTGGGAATCTTCTAATGACTGGGGGGAAAACTAAAGAAATAATTCTGCCTGCCTGGCCAGCCTGTTCTCACAGGGAGTGACTGAACCTGCAGTGTGAGACCCTTTGGAAACCTTGCACGTATGCTGACATGAGCCTGTTCCCTGCCACTTGCAGTCCCTTTGTTTCGCTTGAGAGCAACACAGTCATTGGAAACACTTTCAGCCATAAAAGTTCTGAGTGCCCTGTGGGAGGAGGGTGTTGTGCTGAGAGAGACCCATCCTCATGCCCTCGATGGCAGTGACCAGGTAGGGCTCTCAGGTGTGTGTCCCACACCAGGTGCCTGCCTGGGCCCACCAGAGATTCATCTCCTGCGGCTGTGCACCTGGGTGCTTCCTGCTCATCAGCTGGAGCACCAGCTCATGTCTTTTTGGACAAATTGGTCTCAAAATCATCTGACACTGGGGGTGAGCCTGTGGCTTGCAGCAGGCAGTGCAGGCACTCAGTGACAGCTTGGGTTTGGCTCTGTGTGTTTGGCAGGAAATGACAATATATTTTAATGTTTTTTTTCACCTTTTTGCAATGCTCTTTTGAAAGCGTGCTGTTCCCCAGAGGGAAATCAACTGGTGATAATGCTGAGCTTACAGCTCGTAGGATGTAGATCAAAAGAATAGAGGATCTCAGATGACTGTTGTGTTTAAAAAATAAAAGTTAAAATCCATTCATAAATGTGCTTTTAAAATCATAAAGAGAAGTTCCCTTGTCTCGCTGTTAAATTTATGTGGATACTGGTCTGAACCTACCTTAATTTTCTTAGTCTAGAACTTCAAAATCGATCTGTTCTGTCCTTTCTTGTTCACTTAATCTCGCAGTGTTTCCATGTTTATTTTATTTCATGGTCATTGATCACAGCGTTTCAAACACCTCTGCAAAGGGCTAGTCAACCTTCTGTCCCCTCAATTCTGTGAGTGCCTTTTCATTTAATAAAAAGAGAAAGAAAAGGAAAAAATATAAGCTATGCGAAGAAAGATTGGGGGTTTTCAGCAGGAACAAAAAGGAGAAAGTGAAACACCTTGGTTTGGTTTTTTAATTGATTAAACTTTCGTAGTCTTGCAATACTCAGGTTTTGAACCTGTTCTGTGAAATTCTGCCTCTTTGTGACTGTTCCTTTGTATTTTCTTCATTCTGTAAATTTTTGTTTTTCTTTTGCTGCTTTTCTGGTAATTAGAGGAGTGGTTCAATCAAGGTGAGTCTGCAATACTTTCTTTTCATCATCACCATAATGTGCTTTGTTCGGCTTTCACATGCAAGGCTAAGAGCTGAGATCAAGGTCTTGTTCATCCACCTTCTCCTCTGCTCCCCCAGCACATCCTCCTTGTTCATTTCAACAGACATGGGAAAATCCTCTGAGCGACCTTTTGCAGTTTAGTATTTCCGCACCAAGAATGGAAAGCACAAGGATTTATTCATTCCTGGTGTAAGTGCAGTAGGGGAATTGCTGTGCAGCTGGCCTGCTAACCCCAGGAGAGCAGGAACACCCAAGTGTGTGGGTTCTGTCACCAGCCCTGTCAGATGGAAGGGTCTGCTGGCTGGGCTGGGGAGTAGAAGGAGCCGTGAGCTGCAGCAGCTTGGGTGTGTATTCTCAGGGTGCTTGGTGCTTTCTGTGCTTGGGCACGTGCCTGGGCTGCTGCAGCTCTGTGACTGCACACACAGGAGCTGGATGTCTCGGGGGATAGGCTTCATTTTCTCATCCTAGCACAGTAAGTAAAACTGCACCTGGAATACACAAGTCTGAGGCTGAAGCTTCCCTCAGCTGGGAAGTTGATAGGCTGTGGGTGCCTGGGATACTCCATTACTGGGACTGATTTGGGGGTGTAGACAAGGGGCTATTTCAGGTTGCGGCACTTCAGATCGTGGGTTCTGGAGGGTTGGGCCAAAGGAGGAATATTGGGGAGGGGGAAAAAAAACAATCAAACAAAATCTAATTGTTCCACCCAGCAAATGGTGCTGGGTAGTGTTCTGCAGGACACTGACTTTGGACTGTGAGTAGTGAGGCTGTGGAGGATGGACTTTGTTGGCAGGACAGAGCTCAGCCTTTGATTTCTGTCACTCCTTTGTGGCCAGTTCGGTGTGTGTATTAATGAGCACTGGTGAGGATAAACTGGGGATGTTATGAAGAAGCACTTTCCCTTAAACTTTTATTTCAACCAGAAAGAAAGCATTTGGGAATTAATCCTTCAGCAGAAATGGTCTGGCTGCACCATGGTTTGCTTATCCAGTAAAGCAGAACGCTATTTGAGGAAGATCAACAACAATGTTAGTGCTTAATAACACTGGGTCACACTTCAGAGTCTGTACGGAGTTTCTGACAGATGGAAAATGCTGAAGGTCATGTTTTGGTTGTTTCTTACATAATGACAAGTAGCAAGGGGGGAGAGGGGAAGAATTTTAATCCCGCTGTTTCAGAGACTGTAAATTGCATCTTGCACAAGCAGGTCTCATGTCAGGCAATTTTCCCAAAGCAGAGTGCTGTGCCAGTCCTACAGCCAGGTCTCATAAAGCTGGCCTGTCAGCAGGTATGTTCTGAACTGTCTTTGGCAGAGTTTGGAGCTGTGCTTCTGATCCAACAGCATTGGCTTTTCTCTGACACACCTCGGGCTCGAAAGCCTGGAGAACCTGGACATGGGTGGAAATTGAGATGTACAAAAATGGATCTTAAACTTCTCTCCTACTGCAAGTGCATGGTTTGTGCTGTGGTTTAAGCATCCATGTGGTGCACACCCGATTGAGAAGATCCAGGAAGCAGCAGTGGTTTGCTCCATACAAATCCCAGCCACGTGGATTCTGGGTGTGTGTTCACATCCCTGTTTTGAAAAAATGCACAGGGTTGAGGTACAGAGCAGGGTGTTCAGAGCTGCAGAATCTGGCAGTGGCACTGATTTTCTCATGTTATCAGGGGGATATGGCAATGGCTGAGAGGGTTATAATCAGTAAACTCTTGAATTGCTAAATTTGGTCACCTTTTTAGAAACTCCAAACCAGTATTTATGAAAATCAAATGGGAAAAATAGCTGCTGGGCCTCAGATTGAAATCTTTGCTTTCTGGGTGGATTTGTTTTGGAGTCGTCTTGCAGCTTGCTCACCTTGTCTCTGTAGAAAAGCCCTGGCAAGTGTAGGTGTTTGGGGTATTTCCAAACCAAATCCATTTGATTAAGCAAATAATTTGTAGAGTTGAAGTTCCCTTGGTCAGAGTTCCGTGTTCTGAACTGCTGCCATTGGTAAGCAGCTGGCAGCTCCTGCTTTGAACAGACGGGCTTTGCCCAGCAAGGTGGGAGTTCCTCAGAGGGCTGAGACACAAACCAGCAGAGGCTCCTCCAAACCAGCCAATGTTTGCTGTCTGGCCCAGAAATGGAGAGACAGCAACTGAAGAGCCCAGAGCACAGGTGGAGGGTGCTGTCTTTATGAAGGATGGGTCAGTAAATAGGCAGCTGCTTTGGCATTCCCAGCTCAAAAGTAGCAGCCAACACTGCACTCCTGGGCAATTCCTTCTTAACAAGTTGTGCACAGACACAGCGTTTACTAAACACTGCCACTGGGAAGAAAGGAACTCTTTCTGTGCCATCCTAGTTCTGCAGGGCTGATAGAAGTGCCAAACCAACCTTTAAATTACAGAGAGAACTTTTGAAATGGGTAGTTGTGTCAAGTAAGGTCTGGCTCTCTGAGAACATGTTCTGAGGTTTAAACTGTCTAATAGCAGAGACATAAAATTCGGGGTCGTGAAAAAACAGTTTGTTCTACTTGTAGATAAGATGGAGTCACATTTATTGGTCTGACTTAAATCTGTAATCTTTCCTAAACACTGACTTCCTTCCTTGAATGCTTTTTTTTTCTTTTCATTCTCTCTGCCCTGCTTTTTCCTGTCAGTGCTCTGAGGGTCAACAAGGGTTTGCAGCCAGTCACTGGGTTCAGCTGCCATTATGAAATGCAAAGTTCTTTGGTGTAGAGCACTTTTTCGTTCTGGTATTTGATTCCCCAAGCAATGTGTTGCTCTTTCCACAGAGCAAAAAATTGATGGAAGGCTGCAAAGTGCCACTGTTTCCTGTCCCTTCCTTTAGAAAAGATACCTTTCAAGGAATGCTGTGGTACCTGGCTGCATGACCTTTTGGCAGCTTAGATGGGCTTTTACATACTTTGGTTAAGGAAATTACTTCAAACTTCTGGGTGCATGTTTTGTTTTGGACAACAGTTGAAGTTGGCTGGTATTCTGTGTTGGCATCTTGAAAGAAAAGTGTGTGTTTCCATCCCCTCCCAAAGAAAGGGAGAGGATGGAATACTACCCTAAGGGAGGTTTTCCCTGTTCATGTTCTTTCTAAATATTCTAACAGTATTTAAAAGCTCTAATTCTTTCTGTACAGTACTGAGTGTTTTTATCCTTTTGTCAAGAGGAAAGGTAGAGTGACCCATTCAATTCACTGTGCATGTACCAACCCCTGACGTAGCAGGGCAGGGCCTGGCCTTTCCCATCTCGTGACCTGTTGGCAGTCAGTTCTCAGGCTAATCTCCTCATTACATTTTCAAGGACTATTTTTCTGTTTGCTTTTAAGTGGCCTGACTGGTGGAGCTTCCAGCCCTTTCTGTAAAACCTCCATTATCAGTCTGGTAGTCCTTGTGCAGAAGCCACTTCTGGCAGCTTAAATTGCGTTGTCCGAGTTCATCCCATCGCACCTGCCTTCCCTGCTCTGGAGGGACAGGGACTAAATAACTTGATTCCTCCCCCCCCCCCCGAAGAATTTGGGAAAGCTAAATTGCACACTGCTGTCCTCAGAATCCATGCAGATTCTTGCACTGCCTTCCAAATCTCTCTCTGCTGCCAGTATTCCTCTGATGGCAAGGTTCCTGCTTATCCCACAGCATCCATGCGGGCTTACCCAAGGCAGTGTGTCTCCTTGGGGGCATGGAAACTAACCCTTCCCTCCCCTCATGTTTATATAACCTTGAATTCTCAACCTAACTGAAACTAAAAGTGCAGGTTTTGTTCTGTTTCTATAAAGGATTGTATAAATTAAAGCTGATGTAATGGTTTGACACTGTTTCTTAGAAAAAGTATGGAATTATTTCTATTAGCTTGTAATAAATAGCAAAAAATTACACTTTGTTGATTGAAGGGCAATTCAAGGTTAAGTTGTTGGCTGCTGTCTGTACAATATATTAAATGTAGGTCTTCCTGCCTGATAGTTGGCATTGAGAATAGAGGCTGCAAAGCAAAGCTGTTGTTTTTTTGCTCTGCTGCTGAGTTTTTGCTTCAGCTAAGCTTCAGGTCAAAATTCCTCTGTGAAAACAAGTAAACTCTGGGTTCCTGAGGGAGGGGCACAGCTTTGCCAAGAAGGGAAATGGCACAATTTTCCAAGGTTTAAAGCACTCTTAAGACTCTCTGAAATGCTAGTGCTAAGCATGTTTGCAGATCAACCTGAAAGCAGCACGGGTGTTTGTCCCTAAGTTTGCTCATGCTAAAACCACAACTGAGCAGCTGAACTGCGAGTCAGATACTTACAGTTATGGGTAGCAGTCTGTGATTTATATTCTGGGTCAGTATCTTCTCCCATCTTGTAGATGCACACGACAGTAACTTACCTGTCAGTATATTGACAGTCTTCTCCATCTGTTGTCTTCTTTTTTGCACAGGAAAGAAGAATGGAGATTTGGACAGGAATTTTGATACACTTGATTTGCCTAAGCGGTCTGAAGCAGCAAAAGGTAATGCTAATGTTTGTGCTTTTGGAAATAACAAGTAGCTTGGGAGCTGGAGGCTCTTAAAGGGGCTTGAGACATGAGTATATCAGGCTGATCTCTTTCTTTTGTGGTCAGTTAATTGAAATAATGGATATAACTGTACATGCTGTTATCTAGAGTTGAACACTGGCTATGAATTTTTATCTAAAACTGCTGAATTGGTGGAATCTCGTAGAATCCTGTCTGATTTGGTGTTAGGTGATTGTAACTCCAGAGAGGGGTGAGTGCAAGCTCTCCTCCTCTGCAGCTCCAATTGCAACCCACCTGCACCAGACGTCACTGTAAGGAGTTGTGAAATGCACTCCGTGAGGGTACTTGACATTAGCCCTTTTCCTTCCCTGGCATCTCAGTCATTCAGCGTTCTGTGGAATTGGATGTCAGCAGGGATTTAGGGTTTTTGCTTTTACTGATATTCTGTCTTCCCCTGAACACAATATTCCTCCCTGTCTGCAGTGAGCAGTACTTGTAGTTTTCAAAAATCTGGGAGGTTCACAGAAAAATTCTTCTGCATTATGCTTCTTTATTTCAGCTCTGGCAGAGGTGGAATCTTTCACAATTCTCATTCCCTTCTTGCATGCTTGGTACCTTTTTAAACTGGAGATTAGGAAGTGATTTGGGATTTTGTCAGAATTCTTAGAGCATTGGATGGTGTTTTGAGACTTGCACGGGTTTTGATTTGAAGTGTGTGCAATGTCTCTGCAAAGATCCAGCCATTGTCATGGTAACTGCTGCGGTGCCACCCTGTCAGCCTCACCTTAATGAGCTGTGAATACCCAGAACTACCTGAGTATTCCTCTGAAGAAAGATTTAAACTCTTCCCACATCACTTAGAGAATTTTGGAGAGTATAAAGAGACAGTGTGACTCAGTGGACAGATCCGTGGACTTGGGATACCTGAATTATGCTCTTTTGGTGGCCTTGGTCCAGTCAACTTATTTGTGCTTCAATTTCCTTGCTGTTAATGGAGAGCAACAACAGAGGCCATGTCAGATCCTTAGAGATGTACTGATAGTCAGTAATGCTATAATAATTACACATACATAGTGCTGCACTCACTTAAAATCACAGTGAAGCTCTGATTGATGATATGCAAAGTAATCCTAATACGCAGATGCATCTAATCTATTTACAGACACCCTCTGTAGTGGATGCGGTTTCCAGTCTCGTGGCTAAACACTTGTGCATTATTGCACAAGATCTTCTGTATCTTGTGAAATAATGCAAGATACTGATGTACATCTCAGAAGCTGCAGTACCATCTACGTAGAGAGCTGCAGCAAACTTCTAATCAACCTTCACTGGCTGCCATCAGTTCAGGCTGGGAGCTGATTACAGTGCAGTACAAGGAGACACCTTTAGGATGCAGGAAAAGAAAGGAATGCAAAATACAGCAAAGGCTTCAGGGTTGGCTTTCCTTTCTAAATGTGATTGAAATGTAGGTGCCACTAAAAGGAAAAGATGGAAATCAAGAATTTCTGCAAGGAAATGTATCTTGCATAGCTTTCTTTAAAATAAGATAAAAATCTTTCATGTGACTCTGTTCATGGTATAAGTGATGTGCAGATCTGATGGGAGAGGTATCTGTCTCTGAGCTTACACAGCTTGTTATCATACTCAATTGCTAGAAATTCTTGAAGAGGTGGTTTGACAATTTTGAGATACCCTCATTTAATCAAAGTCAAATGGATTACATATCTCATGCTAGATAAGGTCAGGAGATTAATCCCACAGCATTTTGAAGGAAGCACTTTGACATGAAAAAAGGCGTGAGTAACTATTGACTTGTATGCTAAGAGTAAAAAAAAAAAAACAACAAGACAGTGATGCATTTTTGTTCACTTTTTTACCACTAGTTTACTGCCAAGCATCTCATTTACTTAAGAATTCCTGTATACTAAAGGTTCTAACAAGGTTGCTTAAACTTTGAATTGTTCGGTAAAATAAGGAAAATAAAATTGCAGTTTCAAAACCCTTAAGAGCACTGGTCAGATCTCTGCTGTAGAGTATAATTGGCTCTGATGAGATCAGCTCTCAGCTGAGGCAGAACCTCGTTACCAAGATGGAAAAATCATGCAAGTTTTAATGATCAAAAGCACTCAGATTGAGTGACATGATGAAGTGCTATTTCAAAAATCAACAATTATAGATTAATCTCTTTCATGTATTATTAAAGCCATATTAAACTGAGTTTTCAGCTGGAATCTTGGTGAGCAAACGAAACTGCAGTAATAAGATTTGTTCATGCAATGCAGCAAATGAACATTGTGGTACTTAACAAATACTGGGATGTAGTGTTGTTAGGTTTCCTGTAATCTTATAGTCAGCATCCTTGGAGCTTATCAGGTGGGTCTAAAGATGTGTTTTCAAGAACTTGACATCATGAGATATTTCTAGGTATAACCACTGACCTTAATTGAGAGTGTGTTTGTGATCACTTGAAAAACCATGAACTAGCAGCAGCAAACTAGTTCAGAGCTATTTTCTATCAGCTCTGGGAACTTCATTTGGACTCCAGATTACTTTAATGGTAGGAATCTCTTCCTGTCCTGTAGCCAAACATCATAAAACCAGAAACTTCTGTAGACAGTGAGTGGGGACTGGCTACTGGCTGTGCAGGTTGCAGAGATTTCTCAGTCCTTCTTCAGAACATCTATCCTGCTGGTACAACATCTTAGGAAAATCTTCATATCCTAAACCATGCAAAGGGTCCTATGAGTTGTAACCTAGTTCAAATGCTAGTATTTTATTTTCTTGCCCCCTGGAATTTATTTGTTCTGGAGAGGAATGAGTGAAGGCAGGCAGTTCTCATTTTCAGAGTGATGAACTAGAGTCTCTTCCTGATGGCTCCTGGTTTTTTAATGGGAATCAGGTTTTGCTGCAGCACATCATTTGAGCAGCCCTGAAACCATTTCTAAGCCTTTAATAATTTTATGTGCTAGGCATTCTGGCAGGGGAAAGCTTCCAGTTCAGGGTTGTTATCTGTGGTAAACTGGATAATGTCAGATGGGAGAACTTGCAGTGCTTTCAGAAGCTGTCTCATCTGATATTAAAAAATAAATGTATATGCCCTGGCAGTGTCCAGAGTACTGCTGTCCTCGTGAGGAAAGATTGTGAAAGAGAAGCTTCTTGTTTCCTCTTTGTTGAAAGGAGCATATTTTTTTCCTGACAGTCAGAGAGAGGATAAATTTCAGGGGGAAGTGATATGAGCTTGCATAGAGAAGGGAACAGCACTGACAAGAAATTATGAATGCTGTCCTCAGAACCTTGCTAAATTTAGGACTTTCAAAAATTGCTGCTTCTGTGAGGGGGGGGATAAAGAAGTCTTGCTGAAATCCCTTCCCCAGTCTAAAGTAGGTCAGTGATAGTGGTGCTGGCTGCCTCCTCTGCAGCGTGTTCTCTTCTGCACTACCACAGTGCTGATTTCTCCTGTGTGCATGTTAAATACACAGTGTAGTACAACTCCTGTGCTTTGTTCACAGAGTCCTTATTTCTGAGCAGGAACAGTGGCAGGAGGCTCAGGCACTGGGGGAAGATGAGGATTAATCATACCTGTGCAGGGGAAGGCAGTGTCTCAGAGGGCAGTACCTCTGCAATAAGGTTTTCTGAGCAGAATCAGGATTGATGTGTGTCAGCCCCCTAAGGACGTTACAGGGGTTGTAACATTTGATCCTCCTGTGTGAAGGTGTTGGACTGTCCACCTCTGTTCTTCAGTGCTGGAGTATGGGAGGAGAAAGTCCAGAAGAGCAGAACAGTTTTTTATATGGAATCTCCATTAGTTTATTCCTAATTAAATTCAGACCTCTGTGCTGTCTGGTTTAAGCAGATCTCATGGCTTGTTGTTTATGTGCACATACATCTGAGGGCAGAACAGGAGCAGCTCTAAGGAGCTTTGGGTGTTGAAGTTCAGCTCTCTTTTCAGTTTATCTCATTAGGGAGCTGGAAGTCTTCAGCCATAACGAGACAGGCAGGTACATTTCAGCCTGCTGGATGAGCTAGCTCATTTTCTCCTTTAAAGCAGTTTTTAAAGTGGTTATTAATTTCTCTTTTCTGTTTTGATTACTTAAGTTTTGTTCCATTTTAATGGGAACATAAGTTTAGGAGAGAGTTGTGCTGAAATACCGAGCTAGTGTTTAAAATGCTTGTAATTGAAGAAGTCTATTTTGTTGCAGTGGGGACATCACAGAAAAGTAGAATTTATTTGAAAGCTCAGCTTTGTGTGTACACTTACTCTGGTCAGCAGCCTCTGTAGGCAGGGAATGAGATTTTGGATGAACTTGTCAGCAGGTGAATTTCTTCTTCTCCATTACCTGAAATCCTCAGTCACTTTCCATGTAGCCTCATGCTGATGATAGATTTTCTATTCCAGAAGGTGAGTGTTTAAATTCCCTTATAAATCTTCGTATTACTGCTCCAGGAAATTAGACTTCCTGGCACTGTCAGGGTAATGACTTTAACTTAGTAGATTACAAAAGTGCCAGCAATTTGTCTTCAGCTAAAGGCAGCATGTAGTGGAAGGAGAGAGAAACTTCACTTTACTCTGGCTTTAGTTTGTAATTAAGATTAGCTGCAGTTTGGGTTTCACTGCTGCTTTAATTTGCTTTCTTTAAATCTTTACAAGTTGACTCAGGCACTCACCTGCCCTTTCCAGCTCCCTTCCATCATTAATTTTGATTGTTGTATTGTGAATAAGTGAGTGGAACTGGTTGATTAATGGCACCATCCACACCCCTCCTGTGCCTGCTGTTGGGAATTCAGGGACTGGAAAGATCTCCTCTGTGAGAGCAAGTAACATGTTCTTGTATTAACATCTTCTGAGCATTTTATGCACGTTTTTGAGAATGACGATCAGAATTATTAAATATCTCTTATTTCTGTTGCTTTCCTAAGCTGAGTATTCATTTTGGTCCCATGTGTTTTTCATCATTTACAAAGCAGTGAAAGATTCCTCATCTGTCTTCCCGTGCTTTGAGTCAGAGAAAATTGATTGCCTTGTATAGGAAAATTCCCATATGGAACTTGTTCTTGCCAAACTTTCTCTAGTCTGGTACCTTTAAATTCCCATTCTTTTTCTCAATGTTTTTAAGGAATTCAGAGCAGGCACCTGGCACCTGTGGATTTTTCCCTTTGTGTGCACACTCTTTCCATAGCTGACTGCTAATTATTCTGGAGTCCTATACCATTTTTGTCATAATCATCTCTGATTCTTGCGCTCAGTGTTCTTATTTGTTCAGAGCTGGTTAACACGTGCATGAATTGCTCCCTGGCCTGCTGAGCTCTACAGGTGAAAACTTTTTTGTGATCTTTATGGATCTGTCAAATTTGAATATGTAGAACATAAATTGTAAGTGTAGGGTTGAAACTGAAGGCTTTGAAAAATCATATGAGAAGATGCAGTTGGAATTGGAATTGGAGGTCCAGGAGTACTGTTCTGTCTCTGCCACTAATGCTTTTCACTTGGTAATACAATTCCATCCCACAATACTTACTTTGGAGACTGTAAGGAAACAAATATTTTTTTTGAGAGAAATACTAAATGATGTGACTGAAACCCTGTACAGTAATTGTGTACCACAGTGCTGCTGAGACTCATAGCTCTGCTGTGTGGAGTTCAGTTATTCCACAAAATCATGTGAGAGGAATTTGAGACTGTTACAGGACCAGCTCTGGTGTTTTCTGTCTGCTCAGGAATGTGAAGAATAGTTTTGGCTTTGTGTCCTGGTAATTGCTGCCGTGTTTGTCAAACCGTTGCTCTCTGGCTTCAGAGAACGCCTTGGCACTGCAGCTCTGAGCTGTGATTTCCAGTCCCCTGCTTCGTCCCCAGGGACATCCAGGCAAAAATTGTATTTACAGATACGACAGGCGAGATTCCTGGTAGGCGTAAAATGGCATCTGTGAACAGAAAAGCTCTTGCAGCTGAGTAAGGGAAAGCACAATGTTTGTGTGAGTTGACTGTGCTGTGAATGGCCCAGGTGAGAGACTGTGTCAGGAAGATTTGAGTTGGGGACTTGCAGTACTTCTGCTACATGGAGGATACAGAACAAGTTAAACTGGAGAAGAAATTTCAACTGTGATATTTAAATGCCACTAATGCCTCCCCACCCCCAGCATGGACACTTCATAGTGTGAATGTCTTTCAGGTTTAGGTCATGAAGCTTTGAAGTTTAAGCTAAGGGACCAGTAGGAAACAACTGCTGGGGCAGGGAGGCAGGAGGAGCAATTGTAGTGATATGAGAATTCCATTCGGCTCTGTATTTATAGAAGCTGAAACACTGTGAAGTCATAAGGTGGTCGTTCTTGTCCACCTCTGTTTGGCTATAATTTGTTTGCCTGTAGAACTCCTTATTTTCCCTTTGCCTGCTACCTCTGTCTTAACAGCTAGAGGTCACATGCAAGATGAGTTAGGATAACAGCTTTGTTTCTGAATCATTTCAGAGTTTTCCTTCTGAATGAGAAAAATCTGACTCACTTCTAATATACTTTGCTTATCTTGGAAATAGTGAATCAACATCTACAGCCGTTCCTCTTCTTTATCCTTCTTCTGCATTCTCGAATGTTTAGTCTCCCTCAGCACATGAGGGGGAAAAGCTTGACAGTTGGAGGCAAGATTTTCCCTCCCCATCTTTAGGTCCTTTCACCTGTGGCTCTCATGGGACTATAAAAAGACTCCAGTAGTCAGCTTCCAGCTCCTTACTGCCTGAGGCTCACACCCAAGAATACAGATCTATTATAATAACTAGCAGTATCTTCAGAAGACAGGAATCCCAGGTGGTAAATTCCCTTTCCAACTTGATGTGAATTTGTGGCCATGTTATAAGAGCACAAAAAATGAGATTTAGGCATCTTAAACAGGAAGAGCCTATATATACTTGCATAATAAAGTAGCCTATGAAAAACTAAACAGCAGGAGCTCCATTAGAGCACATGGTAATTACTGCAGCTAATAGGGAGATGGAGTGATCTGGAGCTTCAGCTAAAGAACTGGAAGGAGAAGAGTCTCATTTTCCCAGTCCAGCAATGCTACTGACTTTCTGAGTGGCCTTAGGCAAGTTAATAGCATTCAGTTGCTGGGGTTGTAGTGAACCTGTTCATGAAGAACCTGCTATTTGCACTGCCTTCACTAGAAGAATCACTTCACCAAAATTATAGCTAGAATAATTACCTTCACTAAAATAATTAGTGTTTTCACTGCTTCTGTGATAACCAATGCAAATGGAGTGCACATGATACATTTGTAAAAACAGCAAAATTCTGCTGAAGTATGCTGTATCCCAGCTGTTGCTAGCAGCACAGTGATAGAAAAATTAAATAAAAACATAATTTCAGTTAAAGGTGAATGGTAGAGGTTTGCTCCAGTGAGATACTGTGGGAATGGACTGAGGCATTCATGTTACAGAGAGGATTTTGCAAATATGTAATACTGTGAATTGCTTTGTGCTCTCCCTGTGCATACTGCACTTACTGTGTGTTTTTATTGAGGAGTTCAACTGCATTATTTATGATGCTTTGTATGGAAAGCTGTATACATAAACCAATGCATAACTTGAATCCTTGCTAAGTTTTACTGCCCAGCTACATTTACTTCAGTTATAGCAATGTGTGCTCTCTGGCAATGCAGCATCTTAACTCCTCAACCACTGATTGGATTTTCATGTCATTTCCACTTGGCTAATATTTCTGATGAAAAATAGTCAATATTAGAGAGCTATAGTTGTCAGTCATATGTTTTTAATTTTTACAGCTTTTCCTGTACTGTTTGCCCTGCTGAGAATGGTAAATTCTCTTCCCTCCCCACATTTCAGGTTGTGTATGTTTTTGCATGTCTCATTTAGCATTTCTATTCTAGAAGCAACTCTAATTGTTACTCTAAAATAGAATGCTTGTTATTACAGAGCATAGCTCATTATACAGATGCTGCTCCAGGACTGTTTATGAAATGAGAATGTGCCAAGAAAGCCTGCCAGGAATAAAAGCAGGAGTTGATGGGAAGCTGCTTATCCCTCATAACTACAGCTGCCTCAGTCTTGGGACTCAGTCACTGCAGTGAAAGACTTGCTCCATCCACCCATCCATCACTGTTGCATTGTGTCATCTTCTGCCATGCCACTTAGTTTCTGTTAAGAAACAATAACAATGAAATCTCTCAGAGTTCCCCCCCTCCTTTTTAGCATAAGCATAAAAAATGAGATGATCCTTTGAAAAGAGGTACAAATCTGAAAGTTTTCCTGGTTGCCCAGCCAGTATTGCCAGGAAGCTCAGGGAACAGGAACTCAGCTTCTTTCAGAAGTTAGAGATGAAATTTCATGTCAAAATCAATTACAAAAACCTTGTTGCACAAAGTTACGGTTGTCTCTGGTGTCCATCAAAAGTACTGCAGCAAAGTTGTGCTGACGAAGCTGCCTGACAAGTTCAGAGAACTGCAGAAAGTTTCAGAACAGCTGAGGCAGAAAAATGGTGTAATGTTGATTTAAATCCCTTGCCAGATTTCCAGAAATAGTGTGAGCAGAAGCAAAGGAGGTAGTTGCAGCTCTGGGTGGGTGTTCTGAGGGCTGTGCCTTTAGGAGTAACTGGAATGTGAATTTCTGAGAGCCTGATGTGACTTGGTGCTTTCAGAGCTCAGCACTAGACAGACATCACTCGAGTCTCACTGAAAGCATCTGTCCCATCTGGTATCCTTCTGCCCACAGAAATGGAGGCTAATGTCACATAATTGGGCATTGGAGCAGGTTCCTCAGAGAGGTTTTGAAGGGTTCTTTGTATCATTGAAGGATTTCGAGACCTGACTGGACAAAACATAATAGCTTGGTCTAATTTTGGCATTGAGCCTGCTTTGAGCAGGAAGCTGGCCCAGGTGACCTCCCACGTTCCCTTTCAGCCCAGTTGTTCTGTGTGACTCTCATTAACTGATTACAGAGTCAGCCAGGAAAAGTACGTCTACATAAAACCAGCACATTTTTCCAAAACAACTTAATCCACAACTGGTGGATTAGGTGACTCAGATGAGAAGAAGAATGAGTGAGTCCATTTGCCCATGGAACCTGAGAAAGGAGTGTATATACAAAATTGAGTGTATCATGTTGCACCTCAAGATACGGCTTGTTTCAAAGACAAATATATTTTTACTTTATATTATATACTTTACTGGTGCCAGCACAATAAACCATGGAATCCTCAGAACACTTGATAATCAGCCTTTGAGGGTCTGCTTATAACAGCTAATGATGGGGGAGAGAAAGGGGAATGAAAATCAAATAGTTGTGTGATTCTGAACTAACTGCAGATTGTGGTACTAGAGATCAGGCAGGGAGACCTTCCTTATACTGCAGCCAAATCAGGGAGGTACATGCATTTTTCCCACTTCTGCTTGAACAGTTGTTAAGTTAATGGAGAGCTTTAATCATAGAGTTAATCTGAAAGTTAAAACAAACTGGAATGTCAAATAACCTGGGCATTTTAAATTGCAGAAGCCACCGATGCTCATTAATTGGGCTGAAGCTGCAGTCATGTTTTGCAGAAGAACAAATAAAGAGAATCAAAAAATTAAGACTTGTGTTTTCTCAGCATTAATTTCTATTGTGTGTACCTGCACAGCTGCTGCAGCCCTATTATCTGACTCATTACTTTGTAAACCACTGTGAGATATCTTGAATGTGAAAGCTGCTATATAAAGCCATATTTATTTCTGTAACCCCAAGTGCTCTGCACAGGCTTAAAAGCTCCCCCCTTCTCCACCATGACAGGGGAATTATAGGACTTAATGTGCCATATACCTCTAACTGTGGATGGAAGAAAAATGACCTTGAACTGAGAGGCAGGCATTTTACATGGTAAAGCAGTCACTTAAATTTACCTGTCAACTGGAAGCGGGGGGAACCTTACCTCTGCATGGTTTAGAAAGCAATGTCAATCCAACTGCTGGTTGCTCTGAACCCACTGAGAGCTTGATTGCTGACCCAGGTATTTCCAGATGATCAGTGAGAATGCTGATCAGTATGTGGTAGAAAGGAGAGCATTTTTATTTCAGCCTCACAGACCATTAGTTTCAGCCCTGAATTTTCTGTGTCTTGATCACAGGGAAAATTGGAAGTCAGTAATAGCATGAAATGTTATTTGTCTGTGCAGGAGTAGACCTTGGTTGAGGCAGATCTGGAAAGAGGTAATGTGGAGAGCAGTCCTTGCACCTCGTGCCCAGTTCAGTTGTGTTTTGCACACTTTGTCATCTCTTTATTAAAAATACTGTTGCTTTTGTAGGAGATGTCTAGAAAAAAAAAACAAAACTGGGGTTTTTTACCAGTAGCCTCAGTAAAGTGTAAGTACCACACACTATGACAATCAACTTGAACAGGCTGGGTCCAGATAAGCTGAACTCATGTGGGAGGGCAAAGGGGCCACCACTGCTGAAGTGAGTTGTGCAGTTAGAAGGCATTTCAGTGGCACAGCTGGGGACAGAGATGAGATTTCCTGATTCCTAAAGCAGTATCTTCCTAGCTTGCTCATGGTAGCAAGCCCACTCCACGTAGAGATGTCAGTTCTTCTTGTCCCTCTCATACAAAGCCAGGAAGAATATTTAATGAGTTTTGTTTTGAGACTTCTAAAATCGCAACCAGCAAATCCGTAATCACGATTGAGCGTATAATTGAATCTTATCCTGCTGAGAGCTTAAAAATGGTGAGCAAGAAAAACATCTCCAAATACTCATTCAGAGTGTGAGGGGACAGGAGAAAAGTGTAGAGAAAGGATCTGCCTTACCTGGAGTGTACCCAATGACCTTTAAACACTTAGGAAATTGGAAGCCTGCCTTCCTTGCAGATGCAGGTTTCCCATGCCCTTTTTGGGGCTACTTTTCACATAGAGTAATAAAATGAAAGAGCACACAAGGCAGCCAGCAAATGTGTGAGAGAAGAGATGAGAAGTGGGAAGGATGACTGAGGTGTTGTGTTCTTGGCAATGTGTTCAGAATTTCTCCAGGAATGAGAAACTGGGGGTGTTAGGAGCAAAAGACCTAATCCCATTTATTCAATTACACAAGCGCTGCTCCCGGGAGAGTATTTCAGGTTAGTGACAGTGTCCAAAATGTAAGACTTGGGAAATGCACGTGTGACTTGGATTTGGGCAGTTCTGCAAGGTTTTGCTTGATAGTTAAATTCTAACAATCACGTCCCTTCCAAATCCGACATCCCTGCTTGCTGAAAACACTGCTGAGATTAAACCCATGGACAGTGAACTGTATTGGCAGTTTTCTGGGTGGCTGGTTTCTACTTTCCCTGAAACACTGAAAATTTGGTGCCAGTTGTTTCACTGAAGTCTTGAGACCTATTTCTAGATGAAGCTCTGGGACTCAGGTGGCCCATGAGGAGCCATCAGGGTATTCATAACATTATCTTGCATGGAGAAATGCATATAGGCCCTGACATGATGGAAACTTCTATACTACTGAGGAAGTATCTCACCTTATTTACATTTATACTGACCTTTTCAGAGTTTTCTATAGGCATGAACAACCTCCACAGTAAATGTCAGCTCCTGCTTAGAATCTTTTAAATGGATAATTTTAAGCTCAATTTTTAATTGCATAATATTACCATAAGAAAGCTGCATTGAAGTTGAAAATGTTCTAAGCAAAGTGGCTGTTGGGTTGGGGATCTTTTCACTGTTTTAAAGGTGATTAAGTGGTTTCAAAGAAACTGTCAGAGTTGCTTAGAGGTAGTGGCTGCTGTGGCTTCGTTGTAGAATTTCTCATACGATTTTCTGCTGGTTTTTGAATGCAGGCTGTTGCTGTAGGGTGGTGAAGATGGGGCAGGCTGCAGTTGGATGCTGTATAATGTTCCCCTTTGCCTCTTGAAAAAATGTCTCTGTGCTCCCTCTGTTCATTTCAGCAAAATATCTTATTCATTGCTACATTGGGGCCCCAATCTCTTTTCTTTTTCTTTTTAACTTGCAGATAGATTTATTTGTGGTTGTATAGTGTGGTTTAACCAGCTAAGGCTTCAGGGAGTTACTTCTCTCCAGGTCATGTTGTCTTACCTGACATTCTCGTCCAACTTTGTTTTATACCAAGCTCTGTGTTTCCAGGAAACCGATTATTCTATAGGCAGAGCTGGTCTTGTGTCAGTTCTGCCTGTGTTTATCCAATATTCAGGCAGTGCACTGAACAGCAGGCAGGTTTACATTTAATAGAAACTTCCCTGGTTTTCCAGAAAGCTGCAGAGAATGGTTGGCAGGAAGAGCGAGAGTACCTGTTCACTCAGTACTTTGATGTGGTACGTTCCAGCACGTCCCAGTTTAAATGAGGGAGGAGCAGCAGCATCTTCTCTTGTCTCTCACCATCTGTAATCCCTGCCTGGATACAGTGCTTTGAGGATGAGTGCAGATTCTCTGTTCTTGGAGGCATTAATGTTTCTAGCTTACACTGAAATCCAGGAGAATTAAGTGCCCAAATACGGTACCTTAAAAAGCTGGGCTGCAAGGTCCATTTTTTTATTAGAAAAGTTAAGGAAAACCTTCTGTGCTACTTCCACTCTGGCCTGACATTCATTTGACATTGAAAACATCAAATTCTTTTTCTTGGATGCTTGGGAGATAC
This sequence comes from Drymodes brunneopygia, assembly GCA_013400955.1. NCBI lineage: Eukaryota > Metazoa > Chordata > Aves > Passeriformes > Petroicidae > Drymodes > Drymodes brunneopygia. The sequence goes on along the minus strand of VZTZ01020219.1, from coordinate 166,890 downwards.
TTGCCTGACAGCAGCACAGTGACTGTAATTGAGACAGATTAGAGGCACTGGGCTGCCTTTGGGTGCATGAGGCAGCTTTCATTGAAATGGAGAGAGGAATTGAAGCACACTTTTGACTTTGGAAGCTGGAGCAGGAACTAATTAGCAATTTCAGGACACAAACAGGATTGGAGGAAGTGTTTGGGTTGGCGTATAATAAATTATTTATTAACATGGGGGAGTCTTTCCATATGGCAGTTGTTTATAAAATGCTTATAAAGGCAAGACTGCAGGACTTTGCATGTAATGAACCAAACAGGCTTCGGTCCCAGTGATTAGGAACCACTGACCTTTCATTTCTGCAGTCTGAGACTGGACCTGGTAGCTTCTGCTCAGCTTGGATTCTGTTAAGCTATCTCCAAAGAAGATTAGCTGTTTATATCCAAATATTTCCCTCTTACTGGGATGTATTTCGAGATGTTTGATGTTTCTGTGAGGGTATATTCACTGGAGAATAGAAAAATGTATTCTGCCTTGTTATTTGAGGAATTCAAGCTGCAGAGTTCTGCAGCCCTTCACTGCCTTAAGCAGACGGGCCTCTAACAAGCAGCTGAATTGATATGAATAACCAAATACCTGTGTAATGGCTTATGACCATTTATGAGACTTTATATAAAAATCATGATGAGCAGTGGAAGTATAAGACTTGGTGAAGCATGAGTAACCCAGAAAGAAGCTTTCAGTTTGGCTTCTAAGCATATTTCAGTGTGCATGAGCCCTGGAAGGTTTGGGGTTTTTTCTTGACATTGTTTTTCCCTTGGCACTGAAGATAAAACCCAGACGTGCTGCGAGGGGGAGAACCTGCCAGGTGCCAGCCCGAGTGGAAATGCTGTCAGTCGATCCTTGTCTGTCGCAGCTCCGGCTCTGATCCACCCAAGCGCCTGTCAGGACTATGTGGGCTTTCAAGCCCAAGCAGGAGGTCCCTCAGCAGCAGGAATGTTCTGAAGTGCAGTCAGTGGAAACCCCCATGAGTCCCACACCTGACAAAGTAATCCTGTTTCTGTTATTTCCTGAGTGATGGAGGATTTGGGTTTGCTTTGCTGGTTGGTTTTAGTGCCCGCACCCCAGTGTGTAACAGCACAGAAGGTGCTGTGGGTCCTCCCACACCTCAGCTCCCCACAGACCTGGTGGAGAGAAAGAGCATCCGTGGAGGTCTGGAGGAGCATGGCTGCTGTGTCCAGCACTGGTCACTGCTGCAGCCACCCTGAGCCCAGCCTGGCTCTGGGACTGCTCCTTCCCTCAGCTGCCGGCTCTGCAGAGCCACCTCACACCTCTGCACTCTGAGTGCTGCCTCTGCCTGGTGCTGGACCCACAGCTTTGCACTGCAGGGCTCTGCAGCCTCTCCTGCACTCCACAGCCCCTCACAAGCTTTGGGCTGCTGTGTGTCTGGTCTCTCCTATGGGAGGGGAGGGCCCTTGGTGGGACCATACCTGACCTCATGATCCAGCATGTTTCATACACTGCCTTGGAGACAGGAAAGAAAATACTTAAGAGGTCTGCAGAGGTAAGAGCGTTTTCTATGCTTTTTCTACCTTTTGCATACCTCAGTATTTAATGTCTGAGGGTGTGTGGATATTTCAACTGAATATGCATTACCAAGTAGGTTTTTTTTATTTTGTCATGCAGCTGCTATAGTGTTTGTTCCTTTGCTGTGCTTCTCTACTTGCTGGCATTTTATGACAGGAAGTTTATAAAGCTCTTCAATATCTCAACAGTTCTAAATAATGTCAGAATCTTTTTAATAAAATAAATATGCTTAGGTGGCATCTAGAGGCAAGGACTAAAGCACAATTCCTTTTTATTTTATTATTATTATTTTATTTTATTAAAATTTTATTTTGCAGTAAGTTTTTCTCTGCAGACAGGTTTCTACTGAGCTGGGAGGAAGCTAAAAGCTCATTAGCTTCCTGGAGTAAGAGCAGCTGATTGGCATCTGGAACTGCAAAGCTGAGTTTTACAGGGGCTTGAGGCCAAAAAAGGGCAATTTGGAACACATGATCCTTGGTTAAACACTCACTGAAGACCAGAGGAAAGAAAATGGTAGACTCAGGCAGCCACAAGTTAAAGAAAGGAGTCCCTTAACAGTGCTGTTGATTTTTAGTGATGACTCTAGTTCTGAGACATTTTTGTGTTACGAGGCTCTTGGACTTGTTGGTAAGATACTAACAGCAACACATTGTATTTTACTACCAGACATAGTTGTAGTGTAAATTTATTTTTTTTATGGTCTTTCCTTCAGGGAATCACTCACTATCTGTCTCTTTAATAAACACATTTTATACACTTAGCTCAAACCTGCTGATGATTGGGCTGGACAATTAGGCATCTGCACTTGTAATGGCAGTGAAAAGAGCCTCAGATCTCAGGTTTCTTCAGCTGCAGCACATGGCAGCTGTGATCAGAAAGCTGTGTTGTGCTTTACAGAGCTGTGTGTGGGGATTGTAAGGGCAATGTTTTTGCCTGCTTTTGGTTGTCTCCGTTTAAGGAAAAGTCCCAGAAAACACACGTCTTCTGGCATGAATACGTGAATGCACAGTTGAAAAAACACATTTGTTTATCTAATATGGAAAGTAATAATTTTCCTCAACTTCCCAATCCTTATTAGCTTTGCCAGCCATCTTTTTATGTCTTTGCTCCTTTGGGAAGGCTTAGCTAAATAGAAAAGGCTTGCAGTATGCTCCAAAAAGCAGGGGAGTCAAGCCCTACCAAGGCAGAGAGTAAGCATGCTCAGGCCTAGAGATTCCTCCACTTACAACCTTTCCCCATTAGGAAGAAAGGGCCACTTGCCACCTGCTTCTACCCAGATGAGGCATTCTGTAGTGTCACCTCGTTACTGCCTCTTTCCAGAGCTGCAGTTAGGAAGTGATCTCTGGCAATGCTATTGGTTTGGATTATTGTGACATCCCCATGTGTTCTTGGCTGGAGTTTGCAGCTCTGAGGTCAGTGAGATGACAGTTCTGAGCCCCTCCACATTTCTTTCTGGTGTCACTGACCCAGGAGCCGGACATGCCAGGCAGGCTGGGCAGTGTTCTCCTTTCTGGAGAGGACTGTGCAGTCCTTGGAATTGCTTTCTCTGGCTGAAGAGTGACAAAATAGAGCTGTTTGGTGACACGCACAAGGAGACACCCCTCGGGGCATGTGAGCGGTCACCAAGCACTGCCATCTGGGTCCTTTCAGAGAGGAGAAAGAAAACCAGTCAGTCATGTAATTCTGGACCCTCGCAGAGACAGCAGCAGACATATCAGAAGCACCCATGGCCAATAGGAGCAGCAGCAGCACTGAGATCTGAAAGAATAAGCATGGATGTTTGACCTTGTCACTGTTGTTCAAATGTCCCTGTGATGTAGCAGACAGCATCTGGAAATTCAGGTTTCCCCTCCCAGGGAAGCATAACATGATCAATGACACGCTTGATATTGATCTTGTATGCATGGGCCAGATTGCTGTCTGTTTAAGAAGTCCCCAGTGCAGTGCACATCATGGCTGTGCCAAGCTCCTTTTGGTATCAGCTGTTAGAGGTTTCAGCCCACCCAGGAAGCTTCAGAAGGGGCCTGCTCTGAAGGGAGCAGGCAGGATTGCTCACATCCAGGAGCATTGCTGCTCCCTTGGCATATTGATCTGCTATCAGTGAGATCAGCAGCCTGATAAGCATAAATCAGTCTTTTGTCTTAAAACACTGTAGTGTTTAAGCAAGAGTAAGGGGCAGTCAGTAAGAGAGACTACCCTAGATACAGCCTTTCTCCAGGCCAGAGAGTGTTCATCCCTAGCTTAGAGTCCCAAGTGTGCCTGAGCTGCCAGAAATTCTGTACCCAGCACGGCTGGCAGTGTCACACTGTGAAACCCTGCAGAGCTGGCAGACCTTTGATGCAAATTCGTTTCATACTCACTTACGTATGTGAGCCAGGATTTTGAACCAGGTCCCACTTTGAGATGTTGCAGTGGTGATGCAGGGCCTGTGCTTCATTCTGGGACCTTGCAAACACCATGATAAGCTGGTGGTGGGAAAAGGGGAGCCTGTCCTTCCAAACAGTTTGCATTTGGTTTGTAGCTCACAGCGCAGAGACTCCAGTGTGTGCCCTGGGTGCAAGAGAGAGGGAGAAAATTTTATTTAATGTTTGATTTTTAGATACAAACTGCATTTCAAAACAGATTTGCTTTTGGAATAATGTGATTGTCCTGTTCCCTTTGAAAGAAAATGCATTCAGTTATCACTGTGAAGTAAATAAAAATAACTTTGGATTAGAGAAGCTGGTGAGAGAGCAAGTGTTAACATTTCATGTACTGTACTGACAGTCTCCAAGGTCAGAGGCAAGTCTTCTGGGACTGGGGTAAAGGAAACTATTTACAGGAATTCTCCATTTTAATCATGTAGCCAAAGGGCTTAGTGTTAACTCCAATCCAAAGCATTGTTGCTTGTAACAATGGTGTTTCTCTAAAGCAAACAAAAACCATTGCCAAAGGTGACCTAGAAATGCTTAAATATGCTGCAGTTCACCCACGTGTCTCCTCTCCCTGCGGGTGCAGACCTTTAGCAGCTCTCCCATCTCTGCTTCAGCCTGGCTGCTGGGGATTCCCTGTGCTTTAGTGACAGCCCTGTGGGACAGAGCATTCCCCTTTTGAACCAGGAGCTTGGGCAGTGCTCAAGTTATCTGCAGCAGCTTTGAGATTCTTATTAAGAATTGGCCCTCCAGAGCCTTTGCTCCTGATTAGTGAGGAGAAAAGGCTGTTAATGGAACATCTCCAGTTGCCAAGAGACTTAGCTGCATATGCTTGGAAAAAAGACTTGGCATTGGGCAGTGTGTCAAATGCTGTTGGGAGAAATGCTGCTTGCAGGTCCTTTGGAAAGGGAAAACTCTATTAGCTCTAAAATATGTGGTCACAGAAAACAGAAGTGCTGGAACTCACACAAGGTCAAAATGGGTTGTTTGACTGAGCCACCTCTTTGTTGAATTGCATATTCTTTGGATATGAAGTGGGATGTAACCAGCCTTGTACCAATGACATTCTCTAAGAAGGTGCTTTGATGACAGCTTGTGGAGCTTGGGAAATGTAAAGAATAATAGAAATAGCAAAGGACAGTTTGCTTTCCCAGGCATCCTTTCTTTCTCCTGCACTGCCTTGCCCTCCCATTTCCTTTCCTTACTGCCTTTCTGTCTTCCCTGCAGTCACCCTAGCTCCCTGTGTTGTTTTTTTGCATACCTCACTCTTGGTAGTGCTGGTAACACTCCTATTACATCCCTTGGGCTGAGGGTTTGTTTGCTTCCCTTTTTGAGTGGCATGCCAGTGCTGCTGTCATTGTGGGAGTGTGTGATAAGCTGGAAAGGGTTTACATCATTTTAGAACTAGTGTATGACTTAGTAGATTAGTTGGAAAGGTCACACATTGTGGTGTTCGTTTCCTAAATAGAAAAACTCTTCTTAAACATTCCCTCAATGCTGATTCGAGTCTCGTGTGTCCCACATTATTCTGGTTGTTCTTTTCAATACTATTCAAAGGCTGTTCTGTCTTCAGAGCTGCTGCTCAGTGGTGGATGCTGCATTCATGATTGAATCTCTGCAGTAAGCTTGGTACCTGTCCTGACTTGTGCTGTACCTTGAAGTGAAAGGCACAGGGACTGTTCAGAACTTTCCTCCTATTATTTCATCTTCATTCGTTGCAGAGTTTGCTGTGCCTCTGCTGTGTGACACTCAGTATTCTGCATGTATCTGCATCGAGCTGCATTCTCGGGCAGTTATGCCAAGCATTTGGCTCTGTTGGAGCTGCCTGCGTTCTCACTGCTGTTAAGTCTTTCAATTAGAAGAATCTTGCAAGTTTACGTTGGCATTCAAACTGCTCTGGGCACTGGGTGCTGAAGCACAGCGTACAGATGGAATAGAGCTGATGGGTCGGGTTTTTTAGGGATCTGATTACTGTTTTTACAAAAGTAACCAGCTGCCTCCGCCAGCCTTCTGTGGGGCTTTTCATGTAGTCTCCTTTAAAACCACACTGCGGGGTGAGGGGTTCCTGGAAGGGGAGAGTTGAGCTGCTGGACTGATTTGCTGCTGAAGTGTTCTGAAAACATTTTTCTGGCAAATACTTCTGAGCCCTGGTCTACAACTTGCAGACAATGAACTGCACAGACTGCGGTGAAGGTACCGGCCGGTTGTCAGCAGAGGGCAGGAGTCCAAGGGCTGCGGGGCTTTCCTTTCGTGCAGATTCTGAGTGTTCATTTCTTTTACTGTCATGCTTCTTTATTCTCCTTTTTTCCGTTCTTCTTTTGGTTTTGGCTTTTGGCTGATAGCTTCCTGGTTGCTGAGGGAGATGCTTTTTCAGTGTGCAAAGTCTGTTTTCGGGTGACCTTGCAGAGGAGGTGCGGTCCGGGCTCCTCTCGCTCCATCTGCCGGCGCTGCAGGTGCGGCTCAGGGTGAGCTCAGCGGCCCCAGAGCTCCCAGTGCTGGCAGTCTCTCGGGGCTGAGGACTGGGAATGCCCCTCCTGCTGTAGCATCAGCCCAAAAGGAGTGCAGGTGCCGCTGCTTCTTCTGTCGGGAACCAAAGTGCAGTAAGTGGGAATTGCCTCTGCACACTGCAAGACTGAGTAGCTGTCAGAGTTCACTTCAGTGATTCCACAGACACACACACGCACCCCACCCCACCCCCCCGGTTTAGGGATTGCTTAGGTTTTTTCTACACTGTTGCCAGCATCCTTCCAGCTATTCTTCTGAAATTTGAAGTTTGACAGTTGTTTTAAGCGTCTGTCCGGAGGTTTTGTGTGGATAGAAAATTAAGCAATGTATTTCTGCTGCAGCAGCAGGAGATCTCTCATCTGATCAGCATCCACATGTGTGTAATTTCCCATGCCTGTGGCAGGGGAATAAATCCTAAATGGAATGGGTGGTGAAGGGGAATAGCTTTGGCAGCCTTGTTCCAAAGAGAGTTGTCTGAATTTGGGTTTAAACGGGTGTATCAGAGATTGGTACCTGGTGCAGTATCTTATGTTGTTGCCAGATTGTTGCTAAGTATAGGCACAGGATCAGCATTCCCAAGATGAAAGCAAATAGTTTTGTAGAGGAGATAATCCAGGAACTGCTGCATCATTCTCAGCATGGGGACTGGGGACTGAGGGGATGGAGATGGCTAATCAGCCCCAGCTAATTCCTCAGGTGTTTTCCATTCAGGATTCAAATTGCTGTCTGTGCTGTCACTGTTCTTTGGGCAAATAATATACTTGCCACATCCTGGTAACGGGAATTTCACGCAGAACTAGTCCAAGCTGCCAATTTTGAGCAACTCTGCTGCAAAAAAGCTCATCTTCTTTTCTCAGAAAGATGAGACTGCCGTGTGTTGGGAGAAAAGACTCTAATATGGAAGATACTCCTCTGTGACACGTTCATGTTATTGTTAGCTGGGGGAATGCTTACACACTGCAAAAGGTCTGAGGCTCCCAGTGACGTGAGTGTCCAAGGCATTTTTCTGTTTCTCTGAAAGCCAAAAGCTAATACAGTGAACTTGTTTACTTTGCTTTCTGCAATGAAAAAAAGCAATGAATTACTTATCTCCATGCTTTTCCAGGAGGAAACAGTGTAGATTGCAACTCAGCACAAATCCATAACCAATGGAAAAATCTCATTCATTCCAGGAAGATTATCTTTTTAAGGGCAGTGCTGAATCTGGGCTATAATTAAAATAGCTTTTTAAAGAAAAAAGGAAAACAGTGGATGTTTTTCTCGTTTGATGTATTCTCTATCACTAATGACCCTCTTTTCTCATTTCTTCTACCCGTTTTTAAATGGGTGGAAGGAGTTAGCTGTATATTGCATAAAAGTAGCATTACCTGAAAAAAATAATTAAGATGATCTTGAAATTAAGGAAATCGGTTTTGAAAAGAAGCAGGTGCTTAATGGAGGTGAGACCAGCTGTACTTCCCAGGAATGTGCTTGAAGCGCTTCATGGAAAAATGTGCAAGGCCTTCATGCAACACTGGAAGGAAATTTATAATAATTCAGACAAATTGTATCCTATAAATAGCAGAGCTGGATTCATTAGGACAGGAGGCAGATGGAGAAAATATAAAACTTGTTTGTTTCTTTTTAAGGCACTATAATGCTTATGAAAAGTGTCAGCTTGCTGTCAGAGAGGGAAAACCCTCCAGTGCAGCTGTAACTTTCTCGTTATTAGGTTCTCATCCCTGCTAATGAGCAGCCTCCATGAGGGGCATTCTTGGTACTTGGCTTTAGCAACTCCTGCTGCCTTTCCCTGGCATACCCAGGCTGACCCAGAAGAGTTGCAGTGCTGGGAGAGGAGCAGGGGAGGCAGGAGGGGGGACAGAGCTGTGTGTGGGTGTAGCACTCACTGACTCTGTTTAAGACAGGTGCCAGTAGGGCAGAGACATAAATGTAGTTGGAAAGGGGGAGATGTGGAGGGAGGTGGGAATCATCCACCACCTGCTAAGGAGTTATGCCCCAAAGCAGGAAGGCACTGGTGGTTGGTAAAGAAAATGCTGTGCATTATTGAAGAGAGAAGGTGAAGGCATTTTTGAGATGCTCTTACATTAGTAAGTAGGAACAAGGAGAGGCTTTCATGCATGGAGAGAGGTAATGACAGAGAGCGGGTGGGAGGTGCGTGACTGGAATGCAGCTGTGCCTGCAGGAGGGGAGCAGAGGTGAGGGGTTGGAGCATCTCAGTATTCACACACAGCCAGGTGCTAAAGAAGGAAGTGTGTCCAGCCAAAAAGGAACCTACAGACTGACAGGGCACATCACAGACTGCACTTAAATAATAGGACAGAGTAAGAGTGTGGGGCTGTTTCCAAGTGTGCCAAAAGTACGACTGGCTACTTCTAAACAGAAGACTGGCTGAACAATTGCATTCTGTTGAACCACAGGCAAGTCTGAGCTCACATATAGAAGCAGAAAATGTTCTGTATGAATATTATCTGTTAATGAACCTGCCTTCATCTCTTCTGCTGATCTGATTTACATTTCAGCAAAGCTTCCTTTAAAGATAACAGTGTCAAAATTCCAGTAGGCTGTCCTAAGAGATTTTTAAGTATTAGTGTTCAGGAAAGGAACACCAGGCGCTTATCAGCAGTGGTTTTTTTCTTGAGAAGTTCTTAGGTTGCCAATTCACCTTGTGAAGTGGCAGGGGAAAAGGGTGATATGAAGGTCATATTGGAGTCAGATAATCACAAATTTATTCAAGGAATGGAGAAAAGCTGTGCAACTGCTCATGCTTCATGGATTAAGTAACGATAGTTTTTCCTCGGCATTCAGTATAGAGGGCAATGATCCCAGCGCAAGGAGAGGACATTGGAGAAGAGGAAAGTCAGTGGTATGGATTGGCAGGATGCCTTTGGGGGTTACCATCTTTTGCAGCTTGCACGTATCCGTAGGGTGTCATGTGTAGCAGGCAAGTGGTGGCATTAAAGCAAGGCACGGACATGGAGCAGGTCAAGTATCTGGTCACTGGAGAAGGATCCAGGCGTGCTGGGATGCATGAGAGGCTGAGCATGGAAAGTATGAGCCAGCACATGGATCCTCATGGATTCTCATGCATAGATCAGATTTTTGGTATGGAACAGACCTTGGCTGATTGTGTTTGCTTGCTTTCAGTGGGATAACTACCCCCTGTACAGCCAGGGGTTAACACAGCCTGTGTTCATAGGCAGTGTTGTACAGGGTTTAGAGGACTCAGTTCCGAGATCTTGACTGACACAGCCATATCTAGTATGAAGGATGTGGAGAAATAGTTACAGTTAAAATCAAGGCTTTTATTTCAGGAAGCCTTTAGCAACAGGGAATTAAAAAAAAATATATAGGATATCCAGTGGATAGGATAGCATTGCTCCAAGATGTCTAAAATATGATAATCTGCAATATGTGTATGAGAGATGGGTGGTTTTGTAGAGAAAGTGCTGAAGAGAGGAAGTGATTTGTGTTTGGAGGTTTCCTGTCTTCCTAGTGGAAAACTTTCTTTGAATTATGCTACAATTCTAGGACAGCATCTTGTTATGTGAAAAACATTCTTTTCATGCATACAAATAATAAAAATTCTTTTGCTCAAAACAAGCTTGAAATTCCCTCTTTACCCAGGCTTCTTCACACCTTTATGCTTTCTTTGATGTCATGTTTTTCTAGAAATCCTCTCCTAGGTAATGGTTGGTGAACCTTACTTACTGCAAACATCCCAAAGCCCACCAGACCAGCTACAGTGACTGCAGATAAGTCATGTTGACCATAAGTTGCTTGTGCCATCCTGCAGTCACCAAGGTGCTTTAGGGGTTTAGTTTTTTGTTCACATAATCTGAACAGCTCTTTGAGATGGTGTGTCTGGCCCGTCCTTTAAGCAGATGCTCGGCATAGTCTACCCTCGTTGGTGCAGTGTGTGATGCTACACCGAGGGAAGGAAGATAGAACAAAATTGCTTCAAATATTTCAGCAACTTGGAGTGATGGAGTTCTTGCCTAAGACCCTCTTTTTAATGTGGGTAGATGCATAAATCCTAATCCTGTGGATGAGGAGGTCAGGACACGATGCTACTCTTAGTTACTCAGCATCACAAAAGGAAATCCTTGGCAGAGCTGGGAATAGCTCTCATTCCTGTTATGCTCAAACTGCACAGCTGATACAGTGACTCTGGGGATCTGCAGTGAACAGATGTGGCTGTCACAGTCTCCCAGTGTGGGACGATGCTGGTGTATTTCTGTGCTGAATATTTGAACTGGAGTCAGTGTTCCTCCTTGCCCCTCACACTTGGGATTCTGGTCACTTTGACATCCTGCCTCTTCCTTCTGTCCCCTAGGTGTGTGCAGGGTGTGGCTGACCGGACGGTGTAGCTCGCTCTCTTTGTCCCTGTTCTTTGTGTCTCTAAAAGTATTGAGAGAGATTTGAATGAGGACAGGAGTGCAAAGTGAATTTGCAGCCCAGTCTAGAGATGCAAAGTAAGAATTGTTGCAGGCAAATATTGTCTCTTGTCACCTTGTCATTACCAGCATGTTGGGCAGCTTATAGCATAGCACAGATCCCAGAAAGAATTGTCAACCTCAAAACAAGCAAAGTGACTTTCAGCCCAGGTGAACATTCTCTGCATGAGTTGCTGTCTCCACCATTTCCACCAGCTGTGGATAGGATGTCCTGGACATGGCAGAAGCTCTTCTTTCTGTGTTGTAGCAGCTTTCACTTGGCTGTTCTCTTATGTGATTAAATAAATGTATGTGTTCATTTATACATTATCTTCTCTGCTTCTCTTGCTTCTGTTCTCCTCTTGTCCCACCTGCAGGGTTTGAATTATTGTACCAGCCAGACGTGGTCCGACTGTACCTCTCCATCCTCACCGAAAGTCAGAACTTCAACACTCTGGAAGCTGCAGCAGGAGCTTTGCAGAATCTTAGTGCTGGCAACTGGATGGTGAGTGCAGTCTTTTCTTCAGTCTCTTGTTTCCTTTGTGTAGGTAAAGAACAAGGGGATGTCCCACTGGAAGTGTGCTGTTACTTTATGCATCTGTGTCTCCTTTAAAAAGGAAGGAGGTGGGAATGCTAAGTAAATTATTTCCATTTCCTTATTGAAGATGTTTTACATCTTCTGGACTGGTGATTTTTATGTAGTGGAAATGGCACTGAGCTCATGAGAATTTAACCATGAACAACTTCTACCACTATGACCACTTAATCATTGCTTTGCCCATTCAGAAAAGCCTGGTATTAGGTAGTTAGGTGTCCTGAATTCTTAATTTGTTGGATTGACAGTTTGCTGAGGAAACTGCACTCCAGAGTGTCCTCTGATACCCTCTGTGAAGCAGCCCCAGCACTAATCAGGCAGCTCTCTAAGATTTATTTGCTTGATCACTTCTAGAACTGCTTGGCAAAGCGGGGACCGATCAGCAGCCTGAGGGTCGACAGGGTGGTGTTTCACAGCTGCCTTGAGTTAGCTTATTTTAAGCAATTTAGGCTTATTTTAAAAACAATCATGAAACAGAGTAGAAGCATGAAATTGGAGGAGGAGGAAGATAACAGATGCTTTAGATGCTTTACTGTTTCTTCCAAGTGACCTTTTTTTTCCTAATCCAGAGGGATGTGTTTTCACACCAAGGTGTGTACTGAACAGTTCCTGACGGATGATGCTCCTTCCTTCTCTTCCTGCCCTCTTTCCCCAGAAGCTGGCTTAGCTATAGGATGAACTCGTACATCCTTTCTTCCTTGGTGCTTGGTGAACTTGAATGATGGGTCAAAGCAATGCGTTAAATCAGCACGCACACCCTAACTGGTCTTCACAGAGAAAAAATTGGGTTACAGCACTGAAAGAAATGCCAGGGACGAGGAAAGGGCAGGTGTATGAGCTCACTTGGTGTTGTTTCTTTTCCCTCATGTATCCTGATCAGTGGTCCACGTACATCCGTGCCACGGTGCGGAAGGAGAGGGGGCTGCCGGTGCTCGTGGAGCTGCTCCAGTCTGACTCAGACAAGGTTGTGAGGGCTGTGTCCATTGCCCTGAGAAACCTTTCCATGGATCGTCGCAATAAAGATCTCATAGGTATCTTCTGAGCTTCTCTAACCAGGCTGGGATCTTGGAGACCCTTGAGAGACCTAACAGTTTCTGTCCCTTGTGCAGAGGATTTGTTCTCTCTGCAGTTTCCATCCACACTATCTGGGATTACGCTGTAGCCACCAAGTGGGGGCTGGCAGCTCAGAATGTATTTCCAGCCCACTCAAACAATCTGTGGCCTGAGGGAGATCTCTGTCTAACTTGGGAGTAACATTAGGTGTAGACCTTTGCTGAAGAGGAGTGTGTGTAGATGTGCAGAGGGCTGGATGGGTTAAGAGGTTTCTGTCTTTTCCTTAGCTCTGGCTGGCACGGGACCTGTGCTCATAGTCACACGTCACAGAGATGTTGCTCCTTAGGCCTGCCTGCTATTCCAGTTAGAGTGGGACTCCGGCCTTTGGCATGCTGAACTAACCTGGGGAAGTGCAGGGAGCTCTAACATTGTACCTTGGGGTTTTTTGCTTTCTCTTTCCTTTCTCGTCCTTTTGCCTGGTGGGTACCTGCCCATAAGCAAGAATCTTGAAAGATTCAGCTGAGATGAGTTTTCCTCTAGATGACTTCTGTGTTTAACTAAGGTATTTGTTTAAACTGTGACCTTGTCAGGATAGGAAATAGCGGTCACTTGTTTAGGGCCATCATTGAAGTAGATACTGGCAAATAGCAAGGTGGGATTCTACCTTAATCTGTCAGGTTCTCATTTTGACAGTTCAGAGGTATAGTCAGGCAAATGGTACAGATGAATACCTGGGAGTGATAAAGTCCAGATTCCCTGTTTTTTCTCCAGTACTGTACATGGACAAGGCCCTCTGCACTCAGGAGGAAACACTCTTACCTTTGTTGGGGAAGGTTAATAAATGCATGGCTGCACACCTTGCCCCAGAAGGCCTATTACAAGGCTAAGTTGAGTAAGCCTTGTGCGTGTATTAGCATGAATACGTGGTATTAGCAGTAGCTACTGGATGCTTTTTTGCCTCAGGCTTTGCAAAATATGATAGATGTTGGCTGTAAAATTCTCAGTAAAAATGGCTTTTTTCTCCCCTCAATACCTTTCAGAATCCACTATGAAGGACTTCATCTTAGTGTTATCAGCTGTCAATCACCTTAAAATAATGGATGATAAATACCCTTTGAAGTTACAGTCTTGTGGTTTAAAACACTGGCATTATAAGGGGTTTTTTGACATAGCAAACACCACTGACTTTTTATCATTCAGGATGAGAAGCTGAAATGATTATTAGGTCTGCCTAACGGTATCTCTTCCCCTTATCTAGGTAGTTATGCCATGGGTGAGCTGGTAAGAAATTTGCCCAGCAGGCAGCAGAGGTCTGCAAAGAACCTGGAAGAGGATACGGTGGTTGCAGTGTTGAATACCATCCATGAAATCATTACTGACAGCTCCGAAAATGCAAGGTCTCTGATCCAGACACAGGGCATTCAGAAGCTGGTAGCTATCAGCAAGTCAAGGTAAGTGACAGTTGAAATCAAAATGCATAAGAACTCCTTGCAAACATGAAAATATCACTATGAACAGCAGCTTTTGCTTTGTCAAAGTATTGGAGCACCCCAGCATTTCAGAGCTGTAACTTCAGCAGTTAATATATACAAAGTAAAAACAGCCAGCACCTTTAAAAGAATTACTTGATGATAAAGGTTAATCAATGAGTCACTTCCGTCATGTTAAGACCTGCTCTCTGCTTGTCAGAGACGTCTTAACACCGTGTATACACTTACATATGTTACACTTACAGGCAGCATTTACAGTGAAACCATGATCTTTGGTTTTCATTTAGGAGGCCTTTTTTTCTGTGCCACTGTTTCACTCCTGGAATGCCAGTGATGAAATCTGTTTCTTTCAAGTGAAATGGTAAATGATGTGCAGTAATTGTTCTGGCCAAAGGGCTAGTGGTAATTTGAAGTGACAAATTTTCTTCCATTTAAAAACTGTGTTCTGGTTGTTGTAGAGGAAACTTGATTTCGTGTAGTTAAGTCTGTTAGGCATTATAGGTGTGTTTGCTGCAAACTTCTGGGAAACTGACTGAAGTAGCTTTCTTGGGTTGTATTGTTATGAAATACGAGAGCCACCAAAAATCTAGGCCTGTTTTATATTATAAAAGGTGTCTGCGTACTGACTTAGTAAGGAATGGATAGAATTTAGTTTTCCATTTAAAAACAGCTTACTTACTTTGCTGACTGAAATTACTGTGTAAGGTATTTTAAACCATGGAGCAACTTCATTGAATTGTGAGGAATATATGAACATTGGGGTGAAGGTCTGAAAAGTGGCTTAGAACATTTTTTCAGTTTGGGTTTTTTTTTCCTGAATAAATTCAGGCAGGATGGAATCTATTTGTTCTTTGTTAATGACAGCTAAAAGACAAAAGGGTTACCCTGGCCTGAGTGCTTGTCCAGCAGTACATGTGAAAACACAGAAATGAGCAAAATCCATACCATTTTGATTTCTGTTTGTGTCAGCAAATATCTATAGATACGAAGTCACTGAATGATTTCACATATAGCCCATAACTTACAGGTTCAAATAATAGATGTGTGCAGTATTAGGTATTAACATACAAATAGTCTGGCATTGCTTTTTACTTAAGCTGTAATTTTATCTTGCAAATCAGCCAGTCTCCCAGAGAAACAAAAGCAGCATCTCACATTCTTCAGATGATCTGGAGCTATAAAGAGCTACGAAATGCCCTTCAGAAGGATGGGTGGAACAAGTCACACTTTCAGGTAAAGGTGCTGGATCTTAAATCAGTTCTAGAAATGCCTGAGTGGAAGATGTCCTTGCTCAGGCTAATATTGCAGTCTGTAGAACTTAGTCTTCATTTCTCTTCTTCCAGGTGAGAGCAGAGTGGATTGTAGCCTGCTCAGTCACACCATCCTGCAGAGTTGCTGCCTGTGCTTTGCTGCAGTCTGTGCAGTGTAGCTCTTTAGGTTTGGGGAGTTTGCCATCCTCCAAATGTACAGGCCAAATGCCCCGATCTACTGGAGGAAGAATCAGCATGTCTTGTCTTAATTGTGTCTCATTTGAAACATTCTGTACAGCAGCCTAGGGCAGCCACCTCTGCTTGACATGCGGCATCCTCACCTTTTCTTGTGAAAGGGTTTTGCTCCTTTTACAGAGCAACAGTGCTGCTATTGAGATAACAGGGAGAAAACATCTCCATCAAATCTATATGAAGATAAAAATTACTCCAGTTCCATATTATCAACAGAAGGGGGGCTTAAGAGCATTCCATAATCTCTCTCCGTGCTGTTGGTTCGTTTATTGTTCAGTTTCCATGAGTAGCAATTTGGTATTTGTGTGGTTTTTGTCTCGTAGTCTGTTTCTGCAGCTCCAAAGGGCTCCAAAGGTACTGCTGGCAGGTCTGGCTATGACGACAGCACTTTGCCTCTGGTGGATAAAAGTCAAGGTCAGTTCTGCTCTTTATCACTTGTCATTTAGTGCTTTACTTGTTTTCTGGAATTGCTATGACTGTGTTACAGCATGAGGGGGTAAAAATGCATTGTTCGTGTGGTGATTTTTACCCCACAATCTCAAAATAATCAGTCCCTATTACCTGGAGATGGATTGTATGTCTTCCCTTACAAACTGTATGCTACTGATACTGTTTTCTCAACTTGGATGTAACATTATCAGTTAAATATTCCTGGAAGTGAGGTTGACCTTACCCTTACTCTGTATTGGAGTCTTTCCTTTTTAAATAAGTGTGCCCATTTTGGCACAGCCTGATTCTCTGCCATGCAGGGTTTTTTATTGGAGATGAGTTTATTCCAGCTCCAGCTAATCCTCTCTGTGCTTTTTTATGAGGCACAGCTGCACCAACATCAGTGTAGCACCAGCTTTGATGTCACCATGATTGCTGTGTCTCTGAGCCTGGCTCTGGTTGCTAAGAGCAGGGTTTGCCTGGTGCACTTTATCTGGTTTAACTGCAGGTTACTGCAGAAACAGCAGCCCCACACTGCCCTGCCTGTTTCCACCTTCCTTGTCTTTGATCAAACGTGGCACATTATGCAGGCAGAGGATGATTTGGATCAGCTTGCTGATGTGACAAGAAACTTGTTTTCTTTGTGGATTAGTTTTCTGTTGGCTCAGCAGGCTGCTGGATTGGCTTGTGTGCCATGAGAAGCTGCACCCTTACTTATTTTTTCTTTTTCATTCTGGAGAGACCAAATAGAAGCCTGTTAATGGTGATAGGTAGTCCAAAGCAGAACTGTGGTTTCTGTTGGAGAGAGAAAGTTCTGTATTACTGAGCCAAAGTAGAAAATACATGGATTACATGTGCTCTCTGGAGAATTCGATTCAGACTTCCCTTTCTGAATGCATAACAGTTGAATAGTTTGGGAATTTTTTTACAATCATCTCTGCATTCAGTACTTTATGGACCTCTCTGGTTCTGTGACTAATTCAAAACTACCAGGTTTTGAGAAAAGCAAATGTAGCTCAAGTTGCTCCAATGCTTTTGTTTCCTAGATAATGAGAAGTCTGGGAGTCGTGATATGATACCTATGGATGAACTTGGTCCAGGTAAATTCAGTCATAGATCAAACTCTCTGTCTGTTCCAATAGAGCACAGTGTCACTCACAGGAAAGTTCATCTCTTTCTCTAGGAGATATTATTTCAGATGGATAAAGCTGACATTTAAAAACAGAACATTACCTCACAAAAGATCGGTCGTCATCTTTTTTTTCTTTTTTTTTCTTTTTTCTTTTCTTTCTTTGTATACATGTAGAAGTACACACCAGTTTCTCCACTACTTTATGTGTATATTGGGGATATACTGACCCAGCTTTCATTCTGCTCTTTGGCCCCTGAGGCAGCTGCATTCCCTGTTACAAATCTGAAGTTTCTTGGATTCAAAAAGAAAAAAAATAGTTGAAAATTTACTTCAATGTATTGCTTGTGTTTAAATCTGTTCTGCCCTTGTTTTTGTAGGTAAAACCAAAAATAGGTTAGTGTGTGTGATATTCATGGCTCTGCTTTCCATTTACCTGCCTCTAAATGGGCCTGGCTTTTTCTATAGACTGAGAAGAGCCACTGACTGTCAGTGATGTGCTTTGAGACTGATAAGCTCTGTAGTGTTAAACTTCTAGAAGGGTTTTCTTCTTTACCAAGGTAGATAAAGGTGCTCTGTGGTCTCTGAAGAATTTGCTTTAATTCTTCTAGTTGATGTTATTTTTATTTAAATACACCTGTATGAATGTGTCCAGATCAAACAGTCTGATATACTGCTATTGGTGATTATGGCTAAATAAAAATAGCAAGTTAGAGCCAAGAAAAAGCCAAGCACATTCAGAAAGTAAAATAACAGGTATATATTACCTTCTGTATTCTTGGAAAAATGAGATGCCACCTGCCATGAATCAGCTGTCCATATGTATTTTGCCTTAGGGAACACTGAAACATTTGTTCTCACAATGGAAGAAAATCTCTTCAGAGAGGATTGCCTGGCAGGACTTAGCTGTGTGCTGGCAGGTGCTGCAGAATGGGCAGTGCTGATTGTTTATAGTCTCAATATTAATTGCTGCCTTATGCTCTCAGGAGTTACTGGTACAGCCCTGAGTACAAAATGAATGCAAATTTACAGCATATGTACAGCATCAAGCAGATTCTCTGGGTCGTGCTGTTCTCCAATCTTTTTATCACCTTTAGAAGATGAAATCTGTCAAGATTTCCTGATCCCAGCTACTGAGTGCCTTTTACGTCCAGTATGACTATAACTTTGTGCTATTTCAGAGGTCAGCTGAAAAGAGACTAACCTAAATTATCCAGTTTACTATCCTTAATTCCAGGGAACTGGAATAGCAACATTTCATCTCTTCAGGCTCTTCCAAATGTTGCATGTTTTTTTTCTTATGGGCATGCTAACATGAGAAGGCTGCTCTAAAATGTATTTTCTGATTTTAACTTCATTGTGGACTGTTGTATTCTGGAGTCTTTGTTCTTTTTCCACTCTGGAATGAGCTGGTAGATAAATGGAACAGAACATCAACATGAAGTCCTCTGGATTTGTGCTTCCAGTAAACACTTTAGTTATATCCCCACATGCTCCACACCAGAGCCTCCAGGAAAGACCAACCTCTTCTATGTTTGCCAAGAAGATGCATGAGAGAGTACCAGAGAAAATTCTCCTGCATCCTAGTTGGTGTTTTTTGGGTTTTTTTTTGTTGGGTTTTTTTGTCGTTGTTGTTTGGGTTTTTTTGGTTGTTTTTTTTTTTCAGAAAGTTGTATGCCCTGGTTCCAGTTGTTTTCCCTTGTCTTCTTTTTGTGACTTCACTTGCTCTGAGATCTTTCTGCTTTCTATTCAACTTTATATTCTTTTAGAGAATTCTTCCCTGTCTCCACCTTTGTGTTCATTTCATTTAATTCAGATGCTTCCAAGTTGCATAGTTACCTTTCTGCTATACTGCTTTGGTACTGAATTGTAATTGTCTCGCACATGTTAGGGTAGGCCAGTGCAGAATTCCATGAATTTTCATGCCACACAGGTTAGAGGTGCCCAGCCCTCAGCCAGGTCCATCCAGCCCAGAGTTCATCCCCTGCAGAGTACAGGACTGATGGTTCCAGAACATCTCCACCCATCTGCCCCTCATCTGTGGGCTCTTCTCACCAGTGTTCAGGCTGTCCTGTTGCCTGGGCCTTTCCTGTTCACCCACATTGACTGTGCTTCAAGATCACAAAAAGAAAATTGCTGGTGCTGTGTCAGCTTGTTTGCTAATGCTGTGGGGGGTCGTCCTTCCCACCAGCGGAAATCACTTTGCTGCCAGTGATTAGAGAGGCAGGATACATTCCCCAGTAGCTGGCAGTACTAGACCGGTCAGATCCCTGCTGTCTGGGGCAGTGGAACAGCCTGGATAGGGTGTGGATGTGCTGGGGGATAGAAGAAACCCTGTATTACAAGTTACCATGGGATGCTCAGGTTTGTCAGGCATTCCCAGTTCCAGGCAGGCTGGAGAGCAGCACTCAGTGCTCACTGTCACTGTGTGCCTGGGGCCCTGACGCCGAGCTGTCTGCAGAGGCAGCACAACTGTGATCTCCAGTCTGTGCCAAGTCCTCTAAAACTCTGTGTGCCTCAATTAACCTGCAGTCACTCAGGCAGGAGTACTTGGGAGGTGAAAACGTTCAGACCAGAGACACACAGTTCAGATGCCACTGTCCTCCATGCCCATCTTCAGGCATGACTTTTCCATTCTCCTCCTCCTCCTCTTTGATGGGTCTGGAGGTTTGATCTTTTTAAGTTGAGAGCTGTGTGAGGGCACAGATGGAGTGACACTGGCAGGCATTTATTTGGTCCTGTAATTTGCGGTGACATAAAAATGGTGCTGTAGTGAGTGGGAGATAGAGAAGTAATAGAGACAACAGCAAGCCGAAAGCTGAGAGAGAGAAATAAACAAGCCAAGGATGGGGCATTCCTCTATTGACCAATGTAACTTTTATCTATACAAGGGGTTGTATTAAGTCAAAATAATGCACTTGTACCTTGGAGCAGCAAGATGTATAGATCTTCTTTATGCCACAGAAGCAATTAATTCTGATTGCTCTTAGAATGAATCTGAAACATGGGTGAAGCAGTATTTCTAACTTCCTTGCAGGGCCATGGCTCTCGGGGCAGTGAGGTATTACTTCTGTGATGCAGCTGCCTTCAAGATATTTCTCATTTTATTTGATCAAATCATGAACTTCCTATCTCTGCTGCTGCTTATCTTGACAGAGGCATAGCACAGTGTGTGGATTTTGGACACGTGACCCTCCGGTGCTGGTCTGTGTGCAAGCCGGGGACCTGCAGGATGAAATGCAAAATATGTTGGAATTTAGATACAGAGAGCAAAGTTCTTGAGTATTCTTTGTTGTCAGATTACTGCCAGTGCAAAAATGGGGTTTTCCTCTTGCTGATGTGTCCTGGCTAAGCATGGGGGGTTTAATTTTTTTGCAGTATTAAAGACCTGCTTTGGTTTTTTATATTTTATGATTACAGTCTACTAATGACCTTGTTCCCAGGGAAGTATCACAGCTGCCATCTTTCACTCAGTGGCTGTTATTTTCTGGAGGTAGTTTAAAGGTTTCCATTCAGTTTTGGCAATTCCTTTTAGAAATGTTTTTGGATCACCCATGATGATGGCACTGCAAAAATGCGAAGTGATCCATTACATCCTTGTGAGTACAGTTACCATGAGACTGTAAAAAGCTACCACCCAGTTGCTGCAAGTTTTTCTGTTTTTCTATCACTTAAAACATACTTTTGTGAAGTATTTTGTCCTAAATAAATGATGAATCTGTATATTAGGACACAACCTACTAGCAGTGTTCATGCCTGTCATTTGAAAAAGAATTATCGGTCGTGCGTTCTTCCACAAGTGCTGGCTGCATAACTGGGTGCAGCTGGTTTTTTCCTTTTTTTGTTCAAAAGGAATAGCTAAGAATGTCAGGCATCTTGATTGTCAACAAGTAATTGTAAGTTAAGTGCTGTGTAGCAAATCATGCTTTATGGTCTGTGAACTACATGCATAACTCCAGAATTCTTCGGTTATTTTTGGTAAGCGTGGTTAAATCATCTCTTACTGCCCTTGATGTCATAAATACATCCTGGCTCAGGTGCTTGTTTGCAGGTCTGTGTGCACTTGGGTTTGAGGTACACAGAACACTGCAGCTCTTCTCAATCTGGCCTGGCTGTGTGTACAGTTGTCATGTGGGCAAACAGTGCCACGGGAACCCCACAAATATATCGCTCACTTTTCCTTAATGGCCTATTACAGGCAATAAATAACAAACTGAGAGAGGAGCATTTTGATAGTTCATGTAAAACTTTTTGTGGTATTCTAAAAACACAGTTTGTTAGGACACGAAAACATTAATGATCCCTCAATTACATAAGGGAAAACAAAAGCCTACAGGGAGCTATAAATTTGGGTTTCATTTACTCCAGATTACAATGCTGTCAAAGCAGAGCAGGCAAGGATCTATTTGTCACTGATAATGAGGGAAATTTGATGCATCACGAAAATAAATTAAGTTTTGCATTGTCTGACAATGATTCAAAGCAAAGGTTCTGAAATAATTACAGACATTTCTTTATAAAAACCCTCTCACAGTTTTCTTCCTTGTGTTCATCACACTTTCATGCTCTTCCTCAGTTGTCAGGAGAAAAGGCACCAACAGGTGCTGCTTTATAATGAAAGACAGCCCAAGCACAGCAGGGTTTGCATTGAGATTTCTTCCAACTCGACAGGCCCTTTTTCCCAGTGCTCTGATGGGGACTCTTCCAAGTTATTGTCATGTCCTGCTCAGGCTCAGGAAAAGTGGGAACAGGCTGCAGAGCATTCAGAGAATGAACACAGCCAATTAAACAGGCTGCTAAGCAAGGAACGCAGGATTTGGGCTGAATTTGGAGCTCATTAGCCACAGGGCATGAGATGACAACTTGCTGCTTTCCTTGGGCACACTAAAAAGTGCAGCAAGCTGGGATGAAAACAGTGCTGCTTGCTAATGAGTGCCAGCATCTGGCAGTGCTATAAAAAGAAGGCTTCTCTATTTGTTTTTAGCTGGTAAAAATGAAATTTCAGAGCTGGAGCACGTGAGAAGCAGGCTGCCGGCATCTTTGGGTTGTGGTGGTTTGTTTTCCTTTTCCTTTGCTGAAGAATTCTGCTTGCATCAGTTCTGTGTCTGATCTTGTTTGTGCTTCATGCATAGCTGTTGTGTTGTTTCTCCCCAGATGGATATTCCACCATTGACCACCGGGACAAGGAGCGCAAGTACAAGACCAGTGATAACACAGGAGATGCCTCTGAGAAGGAACCTTTAAAAGTGAGCTCCCTCTTACTGCTGAGTGCTAGTTAGTGCCTTGGGAAGCAAGGAATCGAGTGTCCTCAGCCAGAAACACAGGGTAGTCACTCACCAGGGGGCTGTAAAGGGCCTTTTTTTATTTCACATAAAGGCATCATTTTGTAATTTAGCACTTGGCTAGCTAGAGATAAAAACAAAATGCTGCTTTCCAGTATAGGACCAAAAGCAGGTGGTTGCTGTACTCTCGTAAATGGATGAGGTTGTAAAAATAGAAAGTGTTTGTTCTGTTGCCCTTGTCCAGGCAGCATTCCCTGGCCCTGAGCTGTGTAACTGTACTCAGACTTTGTTCTGACAAGTCTCTTCAGATTGTCATGCTGCTTTATTGTCTTCACCACAGAAACAGGTGTGATCTTGTGTGTCCATGTCCAGCAGTGTGGTGAATAGTACTCATTCCTGCCATATTCACAGTCCTGATGGTGGACCATGGCCAGGGAGATGGAGAGCAAAGAAGATACATGCTCAGTTATATGTGTGCCTTCTAAATACAAATTTAGACTACCTTCTAATTAAAAATAATTCTTACTTCACAAGGCTTTTTGTATTGTGGGCTGTGTGCAAATGTGGCTCAGTAGGCTCTCTGTAATTTCTGTTGCACTACTGTACCTTTTCAGTAACCTTTAAAAAAGTCTGTTAGTGCTGTGGCCACCAGTTCTCCCTGGCCTTAAAACAAGCTTGGGTTTTCCCTTGGGGGAGTAATTTCAAGAAGGAAAAGGAGGATTCATTGAAATAAGTCAGTGGTAGGAGACATTATTGCTAGTCTGCAGAAGGCTGTCCTTAATAACCTTCAACACATTGTTGATAATACCAGAAAATCCAGGTGTTTCACATTGAGTGGAAACAGTTAAACTTCATTCAGTTGAAAGGCAAACCCACCATCATTGAACAAGGGAAATGGGATTTGGAGAAAAATACTTCCATAGATGGTAAATTAGGAAGGTGTCTTGCTGCACCAGCCTGCCTGTTTTAACTTGCCTAGTCAGGCATTTCCTGCTGTGTTCTGCCTTTCCGTGAAGGTACACCCTGGAGAGTGACTTCAGTCTACCTGGACTGTTTTTTAAGCTGGTTACTGAAGTCCTGCAATGTGTCCCCCTCCTCCAACTGGCAAGAGATGGTCCTGCTTGAGCCAGTAGCAATCAAATAAACTTCCTAGTTGCCTCACCACAGCTCTAGTACATTTTGCAAGGATGCAGCAGGAATGGATGCAGTAAGTTAGATAAGAATGTTGATCAATAGGAGCTTGGCAGAAAATGTCTTTTTAAGGAAAATAGGGTAGATTAGGAAAATGAACAAGTACTTGTTATTTTTGCCACTCAAAATTCATTGAAGTGGTCCAACGCAACCCTCAAAATCACATCAAGCAGCCCTAACTCCAGTGTATGACTGAAGTGATGCACAACCAGAGTTTAGCAAACAACTGCTTTGCTTTTATGAGAAAGAGAGAAAAACTATTTCACCTCAACAGTGTGTGACCCACAGCCTGTTGCTGCCTCTTGGTGCTGAGCACCTGGGGGTAGCCTGAATCCAGGCTGTTGTAGACAGCCAGGGTGTGCACAGCCCTGCCCTCACCTGGGCAGAGCTGAGCAGCTGCTGCTCTTCCTCCCTGTGCTGCCAGACAGAAATGTGGCTGTGGGGGTTGTGGCTTGTGAGCTGTGAGAAAGCTCAGGGGAGGCTGGGAATCCAGGGAAGTGTGGCCTTTTGGCTGTTGCAGATGTTTTTGTCAGTACTGTGCCTTTGCTGGTCTTGTTTCTTTCTCTACCACTAATTTTCCCTTGTGCTACTTTAAGCTGACTTGTTTGGTGGTTTTGTTTGATTAATCCGCTCTGTTTTGCTTTAACTCCTCACCCTGTGCTGCAGAATGACACAAATAGGAAAAACATTAACAGGAGTAACAGGGCTTCGGTGAATCTGGTGGATGCCCGTGACATTAAACCCCAGCCTGTTGACTCCTGGGTCTAATTTGCATGCATGGTAGGTCCTTTTAATGGTAATGGGGGCTAGTGAATAACTTTCTCTTGTGCATGATCTGTATAGCTGTGGAATCTCTTCAAATCTAACTGCTAACTTACAGATATATGAAAATGCATTTGGAAGAAAAAAAGTGGTGTTTCTATTATTCAGTGTACCTTTAATGAAATGCAGTCAAACACCACTGTTTGATTAAAAATAACCTGTCAAATAACCAGGCAGGAAATTAATATTGTGAATGATTGGTTGTCAGCTGAAATGTGAATTTTTTCTGCTGTTAGGCCATGGGAATGAATTTGAGTAGTGTGTTCCTGCTTCCAACCATTTTTGTCCCTCAATGGTCATTATAAGGATTAGCCTGAAACTTAAGAAAAAATATATCCTTGACTATTTTTGGATGTCCCCTGAGGTTCCCACAAATTACAGCAGGAAAGCTGCTGACTGTACAGAAGTTACTTTGCAAAGAGAGATGATATTAGTTACATAATCAACAGTGACCCACAACTCCCACTTTCCATTTTCTTTTTTTTATCGTGTGTCACTAAAGAAAGGTGCCTTTTTGTTGTGTTATAATTGTCTGCCTTTGCCACGTGCCAAGTTCCTCAGTAATGTCACTGGCCTTTCTTTGCTCCTGCCACTGCTAATCTGTGTCCTGCTGTCTTGCTCGAGTTACCCCGGTGATACCTTCTGGCACTCCGTCAGAGGATGCTATGTTTGGAACAGCAGGTGTTGTGCCCCTGGCTATGACTAAAGGAAAATTTTAGTGACTGTCATGAAGGCACTGAGCAACTTTCCCATCAGAGTGGGCAACAGACTTTAAAGGCCCAAATTCCAAACCATCATCCACCCCCATAATTTTACATGGAAATCCCTTGCATGAGTGGGAGAGAAAACTCCTGTATGTTTTGGGGTGGTCGTGTTGGATATTTTTTTCCCCTCCTTCCTTTCAGTCTAGTAGAAATGCCAGGTGTAAGCAGATTGTTTCTGTTCCTGGGTTGGAAGCACTTGTTCAGAGGAGGCTTTCAGCATGGTGAGGTGCTGTCACAGAGCAGGTCCTGGTGCCATTGGCCTCCCATGGCTGCTCAGCGCTGCATGATCAGCCATGGTGATTCAGGCACAGGGCTGGGATCAATGTGCCTGCGGTGCCTGCTTCATTCCTGCACTCTGCTCAGAGCAGTGAAGCCTTACAGGTGGAGGCCTGACTTTGAAAAAATTAAGTCTGTGCGCGTTTTCTCCCAGATAAACCCTTCAAGGAACCCATGTGTTGGCATAGATTGGCATTTCCAGTCACTGTCCTGCCACCAGGCGGAGATCACCAGGGCCATGTTACTGANCCCTCCCTCCCACTCCTGCAAGAAGAAAAGCAAGAAAAGAGAATCCAAGCTTCCATGTAGCTGGCTGCGTTCTTAGGTGACTCTTACATGTGGACAGTGCCAAGTTGGAGAAGTGCAGGTCATGCAGCAGCTTCACAGCGAGAGAGGAATTGCGGGATATTTGAAATGATACCGTAGGTGTAGCCATGAGAATAGCACTTTTCTGGTTTGGGACTCATTGTTTTGGTTTTTGTTTTGGGAGATATCTTTTGAACTGTGACGCTTAACATTTTTGAAGGCTTTCTGAAAAATGTTTAGGTTTTCTTTATTATTCCCACAGAAAGTGCAGGAATGTTGAGTGGGTTTATTGGATTTCAATGAAGGGAGAAAATGCAGAGCAAAAACTATTAAACGCTAGTTAAATGAACTGGAGAGTGGATGACGAAATTGATGCAAGCTGTATAATCTGCTTTTAGAGTAAGCTATATCAATCACAGTGCTATATTATCATTATAATCTGGTGTACAATACTTCTGCCTTTTGAATTCTGTAATGCCTCTGTTTTTATTTCTACATATTGAAAAGCAGTTTATGGAAGGTTTCAGTGTCCCTGGTTCAGAAATCTGTGCTGAGAAATGGAGTTGGCTGGCTTTTTATTTTCATGTTCTCGAAGATTGCAATAAGGAGCTTTTACATGTTAAATGTATCATTGTTGCATTGATGATGATTAACTACTTTTACCATAGCTGTTAAGACATTGAAGGAAATAGGAGCTTTTTTGTAGGATGTTTTATTTTGAACATGCTATAAATTTGAGATGGGTCTGTCACTTACATTTGATGGTAAATTTTTCAGTGTTGGATCCATGTTTGCTTTGGACTACAGATCCTGATGAAAAATGCCACAAAGGGAACTGGTTTGGCATTTTAGAATCCATGTCCTGGTTTCTGTGTTCCTTTGCTTTTGTTTTGAGATTGCATATTTCATTTGGCGTGAATATGACTCATGTGCAGCAGCTCTCCTCCAGGATGCCAAGGCCTGCCTTCTGTAGGAGAATGTTTACCTCAAGAGAACATACTCTGCAAATGTGGTATCTGGAAATGCCGAGAACTAAATGACTTCAGATCACCGATTTTGTCCAGGCATTGGTCAAGGGAGGGCAGCAGACGAGAATAGGAAGCCTATGTCTCAGTAGCAGCATGAGAGGACTTTTGCTGATTTTACTTGGTTGCCACTGTTCTTTGATTGCCACATTTAGTTTTAAACAAGCTCCTAAAAACGGTGTGACTGGAAAGCACATTTTTGAGTCTAGCAAACATCATTTGCGGTTTTCAGTGCCTGCCGTTCCTTTTGTAACTAAAAAGGGGAAGTATCCAACAATCTCACCTCCCCCAAAATATTACTGTAATGGTAATCATTACATTTTTTGTAAAAAAAAAATTTTAAAAACGTTAAAAAAAGGCAAGTACCAAGAGCTTTGTATCTTCTTGAGTATATTAAAAATTTGACATGAATACATATATATAAATAAATAAAAAAGTCTATATATCTATATATATATATTGTTGTGCAGAGAATAGGTTAACAAAACCATGTAAAGTAGTTTGCAGGAGAGGGAAGCATTTGTTGATTCAGGGAAAAAGACTGATGCCAGAAGCTGTCAGTGATTTGGATGATAACGTGTGCTGCTTCGCACCCTCCCTTTTTGACCCTCATCTTCCACATACGTTGCAGTGTCACTTCTGGATCCTGGGGAAGGTGAAGTTGCTTGGAGCAAATCAACATAGCAAAGATTTGTTTTTTCACCTGCATGAGAGTCCTATTGGGCCAAAGATGCTCAGCGGATCAAGGGAAGCAAAGAGAGGCACCTGTGACTATCTGTGTCGGGGCAGTGTCTCTCTGTGTAGA
Source organism: Drymodes brunneopygia (assembly GCA_013400955.1). Classification (NCBI taxonomy): domain Eukaryota; kingdom Metazoa; phylum Chordata; class Aves; order Passeriformes; family Petroicidae; genus Drymodes; species Drymodes brunneopygia. Next base: position 139,306 of record VZTZ01020219.1, on the reverse strand, counting down.
CATAAAGTGTGGCAATGAAACCAGATACATCGTCTGACTGTATATTATATCAATGGTGCTCTTTTCATACTTGTTCTGCCAATACGCGGAGACCCTTTTAACCAAGCTACACAGAAGAGTTTTATATCACTTTTGGTTATTTACTTGGTGTATTCTTTTTGTATATGAAAGGATTTTTTTAAAAACGTTCAGTAATTAGCAATGGAACCTGCTTTGTAGCTGATTAGAACAGTGTAAGAGAAGGGCCGTTCTCTCAGTCTGTCCCTGATCTACTTCAAACCATATATTTACCAAAGGAGTCTGAGCAAAAGTTCACTTAAAATAAAGACCTGTTGAAAGGAGTCTCTGCTAAGACTTTGTGGTTTAGTTATTGTGCAGATATTTCAAAGCCAGCAAGAAGTTAAAAGAGAAAACTGCAGGAAGGGGCAAGTGAAGTGACTGGGGCTGATTATGGTAATGACTTCCAGTCCTAGATATTCTATGGCTCTTAGTGGGACACTACAGGGACACTCAGAATCTGGGTTGGAGTCTACTTTTGATCTCTTATCATTAATGGGCTAAAACACTAAGAATATTTGAGCAGCAGATTCAGACCCCATCTCACTTCTCCCAAAAGTCTTGTTGATATTTACACTGCACCCTGAACTGTCCCTGTCAGGTTAGATGGCACTGGCTGCCCAGGTCATCATAGCAAACTGTTCTTCATTTTCCTGGGTATGTTACAGCAGCCAGCAGAGTTGTGAGCTGACAACATGGCTTATTGCTGCAGAAAATCAGAGGATGGTATGTCAAGAAGCTGGATACCAAGTTGATGGGCCAAGGCTTCCCCTGGAAATCACACATCAANCCCCTCCTTCCTTTCAGTCTAGTAGAAATGCCAGGTGTAAGCAGATTGTTTCTGTTCCTGGGTTGGAAGCACTTGTTCAGAGGAGGCTTTCAGCATGGTGAGGTGCTGTCACAGAGCAGGTCCTGGCGCCATTGGCCTCCCATGGCTGCTCAGCGCTGCATGATCAGCCATGGTGATTCAGGCACAGGGCTGGGATCAATGTGCCTGCGGTGCCTGCTTCATTCCTGCACTCTGCTCAGAGCAGTGAAGCCTTACAGGTGGAGGCCTGACTTTGAAAAAATTAAGTCTGTGCGCGTTTTCTCCCAGATAAACCCTTCAAGGAACCCATGTGTTGGCATAGATTGGCATTTCCAGTCACTGTCCTGCCACCAGGCGGAGATCACCAGGGCCATGTTACTGACTGCTATTAATCAGTTCTGACTTTATTTTGCAGGGCTAAAGTCCAACCACATTTTTTTTAATTGAGGGGGAGAAACAAACATTGAATCGACACAGAGGATCTCATCAGTCACCACTGCCATTCAGACTGGGAGGGCTGCAGGTCCCAGGAGGGCGTGGGGAGCGAACCCACCCGAGTGCCATCGCCGAGCGGAGCACGATGCCTTACAGCGAGACACTCTGCTGCTTAACTCCCTGACATTCCCACCAGAAACAGCCACCGCCT
>VZTZ01020219.1:53238-137573 GCA_013400955.1 Drymodes brunneopygia | reverse complement strand
GAATAGGAAGCCTATGTCTCAGTAGCAGCATGAGAGGACTTTTGCTGATTTTACTTGGTTGCCACTGTTCTTTGATTGCCACATTTAGTTTTAAACAAGCTCCTAAAAACGGTGTGACTGGAAAGCACATTTTTGAGTCTAGCAAACATCATTTGCGGTTTTCAGTGCCTGCCGTTCCTTTTGTAACTAAAAAGGGGAAGTATCCAACAATCTCACCTCCCCCAAAATATTACTGTAATGGTAATCATTACATTTTTTGTAAAAAAAAAATTTTAAAAACGTTAAAAAAAGGCAAGTACCAAGAGCTTTGTATCTTCTTGAGTATATTAAAAATTTGACATGAATACATATATATAAATAAATAAAAAAGTCTATATATCTATATATATATATTGTTGTGCAGAGAATAGGTTAACAAAACCATGTAAAGTAGTTTGCAGGAGAGGGAAGCATTTGTTGATTCAGGGAAAAAGACTGATGCCAGAAGCTGTCAGTGATTTGGATGATAACGTGTGCTGCTTCGCACCCTCCCTTTTTGACCCTCATCTTCCACATACGTTGCAGTGTCACTTCTGGATCCTGGGGAAGGTGAAGTTGCTTGGAGCAAATCAACATAGCAAAGATTTGTTTTTTCACCTGCATGAGAGTCCTATTGGGCCAAAGATGCTCAGCGGATCAAGGGAAGCAAAGAGAGGCACCTGTGACTATCTGTGTCGGGGCAGTGTCTCTCTGTGTAGACATAAAGTGTGGCAATGAAACCAGATACATCGTCTGACTGTATATTATATCAATGGTGCTCTTTTCATACTTGTTCTGCCAATACGCGGAGACCCTTTTAACCAAGCTACACAGAAGAGTTTTATATCACTTTTGGTTATTTACTTGGTGTATTCTTTTTGTATATGAAAGGATTTTTTTAAAAACGTTCAGTAATTAGCAATGGAACCTGCTTTGTAGCTGATTAGAACAGTGTAAGAGAAGGGCCGTTCTCTCAGTCTGTCCCTGATCTACTTCAAACCATATATTTACCAAAGGAGTCTGAGCAAAAGTTCACTTAAAATAAAGACCTGTTGAAAGGAGTCTCTGCTAAGACTTTGTGGTTTAGTTATTGTGCAGATATTTCAAAGCCAGCAAGAAGTTAAAAGAGAAAACTGCAGGAAGGGGCAAGTGAAGTGACTGGGGCTGATTATGGTAATGACTTCCAGTCCTAGATATTCTATGGCTCTTAGTGGGACACTACAGGGACACTCAGAATCTGGGTTGGAGTCTACTTTTGATCTCTTATCATTAATGGGCTAAAACACTAAGAATATTTGAGCAGCAGATTCAGACCCCATCTCACTTCTCCCAAAAGTCTTGTTGATATTTACACTGCACCCTGAACTGTCCCTGTCAGGTTAGATGGCACTGGCTGCCCAGGTCATCATAGCAAACTGTTCTTCATTTTCCTGGGTATGTTACAGCAGCCAGCAGAGTTGTGAGCTGACAACATGGCTTATTGCTGCAGAAAATCAGAGGATGGTATGTCAAGAAGCTGGATACCAAGTTGATGGGCCAAGGCTTCCCCTGGAAATCACACATCAAACCCCCACCCTTCCCATGCCTTACATTGACAACTAATTCCAATGTATGTAGCAATAACCCATCCTCAACATTACTGGGGTATTTTTCTTCTCAACAAACTGGATGGTGAGGAAAGAAAATTGATTGGGGGATGACTTGTATGTGAGACTATCACCTTGTATTATCAGCCCACCTGCTGAGGTCCAAAGCAGGGTACCTTGAACCAGGTCTGGTGATTTAATGTCCTTTTTGTCTATGGCCAGAAGCTCACTGGTGGGATGTGTGCCCACCCCTGCCCTCACCTCTCCCCTTGTTGGCACAAGTGTGACTGGCTGTTTGAGCTGTTCTGGGATGTGGGTGGATGAACCCGTAATTGTTGTATTTTGGCAGCAGGGACTGTATGTAAGGAAGGGAAAGCGGCAGGGTGTGTGACTAATGCTGCAGTAGGGTCTAGAGTCTCCTGCTAAGAGGCAGGCAGTGCTTTTTAGGGCTCAGGTGTGTGACCTCTTTTCCTGTTGGCTCCACTGTGAAAACAGGAGGGAATCTGCCTGCAAGGGGCTGGGGTAGAAGAGATTTCTACGTGCAGAAATACTAGTGGGAGGGATGGTTGTGGAAGGAAGAGATGGTGTAGTAAGACTTCTGCTAAAGAGGAAGGAAGAAATTTGATGGCCCAGTCAGGGCTGAGATAACACAGGGGGAGGGGGGGGAGACTTCTGACAGCATATGATTACTGCAGAACCTTCTTCCCATGAAGGTGGCTTGCACATCTCCCAGGCATTTTCACTGAGCTGTGCAAGTTGAAAAAACATTGTGTGCCAACTCCCCCGGAGAAGCATCAAGGTTAGCTGTTGAGTGTGTGAGCAGTTGTGCTTTACACCTTCCCAGGTCAGTCATTGTGCCTGCAGAATCCAAGGAAGAGAGCGAAAAGGCAAGGCTATAAGACTTTTTGGTTCTGTCATGGATTTAAGTAGCAATATAGCCATAAATGCAACTCAAGGTGTGTTGCCAGATTGAAATGCTCCCTAGGGAACAGCTTGGGCAGGCGTAGGTCCTGATCTCCAGTGTCTTCTGGCATTACTGCTGCCTATCCCAGATCTGCTCTCACACACTCAGACCTTCCAGTTCTGAATGCGCTCCTACCAGGAAAGCAAATCTGGTCTGTGTTGCCAAGATGCCCCAAAAGGGACTGACCTGGGGACTAGGAACTGACTTGCTGTCAGGGACACATGAAGAAAGCCAGGGGTGGCATGTCTTACAGCAGTTTGATAAGTTTGTGCCAGCTCTGAGGAGCAGATTCAGTAGTGCTTTCTAGCAGGAAAGCCTTGTGCTACACAAAGCAGTTTTCACTCCTAGAGCAGTTCCATGAGACTGAAGGTGGTGAGTTACCTTCTGTTACCTGCCTTAAGGTTGAGCATAGGCTCAGCTACCTGTGAGAGAGGTGCACATCAAACCCTCGAGTAAGCAAAGCTTCAGAAGCCAAATGGGCACATTAGAGTAGTTATAGCCTCATCTGAGCAACTGCTGGCTCAGTGAAACCTACAGTGTGCCAATCAATACCTTCAGCCAGCAGGTTTGTGCTGTTGGGGTGGAGTTTTTGAAAGTGTTTATATAGGCATAGTTTCTTGAAAAATTTCTTTATTGTGATGCCCCTAAAATCTGATGTTTCCTTATCTTTGACAGAGAAATTCTCTGACTTCCTGGTACAATAACTAATCTAGTGCATTTAAGGGGAAGATATTATGAGCCTTTGTTTTCTGTCTTAAGTTTGACATCAGGGTAGGATGATCTGAAGTCCAAGGTGAGGAGGAAGATAGTGCAGATACTACAAGGCCTGCCAATCTGGTTCTTACTGTTCAGAAAAAACAAAATAACTAGACTAAAAAGCTTACTGGTAATTAGTAGCTAATGTGTTTGTAACTATCATGTGCCTTAAAATTTTCATGGTAGGAGAATTTAAAAAAATCAACAATGTGTTTTCTGTAATACTGCTCAACATTCTCTCTGTAGTTTAGACTGGTGGGATTTTGCATTGTATTTACACTGTACTATAAACTGAAATACTTAGAATGGTTTGATTTTACAAGTATGGAGAGGAAAAAAAAGGTGGATTATGCTTTTCATAGAACAAATGTTACCGTGACAGAATGTATTATTATTATGATAGGATCCTTCCATAATGCAGACAAGTAGAATGCTTGTTAGAAACCAGGTATGTAGGATAACAATTTGGTGTGTTTTCAATAAACCATGCCTGGAAAGAATACATGTGCCATTGGTTATCTTTTTGTTACATCAGGTATCTCAAATATTCTTTGGCTTTTGCAGCAGCAGTTTTCTGTGGCACAGTATTATTCAACCCTAGCTCAGGTCAATGCTGTGTGTTAGCAAAAGGTCAGTGGTAATGAGGGGTAATTGAAATATCCTATAAATGAGTAAAGCTGAACATTTTTGACTCATTGCTATATACTGGAGTTGTAGCACGACCCTGGACTGTAGGTCGTGGGGGTTTTTTCTTTTGAAATACACAAGCATATTTCTGTTGGAAAGACATCTGCACCACTGTTCAGGGGCCAGCATGTTTGTGAGCACAGAACCAGCTGATAGCTTTTCCATTTGGGAAGTTACTAACCCTTCCCACCTAAGTAAAATCCACATAACTTTACAAAGATTGCACATTTCTGAAATGTGTGTGAGAAAAATAGCAATGCATGAGGTTTGGTTGACATGAGAAATTTTTACTTTGAGGATGTGCCAAATAATTTACATTTGGTACTGTGGAACGGAAGAAAATCCTGATAATGAAGAGTCACCCATGTATTTAAGGTAACAGCCAGTTACCAACTGATTCTCTTGAGGGCTGCCTCATCTGTGTTGGTGAGATCAGTGACTGGCACACCTAAACACACCATGTTCACTGCCATGCCTTTGTGAAGCCTGACAAAACCTGATAAATCTTGACAGAATGTTCTGCAAGGTCTTAGAGAATGGAGGTCAGGTTTGCTGTGAGTGAAAGGTTGATGAATCATTGCTAGTAAGAGAGTCTGCCATATGTGAATTCCTGATTGTACCATTCACAGCACTATAGGTGCTATATATGAAACTATAGGTTTCATTTACATGAAAATGTTTGCAAACAGAAATTGGAAGGTCATCTCAAGCTTACCTTCCCTCCTTATTTCAGATCTCTTCAATGCATCCCTAGATGTTTTGTAAAATCATCTCTGGATCTGTTCTTGCTGCTGGAGGATATAGTTTCACAAGTGCTGTGATAAGATACGGGCTCCTGGGCTTAGCATGCTGCACCTTGGTGTCATCATTCTTCCACTGCCGGGAGGAATATGATTTTCCCTTTGTGGGTGCACTAATATGGCAATGAATAGCAGATGCTGAAGGCAAGGTACCGAGCTAAAACAAGTATATTGTTTATACAACTGACATTTTATAGCTGTCAAAATGATTTCATTTCCAGCTTATCACAGGTTGGGCAAATGGAGGCGGTAAGTCCTACAGGTGAAAGGTTAATCTGGTAACAATGGGTAAGAAATATCACAGCACTCATCTGCTTCAGGTTTCAGCAGTGTCTTGGGGTAATATTCTGTCCTCAAGGGTCTCTTCCCCAGTGTCTTGCTTTGAAGGTCTCTGAAGCACAGCAGTGGCAGGATCTTGTTCTGGTACAAGCTGATGGGGGATCTTTTGAAATGGGAAGGTGCTTTATAATGTGGTCATTAACAGAGCTGAAGAGACAGAGACTGAAACTCTGGTACTCTTTTCAATGTGTGTGTGTGCACAGCAATCATAGCTGTTATTTGTAAGGTACCTTATAACTGATTCCTGATTGACTGCTTAGCCAAGCAAGGACCCATCACTGCCCTGCTGGTGCCACCTTGGGTGAGAGAGTTGGGATCTCAGTGGTTCCTCTCTTCTTGTTCCTGTTGTAGGAGTTTCTGTATGTTCCCTTCACAGCATTTAGTGCTTGACTCATTGCTCAGAATTCTCCAGTGAGCTGCTTTTCACTTCCTCATGCCAGTGGGAGGAGGCAGTACAGGAGAGGCTCCTGTACAAACGTGATGCCTGCTCCGTACTCAGACAAGTAAATTCTGATGGAAGGATTGCTTGCATGGGTGCTGTTACGCAAAAGGCAGTAGTGCTAGGTTTGACTTCCTCTTAAATCCTCGTTCTTTCTTGTACACTGAATTGGTTCAATATTTTGAAAGACAGTATCATGTCCCTTTGAGGTAACGAAGAGGCTCTGGCAGAAACCAGACCTCATTTCCATGCATTGCTGAATCGCTAAGACAACCTAGACAGTAGCTGTCATCTGGAGAATCAATGTAAATTACCAGTATTCAGTGAGATCAACCATTTCTGACGTGAGCTGTGAGAATTTGCAGAGAGCTGTATGTTGTTTTAGGGGGGTTCTTCCCCTTGGGAGCTTTCTGTCAGTGGTTCACTCCCATGGGCACTCCTTAAACACGTGCTTCACATGCGCCATTCCATACGCAGTTTGTGCAAGAATAGGTTGTGTCTTCTAACTGTAACAGGCTGATGTTGCAGTAACACTCAGTAGGTTTTTAGAATGTGTTTGAATTAGAAGATCTGCTGTCTGCCTTTTACTTCTCCCAGAATTCAAAACGTGACTTTATTTTGAAAAGTGCCTCTTCTCCCTGGGAGATTTCACATTTATGTGTCAGTGACTCCAGATCATATTTGCTCAACTGACCAAAAGCCTTTTTCCTAATTGCCAGTCATGCAAACTGAGTCAGGCTTTTTTCTTTTCATCCCTTGCCACCAATAATTAAGAGCATTTCAAAAATGTAGTGAAGTGGAAAAATTTTTCTTACATATGGAGTTCTTCAAATATTCTCATAGTACATAAATTGTGCTTATTTTTACAATTTGCCATGTAGAAGATGCTTTCTAATGAATTAAAATATCTTTTTATACTGAAACGTGGCTGTTAGATTTGCCCTGTGTATTACAAATACATTATTCACCGATGCATCTTTTGAAATATCCACTCTACAGGTTCCCACCTTTCCTAATCTTCTTGACAGTCTCTTGAACAGTAATTTTGGCCATTAACAAGCAGTAGGATTGCATTTTTCTGATCCTCTGTTATAAAGTGCAGAAAAGTCTACCTGTTTACTCTTACTCATCCGTCTGAGACTGGTTTGTTCATCAACCTGTGTGATGTGCCCTGCTGTGACTGGAGTGTCTGTTGGATGCAGAGGTGTTCAGGGCTAAACACAAGTGAGGATTCTTTGGAGTCAAGGCTTTAGATGTACAGACAAATTTTCTGGTCAACTGTACATATCCAGATTTTCCAGTGTGCTCTAGAAACTTGTATATGCCAGTAAATGGCTTAAAGATTATTTTGCATTGCAGATTTTGCAAAAATTGCTTCCAACCACCTGAAGTACTTTGGTCCAATGACGTTGAGCTGAATACCAAGAGGACATGCTGCTGAGCAGTGTTACAGAGCTAATCACTGACTTACCGTACAAGATGGAGGTGTTGGAATTCAGTATTGGCTCTACACAGAACAGCACAGCAGAGTCACCTGAGGCTGCTTCTGCATTATCTAACCCCAGTACAGGAAATCTTGTGTCTTTCTCAATATGACAGAGCTTTACTGTAGGAAAATTTTGATAGTGTTGCCTTCTCCTATCCCTTGTGAAATGCACACTTCACAAGCTAGCTGGGTCACCATGATTTGCTTGGTCCATTTCTGAACGCTATCACCTTAGCCTGTTCTAGTTTTCTTTCACACCGCATGGTGATCCTCTGCTCCTTACTGGTGTCCTGGAGGTGGATACTCTGCAGCACACAGGCCAGGGGAGGGACCACTGTGGCAAGGTAGGTTATACAAGGAAGAAACTCATAACAGGCTTGAAAGAATTCATACTGGAAAAGACAAGAATGACCATCCTTGATTTTCACTCTGATTTTCAACTGCTGGATCTTTCTGTGGCTGTTTCAAGTCTGGAAGCCTCAAGTGCAGTACAGAATTCATAGGAAAAAATGAAAGTCATGGCCCCGCTCTATTGTTTTTTATTTTTTATTTATAAATGTGACTGTTGCTGCCTTACATAATCACAGCAGGACATGCTAGGAAATGCCACTGGATTTCTGCATCATTCAGATGAGTTAGAGAATTCATATTTGGCTTTGACTCTTCTCAATGACAACCCACACCATTCACGTAGTGTAACAGCACTGAAGTGAATCAGGGTGTGCAGGACTCACCTGCTAAAACCCATTCTCACTGGTCTTTATGCTTATACAGCATCTTAAACATACCCAGCACTTCAGCGTAAGCAGCTTGTCCTGCCCCTAAAAAGCATGTACTATGTATGTACAATATTATGAGGGGATAAACAGCATTTTCTCAAGGTCAAATATTATGTAGTTTATTGTATTCTTTTGGAAAGAGTTTGCTCCTTTTGTTGCCTGTTACTGTGTTTATTTTAATCTGTTTACTACTTCAGTTTTCCCTGCCTCTGCATGGGCAGGTAAATAATTTTATTTGTTTGTGTTTTCAAAATTCTGTTTTGTTTTTCTCATCACTGCATGGGTCTGTATTTCAGTGTGTGCTCTTTTCTCTCACGTAGAGATGATTAACTTTTGCAGTAAATGTGCAAAGAAGTATCTGATCTCACAATAGGAGCCTTCACTGCATCAAGAAGCATGCTAGTAATTTAGTAAAAATAGGGCACATGAAATGGTCTGTTCTTGCAACATGGATTTTTTTTCCACTCTTGCTAATGATTAATGAGTTTAGCTCGGGGACACAAGTCTTCAGAAGTTGCAGTGTATTTCTCCACTTCGCCCTAAAGCCAAACTGTGGTTGTTCAAGATGAGCTCAGAATAACAGACTGTTGTTTGATGATGTGTTGGTCAAGGCAAGGCAATGTGCATCACCTTGGATTTCCTGAATTAATACGGAACAATGGCACAGACCCTACTTACTCCATATCTTGGTTTCTACCTCACCTAAAAAGATCACTAGTGCTTGTTTAATTACAGTCTCCCAAATAAAAAAATAATAAAAAAAACCTGTAAAGCACGGACAAGTTAACCTGTGCAGTTGCATTTATATCATTTGAAACAAAAGTTGATTATTAATGGCTCTCTTTATCCCAAAAACACAGCCTTCTCCATAGCATCTTCCACTTGCATGTATTCCAGATGAGATGGATAGTTAGTGCATTGGAAATGGGGGCTCTTGCGGACATAGTTAAGGAAATCTGGAGCTCCTGGGAAAATGACATTGTCAGCCAGAAGAACTGAGCCCTTCCTCAGCAAGTTGCATTCCTAGAAAGAAGAGAAATTGCTTCATAGTGGCTGTTAAGCAGACATTGGCTTGAATATAATGTACTTTCACGTTAACCAGGTATACTTGAGTGCCTGCATCCAAAAACCCATTGTGGTACAGAGCTGTAAGGTCAAAGAGGCATGGGAGGAGTTGAGTAACTCTCAAATCCTTTGTGCTCATTTGCTGACTTTTTCTGTTAATTAGTAGAACATTAGAGATGCTGATTCTGAAACAGCAAATCAAATGGAAGTGTGTGGTTTGCTCCTCAGCTTGTTTCCAGCTACGTCTACGTGATCAGTAAGGTGGCTTTGTTTTGGGTGTCATGCCTCATGTTTAAAAACTTTTTGATTTAGCATTGAACTGTTCTTGTAGCTCTTTAGGTCACCTGAGAGTAGCATGTACTGCTTTGGCCAGTCTGAGAGTCCAAAACCGCTGAAAGAATGAAAGAGATTTTCTGTGCTTGTTTTCCCTTCATCTTAAACAACTTCTTGCCATTTTGTTCAGGATCTGGGCATGAAGCAAGGTTTTTGCACACTGAAGCATCACTCTGACAAATTTCCACAAGACTTAACTAATTTGCAATAGTCACTTCAAGTGCAATGTTTATCCTCAGTAACCCTAAAAAACCTAATTTTTGCTGGTATTTTTTGTCTAGGCAAAGTTGCTTATCTGGGCTTACCAGCTGTTTTAAAGTCTGTAGCTGAATCAGCTTGGTTGTTATCCTGGGGTTACAGGCAGTAGCTGTAGCCAAAATATGGGGTGTTTTTCGTCACTCCCAGTCTGTGAGAGCAGTTCTGTTGATGAGTGTGCTGCAGAAGTCATTGAGCTTATTGCTCTTGCCTTTGGGGACTGAACACCAGTCAGCACAGTGGAAGTGATTTTAGAGACGTCAAATACCCTCCAGTCTGTTTCTATTGCACAGCTTACAGAAGCCTGCAAGAGACAACAAACTGGATTTTCCACTGGTCATCAGGATTTCAGATGCTTTTCATGTCTGGCTTTTTTGTCTGGACCACTTCCAATGTATACATCTTTCATCTGAATATAACCATACTTCATATTCACTATTCATATTGCAATACCTGCCAAAAGTACATTTTAGAGGGTTTGTAACACCTGAGAAAATCTGAGGATCTTTTCTTTGTCTTTTTCCTCCTAATTTCGTGGACTTTTTTGCAACTTTGTATCACAGTTGCATCAGACTGACCACTATCATGGAACTAAACTGTCTGTTTGTTTTGGCTGTGTTGTGAAGGCTAAGTTCCGATAAGGGTGCACTGGCTCTTCCCAGTGAAAAGAGCTCAGTCATCCTTACACAGGCAGTTTAAAAGAAAGCATTCTTTGAGTACAAAATAACTGTAGGAAGGGAACATTTTCTTCAGCTACTGCTGTGTAAATTCAATACTAGCTGTTCATAACACCAAACAAATTTCCTTTTCAAATGGCTTTCTGGAGGACAGGGCTTAAAACTAAAAAACCAGGGGGCCTGGATCAGAAAATAGTGTTGTAGTCCTCAGGCAGGGGTCAGGAAGTACTTGGCAAGTTCTCAGTTTAAGAGGCAGGCTCAAAAAAAGTGGATTTATTTGTGAAGAAAATAATTGAATAATGGCACTTCCATAAAAACAGGCAGTTGTAGAAAACTTTTATCAGCTAGGAGAGTATCTGTATGTGCTGTGTTGATAGGTACAGATGTTATCAATCCCAGTTACTTAACACCTGAAAATACCTTCCTATCCAGAAGTCCTCTGGTAGTTACTTACCACTGCCTACTGCTGTTACAGCCAACTTGTTTAGTAATACCCACAGTAATGGTTAAGGCAGCTTGGGAAGAAATAAGCATCATTTTTCCACATTTGGAGCTGGACATAGAGTTGGACAGCATTTGCCTACGAAGTGCCTGGCTGGGGCAGTCTGCACTCTTCTTTCCATTGCTTTGCAGCCAATTAATTAGGTGGAGTGTGAAGACTCCCAGACAAGTGATACCTGTGCTACCAAAGTAGTATTTCATCAAGAGGCTCTGCTGGCACCAGAGACCCAGGCAAAAAAAGGGTACTAAGGAAATTAGGTGGACCTGGGATTTGCAGGTCCCAAGTCTCACCTTCTCCCAGAATCAGGATGAGTTTTGGGTCAAGTGTTCTGGTTGGTGACCATGCAGGCACTCCTAGGGAATGTAAGACTCAGGCCTCCTGGTATGATTTCTACTGCACACCTGTATGTTCAGGAAACAGAATGGTTCAGCAGTACTCACTGAGTCCTGAGCTATGTAGTGTTGGCAGTTGTCCTTAACAAAAGTTTAGGGTCCTGTCCTTCCAATCCTCTTTTCTTGGCTGCCAGTCTTCATTTTACAGCAGATGAGTTCCCTCATAAAGAATAGAGGCCTCACAAACATGAAGGTTTTTGCTACTTTGCTTTCAAGACTGGAATTGTGCAAACTGACCTGAAGCAGGATGGTGTCTGGTGTGTATCTGTCTTTCCAGTGGTCCAGGAAGACAAAATCCAGAGTATCCACTTCATATTTTTTTTTCAGCTGGGGGATAATTTCATCTGAAGGGCCTTCTAGGAGTTTTACCTGAAATACAAATCCATCTGATGAATTATGAAGCACTAAGAAAAATCTCATGCTCCCAGCTCATTTAAATTGTTGCCAGACATCAGGGATCCTGTTTATAGCTCAATATTGTGTCAGTTGAATTACTTGGTAGGGTTAGGTCAAATGTACTTTTTTATTTTTGACAAACCAACTCAGTTATGTCCAAAATATGAATTTGGGTGTTTTGGATTTTGTTGGCTTTTAAAATAACAACAGAAAAAGCGACCTTTTTTTTTTTTGCTGTGTAATGTGTGTCTTTACAGGAAACATGGAAAGCTCCTGTTGAAAACAGTGCTTTTAATTACTTTTTTCTTAGTTACATCTCAGTTGAGTCTTGTAGTCCAAAGAAAGCAAAAAATGCAGAGAACAGGTTAGTGAATAAAGATAGAGGCTACAGTATGTAAAATTGATATGGCCAGGAGAGAGAAGAGACAGGACAGAGGCTGTTACATCTTCCTCACAGGTTTATTGAAGTAACTACTGTTAAACTGAAAACAGCTGCTGCACATGGATTTTTGTTAGGCAAGCACCATATACTTTGAGAGGAGGAAGAAAGTGGTAAGGAAATGTCTGGTTTATGACTCATAGCTGATCTGGAGATTAAATCAGATGGGAAATGCAGTTTTAGATGTCACTAGTACTTCAGGTTCTCTTCAAGAAGTTAAGAAATACATTAGAAGGTCCCTTGGTGGGACTTACTTCCTCCAGTGTTTCCAGCTCTACTGAAGTGAGATGTCTGCTGAATAGACAGGCAGTTCTAAGGCATTAATCCCCCAACCTGGGGGGGATATAGACTGGAAACACCTGCATCTCAACCAGCTATAGAGAGTCAAGACACCTCTGACTGCACAAAGCTTAGGTGTAAGTACTGTGACCAGCTAGATTTGGGTAAATACTTCTCATTTGAAGTCTATTTCACATAATACAAGTGATTCCTGTGAGCTTTTGTAACAAATTGGACTATGGTTCAGATTTTTGTAGTCAGTCTTGACACCAATTTGAACCTTTTAGTATATATTGAGAAACCCAGTATTCTTCTGACTTTTGGGAGGCAACATAGTGAAGTCCTGCTGTGAGAGGTCAGGCACTGTGACTAAGCATGGAACTGGTTAAATTTATAAGGCCCATGGGTACAAGGGGGAAAAAAATACAAAAATCTAACCAGTTTTGCTGTAGTGGTTGCAGACAAAATGGTATTTACCTTATCTTGTACTCCAGCAAACTCAATCATCTGTTTAGCTATAGCAGCAAATTCTGGGTTGAACTCCACAGTGAGCAGGCGAGCTCCTGCCTTCAGCAGCCGAGAAATCCGCACTGCTGAGTAGCCACAGTACGTTCCCAGCTCCAGGGCAACCGATGGATTGGCCTCTTCCACTGTCCTGTCTAGAATTTTACCTGATTAAAATGGGAAAAGATTACCTTTTGACAAAATCAAACTGCTTCATATACAGAAGAACAAGTTAGTGACAAGAAAATTTAAAAATCCATGTACTCAGTTGCTCAGGACATTCAAAAATTAAGAGTTGATGTCAGATTATATACTGTATCCTTTGTAAACTGGCTTATTTGTGATCAGGTCAATCATGTGCATTTTAAGCTTCAAAATGCAAACTTTCAACTAAAAGAAATCTTAGTTTCACAATATACACATTTCTGAGTAAGGAATTCCCTGAATTAACCTATATTCCCTGAATATATTTTACATAATTCCCTGAATTAACTAATTTATAGTGTTAGAAGGGGTAATTTTTTCCAAGAACTTATTGCAGAAACTGGCCATATTTGTGAAATATAGAACTCCTGGATTTTGAGTGCTCATGTTTGCTGCAAATGTTACATGCTGTAGTCTGATATAAAATTTCTTATTCTAAATAATCATCTTTAAAGGAAAAAAGAAAAGTCTACGTACAAAGTTGCAAAATACTTGGTTTCACTACATGAATTTGTGGGATGGAAAACATTAGTCAATTGTTAACAACAGAAGATGTTCCCAAAAAGAAGTGACAGTGTACTATATTCAGTCCCTTTGAAGAAAAGGATTTATTTGTGAGAAATTTCCTCTTACTTGTATGGCTAGAAACTAGATAATTAAACTCAAAAAGTAGTGGAAGGGATTTGACGCTAAGCCATGGTCATTAAGTGATATTTTTATGGGTTTTGTTTGTTTATGAATATGATGATGATGATGAGGCATCTTGAGGCCATGTAGTCACTCTTGAAATCTCAGGGACTAAAGATGCACTAGCTTTGATGGCTCTTATCCGAGGAAAGGCCATCAGAGCAAAACTAGAGTGAAATTATTAAGAATTGAATCACAAATGTTCAAAGTTTAGAGCTTTAAGTATTCCTATTCAGCCATGACCCACTGTTCTGCTGCCCTAAGCCCCCCAGCCAGGTATGCTGAGCAGCTACTTTCAAAAATTGTACCCATGTCAGAGAAGCATTTTTATTACAGTGCTTACAGTTGTATTTCATTAGCTATGTTAATCCCAGACTAAGCAAATTTCCCCAGAAATTTCCCACCAAGAGGTACTTTTGTTTCTAATTCATAAGGGACCATATTAACATTTTGCCATTATAGTTTTTTGAAAAGATTGCTGCTTTCCTGCAGCTATGAAAAGAAAGTTTTTGTTCCCATAGTTTTCTTTAGGAGGCAAGAACAAGATGATTTACTTGCTAATAGCAACAATGTCTGACATGGATAGGATTTCTCCCTTCAACAGAAACTTCTCATTTATGCTTGCATACACAAAATTCATATAGTTTGCTATCTTGTTGTTAAGGATCTGAAAGCATTTAACATAATGAATTATGCCCTAAAGGCACCCTGTGTATAAAGTGAGGTATAATGCAACTCTAGATTTTTGCCATCAGTTGTCAGTCTCTGCTTACACACTTGAAATGTGCACAATGCAGAAACCCACATCTAGTGCTGTGACTTTCTGGATGCATCACTGGATGCCCCTCCTCAAAAACATCTGCATGAGCAGGCACCACTACTTTCACAGAACTACTCTGCTGACCAGCAGGCTGTGTGGGTTGGCGTTTTTTCAGCAGCAGCAGATGGAAGTTGCCATGTGAATACAATCAGATGTCCTGTACTGTGCTAGTCTTGAAGGATTGTTCAGATGCTGACACCTGCTGCAATTACCTTTCTCATCACCCACGTTCATGGCCCACTCTTTCTGGGAGCAGTATTTATCTATAGTGTCCACCACACTACAGGGGTCTCCTCGGACTGCATTCTGCAGCACAAAATTTAATATCCTCTGTTCTTTGCTCTGATTCATGATGAAATTGGTTACTTTCTCCCGGATTATTTCATTCCAGATAAGGGCAGCAGTGCCGTTTTTCTTGATGAGCAACACAATGAGCAGCAAAACGGAAAGCACAATGAAGACAATGAACAAAGGGACTGAAGAGCTCTCCAGCATCTGGAAGAAAAGAGAAAAACAGTCCAGGGTTAAGGTGGCACGGGAGAGGGCTGTCGTTTTTGTAAATATTGAGCTGAATAACCCACAACCAACCACACAGAACAGGAACACACAGAGTTTAATTATGATTGTGTCTAGAGTAGCTGTAAAAGGCTCTCTGTCAGTTGGTAATGGATGGTGCTCTGTGGCACTTCCTTTAGAAGCCAGTTTTACTGCCAGTCAACAAGTAGCTTTATTTAATGCTCTGATCCCTTCCCCCACACAGCTGCTCAGTCCTGGCTCCAAGCATGCCACTGCACGAGGAGCTTCCAGCCTCAAATCTGTTCTAGCTCCAATAGGAGCTACAACATCCTCAAAAATTTTGCCTAAATTACCCAAGACCAATGACAAAGGGATTATTTCATTCTAGGTAATAACAACATTCCTCCAAATCTCTTCCTACTTGTTCTTGCTTCTCTTTTTTGTTTCCCCAAATATTGTCCCAGAAAAATCCTAATTTTTATGGATGGTCTGAAATCCATTCTGTAGTGGGACTTGGCATATACACAGGGGGAAAATCTATCCCGCTATTTAAATTTTGAATCATGATGCAGAACACATTTTGACTTCAGAAGATGACTGAGTTTCCATGGAGATATGCTCAAGATACAGCACAGCTGATTTTGTTCACCCATCCTCTTATCTTAGTTGCAGAGCAAGTATGATTTGTTTGGAGCTGTCAAAAGTCCATTTCTTTTGCTTTTAAGCAGTCACCAATGTTAATAGTTATCCTTAATGCATTTCTTGCAAAGTCTGACCTGAGACGTTTCCTTTCAGAGCCTGCCAGCATCATTAGCACATGAAAATCTTGCTTCTTGGACCTTCTGAATATTTTTTCCTAGTTAATATGAGCCTGCTTCGTTACTGAAACAGGATCATGAAGGCCTGGATGTCAATTTTTCTTCTTTCCCTCTGTGCAGTAGTCATTCTACTGACCAGACCCAATTGTCCTGCACCTTTCAGATAGAACTTCAGCTCTTTCTAGTTTCTCTACATGAAAATGTTTGACATTATCTGTCCACTGAGAAAGTCAACAGAGCTGTGAAAATATCATTACTTTAATATAAAATACCTCTCTAACTTCAATTGACTGGTCTTTACTGGACTTTCGTGGCTTAATTGTTTGTATGGTCATTGTTGATGGATTTGGATTACTGACACAGGTGAGAGGTAATTATTCTGAATTCCAATGAAAGGATAGAGCCCAGAAACCACTTCCTGAGGCCAGTAGGTCTCTAACCTTCCTGCCTCTACGTGAACCTGTGACCCTGCACACTCATGACTCACTTGGTGGCAGTCCAGCTACAGTCAGGTCCCTCTAGGACTGATGACTGCTGGCATTCAGAATTAATTCAGACCACTGCCAGACATAATCCTCTGGTTACAGTGGATACTTTGGCATTCTCTGAGTAGATCTTGCCACAGGCTGTTGCTTCAGCACTGTGAGATGCTGCCAGCATGTTTGGGGCTGCCCTTCAAAGACCTGTCAGCAAGAGTGGATGGGAGCAGCAGGATGAACTACCGGTGTATTTTGGGGGCCCAGCTTTCCTCCTTTATTCCTCAGCATTGATATGAGACCATTTAATGAGATTTCTCAAAGCAGGGAGAGATAGCCTCTGTAGGCTAACTCAGCCCCACTCCCTGTCCTGCAGGAATGCTGAGACTTCTTTTTCAGATTGACTGTCTGAATCAAGTACTCAGAGGGATCCACTTTTTACAGTGCCTCAGATCTTTGCACTTGGATCCCACATGAATGCTACCACACATAAGAGGTACCACTAGTAAGAGCAGAGCCCACCTGCCTCCCCAGAGGTGCTCACAGGTAGAAACAACCTACAGACTACATGCTGATTTTTCATTCCTAGATGAGTTCACATCCTTTTGAGGTATCAAGGGATATTTTTCAACTACTGGGTTTATTATTATTAATATTTCTGTATAACACCCCAGCACCTTCATAAACTGGCAGTATGGGCTGTTCTTAGCAGAACTCCTTCAGGAGGCAATTATCCTGAAAACCCCTTTCCACAGAAGGTACCTTCTAAAAAGAGAGAAACGGACATGTTATGGTTTTCTTATTTTTTTTTTAACACAGTTTTTTTCAAAGTTTGTCCCTCTTAATTTCTGTCTTAGGTGTGAAAATAAATTTAGTGACAGCAGTAGACCATAAAGGCAGTCTGCCAAGAGCAAGAGGCATTGGTAATGGTCATGCACCCAGAGGGGAAAAAAGATCTGTACCAAAATAGGTAATTGCTTTCATATTCTTAGCTGGAAATATTTGATACGAAAATTAAGTGTGTAATTCAACCAATTTAAAACTACCACTACCTAGGAGACAGTCATGTTATGACAGCTTTAGAAAATGCAACAGTAATTTTAGCTTTAATGCGGATTCATGAGATTCATTAAGTATGCAATAAAACTGAACTTGCATACAGTCAAGCTTCCCATAACTACTTATTACAAGGCAGCCACTCTTATTATTTAATGCTTATACTGAGGTTCCAAATACACAGGTTAGCACTGCAACCTCTTCTGTGCTTTAGAAACACCATAATAAAGGGAGCCTTCTCTTTGAAAGCTAAAATTTGAAGTGGAAAATAGTAGCAAATGAAAAATTCAGCAAGGGAATAAACAGAAAACTGGAGGGACAACATTATGGGAAGGAATGAATAACACGTATCAGTACATCTGTTTTTGAGAAGACCGAGTTTAAAAGAAAACATATTAAAATTTCATGCCCAAACCTGTCAAACTACTGATGAGTCTTTCTAGAGCACTGAGTTATTTTCTTATGCATCTAATCTTACTCATTTTGGCAGCTTTCATAAGACAAAATCATAACTTGATAATGCAGCTCAGCAGTTTTCCCCTGTTGCACACCATAATCAAACAATCAGCATTTGAATGGGAGTACCTCTGTTTCAGCTTACAGAGATTTAAAAAGACATTTTCAAAGAGAGAAGCAGACACAAAATGTGGGAATCTGCTGCCCCAACTTACCTGCCTGTGGAGATAAAAGTCATGTAAGTCATTCCAATGGCTTAAAACCTCAAGAGACTGGCTCAGACTTAGGGATCTGCTATAAAGTCAACAGATGTTAACTTAGGGGATTCAATATCCCCTTACTATCACATGATCTTCAGTTTTTCTAAAATAATAAAAATGCCTGTATGATGAAGCCCAAACCAATACATCCTGTTTATTCTCATGCAGCTGACTCCAGTCATTTCACCAAAGGTTACAATAAGGATCTTTCAGTGATGCTATTTATCAGTCCTTCTGGTACATTTTCCTAACTTCTGCTAAAAATAATTGCTCTTAGAATTCCCTGACGTGAAAAAATAAGGATTAGAATAATTGGTAACATCAATTTTTAAGGCAACCAGATTGAACTGAGATCTTTTTCAGTGTTTCATAAAAACTGTACAAAGTTTTCGTAACACTGTTAGAGAAAGGTGAATGGAAATGTGATGTGAACTACTGATTGCAACTGTTTCTTTGATTCCAAACCAACATCCCTCTGCTCAAAACTGATGTTTACTGAGAAGAAAAATAAGCATGTGAAAGTAAGCACCTTTAAATGGTCTAAGTTTTAACAAAAGCATAAACCCTTGTGAGATTCACACTCAGTGGGTTAAAGAAGTATCAGATTTGACTATTTAACTATTCTGAAGCTTAGTTCACTACATTATGAGTAATTAACAAGATATCATTTCCTACAGATGCAAAAATAAGAGATGACAGATATTGAAATACTTGTGAGGTGGAAAACTGCTGGATAGAACATTTTTCTAATCAAGGTGACTCCTTCTAAGCCTAATTACAGAGCCTCTAATACAGTTTTAGCTTGGATAAACTAATATTGCTTTGCATTGTACTGAAAATTAAGTCCTAAACATTTTCACAAAAAAAAAAAAAACCTTTTCTACAAAGACAGACCATACATTAGACTGCTGTTCTCCAGGGCTGGAATGAGAGTGAACTTTGTGACCCTGAGCCAGGGGATTTAGCTGTGAGTCTCATTTTGGCAGTGTGTTTTTGATATGGCCTTGGATGAGCTGCCTTACCTTCCTCTGTGTTGCCACAAGAGTTAAAGTTGCTGCTGCATGTACTACTGCTTGCACTTTCAAGGCATTGTAAAGCTGAATGAATCTTTTTCAGAAAAGTCCCTGCTATGAATGTGTGGATAACACCTGAGGAAAGGCAAAGTAGTTTTGTCTGCGTTAACCAAAGGACACAATTTTGAGATACCAAGACATCAAATGCCTATGTGAGATTATTATTCTTGAGTTATGAACAACTGGGAAAATGTGGAGACAATCAGTGCTTCAAATGCTTTCCTAAAGGGCTTTCAGGCTGCTGACAATTCAAGCCTTTGAGGAAAGATGATGGTTCATCCAGTCTTGCTATAATTTTTCATGCATTTAATCTAACTGCCAAGTACTGGTTGGTTGTTTAAGAGTTTATTAGGAGTCTCCATGCATCCAGACAGTACTTTAGCATTCTGGTGCTAAAGGGTTTAGAATCTAATTTTGACTTATTAACTTACATAACCTGGTAAATAGGGAGCGCTTGGTAAGTTCATATCATTCAACCTTTTTCAGCATCTGCTGAAATTATGCCTTCAGACACTCATGCACTGAAGTATGCAGAGCATTTGCACACTAGTAGTATACATTAGCTGTTTATGAAGCATTGTGAAAACAATGCAGAAGAGTCAGCACATTTCTACACATATTTTAACAGTGTCCTGCACTAGGCCAGAGGAGATTGGTGCTGTGCTGGGACTGGAGTTCCTGACTCTTAGTCCTATGCTGCCTTGAATGAGGCAATCTCTCTTTCATGGCATTTTGTTTTTCTTCATGCTTTCCCAGAGCAAGAAAGGCAGAGTATTTTGGTCAGAAAGTCTAAACTAACTTCTGCCAAACATATTGTATCCTGTTGCTGTAGGCAACACAATTCAACAGCTTCATAATTTAGTACATTTAAAGGTCAAAAAATATCTTTTTACCTTCTATTCTTTCATTACTGTTTATGTATTTTCAAGTGAGAGCAACTGTTCTGTGAAGAATAATCAGCATATTGCCAAATGTGAATAGCTTGTATTTCAATGGAAAGTTAGTCTGGGAGTTTGACATTCAGATTTTCCACTGACATCATGAAAACAATCTGAACAGACTTTATATAATTTTTCACTATTTCTAGCCTGAAATCTAGATTTTCCTCTCAGTTATTTTTAAATTACTACAATTTAGCTTCACTAGCATGACTACAAAAATTTCTGTCTTCTATAAATGCAAAGTTCTGATGATTCTTTTCTGCCCCCATAGCCTTTTGTCTTGTCTTCCTCCTTCTTCTCAGGTTGAAAGGAAACAAATAAAAGTTTCTTCTCACTGAATGAAAGGAAAAAACAGAGAAGTGCCTATTGCCTACTTGGGAGTCCCATCAAATAAGCTTCATAAGGGTGTTTAAATCCATTCTCCCCACACAGATTTCAATTAGGATAATTGCTACCCACTTAAAACTCCCTTCACAGTAGCCATTCTCTAGATGGTATTCGGTGCTATTACCCAAAGCAGAAGGTTTATATAATGGTTATGTGCCCCATAAAGAAGTGCAGTGTTTAGAATGAAATGGCCACACAGAGAGGCCTCATCTCCATCCAACAAGCAGGTCCACAGGAATTTCTGGCAATCTGATCCAGACTGACCTAGTAAACACACTGCATGATTAAAGCCAGAGTTTTGGGTGAAAGATTTCTTCAAGGGTAAGAAATGCACTTTACCAAGCCTTAATCAAAGAGAGCTTTTCAGGAACAAGACCCTCTCAGGTACCCCTAGGAAGTGTTTGTTTCTGACAGTCCTTATTCCTACTGGAGCACTCCAGATGTGTTTGTACTGTTTGTAACAGTGTTTGAGACTAGTGGTTAGGGTGGCTCAACAGAACTGTACAAATCCATCAGGGAGGCAGTGGAAGGACAACAGTAGAAAGTGCTCTGCCCTGACTGCACACTAGGAGCTGGTCTGTGAAAAGTTTTCTAAGCTGAGATTTTCATATTCCCCAGGGGCTAAAATCAAGCTCTTACTGAATGATTTTGCTCCAAATGGAGGTAGGGAGAAAAGGCTGGAAGAGGAAAGACCAAAATGGCTAATTGTCCTCAGCACAGACCTATTTCAGTCTCTTTATATCACAGGGTCATATCTTTAGTGACAAGGGCTGAATCCTTAGTGTCCCAAATCCCCACTGCATGCTCCTGCCCTGCTTCCAAGCCTACCAGCTAATCTACTATAAATCTGTCTCTCTCCCAGCATAGCTTTCTGCTGTCCGCAAGCTGCTCTTTAGGCTGGGGGGAGTGCACAACTGAAACTCAGTAGTGAGGACACCCACTGAGGAATCTGAAGGATTAGGAAGGAAATCTCTGCTGAAATGATGACTTATTTCTATGGAAATTAACAACTCTAACACACCAGGCAAGGTGGGATCCACCACAGCACAGCAGGTAATCAAACACAGTGTGGGAAGAGGCAGCCTGACATAGAGCAGGGGAGGGATTGGTTTCAAATCCTGCGTGAAAGCTCTCCCCAGAAAAGTGCCTGGAGTGGGCATAGAGGGTCTCTGGCTACAAATTGCTTTCTGAGAGTGCTTTAGAATGGCCTCTCACATTGAGATCTGTTTTCAAGGACTGCTGCCAAAATTATGTTTTTTCAAAAAATTCCCAGTCACTTTTAATTCCAGTGATCCTGAAGGAATGCTGAAAGACACGAGTATGAGAGTGGTAGATGAAAACTGGGTACCAGACTGCTGAGAAATATTGCTAAACTTGGGTGGCAAGTAAGTTGCTTGCAGTGTTAATATGATCAAACTCTTTTTCATTAATGCAAACTAAAGCTGTAAATCAGGAAGTGTTTCTTTTGCATTTCAATACTGCAAAGCTGTGCAAATGCATGTGGTTCTGAACCTGGGGGCTTTGTTGGAGAAGTCCGTGACTGAGTAAGCAGAAGTGCAGAGACAAAGTAAAGGTTGTTTAACGTTGTTTACAAAGTTTGTCAGTGTGACGTGGTTGATAGCATTGGTAAATACAAGTTTGTTTTTAAAGGACAGAAGGTAAAAAATATCCATTACGGGCATCAGGATAGTCTATAAGCACCAACACGGCTAACAAGCAAAAGTATTAGCTTTTTGTCTCTTCTTCAGAGAGATTTTGCAGTAGCAGAACTCCCTCTTGAGAATTAAAACCTCCATAAAATGTATCTGCAGCAGAACATTTATAAAAGCAGCTATTCAGTCAAGTGTGACTGAACTGAAGCTTGACTTGCATTCAGCTTTTTCTTGAATACAAATGAATACCAAATTCCAGCATACTTACAGCCATAAACTACATTTTCAATTTAGTCAGGGTTATCTCATCTCACTTCTTTCACTTGTCAAGATTTACAATACAGTACAAATGCATTACACACAAATATGTCCTACTCTTTCTCTGTGAAAGCTGTTGCTGCCCACGGACTGGCTTCCTGACAAGGAGTGCCAGTCAGAATGTGGAAAACACCACTTCTTTCGTATGCACCACTGTTTAAAACAGTGACATTATCTAAGATAACAAATCATGCCAAGCCTGAGAAACAAGAAATTATAAATATGTACCTTTCTTAGTATAGCAGAAGCTGTTCCCTCCGATCTTTTCCTGTGCTGCTCTCCTGTGGATTTTACAGAATAAGAGTCCAAGAGCCTGAGCGTTCAGTCACATTCGATCACATCACAGGAATAGCTTATCAGTTCTGTTACACAGACTCTAAAAGGAGCGGTGTCCTTTTCCCCAACTCCTCCTTTCACAGATTCTGCACTCCTTAAAGGTGCTCGGTGCTCTAATAACCGTAGAGAAAGCTATTCATCTGTCCCCTAACGACAGTGCTCTTGTTACTTAGTTACAGCACAGTGAATGCTGACAAAGTCAGGTATGAGCCAAATCTGTGCTCAGTGTAAATGCAATGTGTTCAATCAAGCAACTTCAGGAATGAATTTGGCCCAAGGGATTTAGTTCTTTTTTCAGCTCAGACATGGCATGCTATAGCCAGAGCAGAATTGGTATGAACAAGACCTAGGCATGTGGGTTAAATATAGAGTGCTGCTAAAGGCAGGGGAGGTATGTATAGTAAATGGTTTAATAGCAACTACAGGAGGAGCTGCAATCAATACATTATAAATAGCACATTTGAATTTCTGTAGCTTCTATTTGGGAAAATATTCTGCTACAAACAGCTCTAAGATAAAAGAGGCTTATTCTAACAAACCTTGTTCTCAGCTTGTCTGTCTACATTGTTTCCTTCGAGGTGGGAACAATAAAATGCAACTGCAATTAAATTGCACCATCGAAGAAAATAAGAAGAAAAACAAAAAACCCAAACACAATTTGGTAATAGTTCTCTCCTGTATTCTCACTGCAAAGCTCAGACCTAGTCAGCAAGTGTTTGAAGCCCTAGCCTAGAAACTTTTTAAAGACTTGAAGAATGTGTTTGTACCAAATGTGGCAGAAACAGAAGCTGAAGTTCTGAGATCTTCAGGCTTTGTCACATGATAGGGGAGGTCCCTGAAAGAATTAGAGACCACCTGAGAGCATGACAAGAGAAAATCATAATTTTAAGCAGATTAATGGAATAAAGAATTGTGAGGGGAAATGGGTAAGTGAAGATTGAAGTGTTTCTAGTAGCTCTAGACAAAACATAACTAAGACCCTGCAATACAGCACAGTCCCCAAGGGCAATACAGAATAACTTTGAACTATCCCTTCCTTGTATAACTGAGCTTTAGCTCTACAAATATTTTCTTATAATCCACACATCAAGCAGAACAAAGAATGAAGTAAGCAATACTGCAGTCCAGCTTCACTGACAGTAATTTCCTGTCTGGTCAAAAGCTGGTTTTGTCTGCACGATCCCTGATGCCACCCACAATTCAAATTAACGAAGAAATATTTTTACTGCTGGGCTGTGGAGAAAAGAGTTTAAAACAGTAAAACTTACTCTAAGCACTGACCTTGTGTAAGTATACAGTTGCTCTTTGGAGAAGTCCTTGCAGTTAACTACAGCTAGTTGTGGGTGGTGCCAGTCCAGCTTCTGCTTAGCAGCATAATTTAGTGCCAAGACTTCCTAGATTGAGCAACATCCCATGACAACACTTCTAAAAGTCTTCTAACTTGGAGCTGAATTATATTATTCAGGCTCGAAGCATGGGAGGAGCAAACTTGCTTCTGCCTGCCCACAGCTGTTTACTTGTGTGATAAAAGCTATGCCTGCAAGTAACCCTTGCTGTTGTCTACATATTTCCTTACATAAGTAAAAATGGTGAATGGCTGGAGGTTCAGTTGGTTAAGCCAGCCAAACCGTGTGATAATGTCCACAAATTGCTTCCAAGTTAATAGAAAGTTGAAATCTTGCAGTAAGTTATGGGGTATTTTCTTCTCCAAGAGAAGTTTCTTTGGTAGCTGATAGACACTGGTTTATGCCTGTCTTTAATTTACCTGTTAGCCCAACACATGGTCTATATAAAATATGGATATTTTTCCAAGTTTTTCCTAATTACTAACAATGCTACAAACTCCACAGTGCATACATTTATATACTATTCATATGACTTATCCTTGTCTAGACAGTAAAAATCTGCCCTGATATTAATACATCCAGGTTAGAGAACAGCGCAGAGCTACAAATGTATTGCTATAATAAAATTTTTATGTAGGGCCAAGATCTTAAGAGATGGGTTTGGTACTTCAGAGTATCTATCAGGTACTGGATTCAGAGGGCACATCCATGGGAAGATGTGGAACCTGGATGCTTTAGCCCAGGAGCAACATCACATGAACAGCAGCAGCTCAGGATAACTGGCTGGCTCAGGCTGACTCACCCTGACAGTCGCCACTTCAGCTCTGATGTGGCTGCACAAACTTGAGCAGACTTGCTCATGGACAGAGCTCCCAGCTGCAATCACATGATGCAGCGTGGCAGGGCCATTCCCACTTGCTGTGCATAGCACGGAGCCAGAGCTTTTCCCCCTAAATCCATGCCTGGCATAACAACAAATGGCATTCCCTTCTTCTAATAATCCTGGACAAAGACTGGTTTTTAAAAGCCTAAACAAAGGGAGTCAGGAGAGCTAGCACATTATCATAAACCCCACAGATCATGTGAAACACTGAGTGGAAGAAAATTCTTTTGAGCTTGCATTTTCAGAATAGCAGGAGGGATTTTCTTTTATGTGAATTTGCTGTTTTCCACAGTAAAATTAGTCTCTCTTGCTGAGAAACACGCAAAAGAGGAATTTTGAGAAAGGAAGCACCACTCATGTCTGAATCCAGAAAGTGCCTGGCGATATCTAAAATAGGAAACAGCTAAAAGAGAAGAAAGGTGGCCAGCAAAGTTGTACTCTAAATTTGAACATAATACAAGCTGTTAGACTATTTTGTGTTTACAGTGCATCTTAAAAGGTTATCAGGCAGATTGAAAAAACCTTTCAGCTTTCAAAGACTTTATAACTCCTCACAGAAACTTTGAAACAGTTAAGTCTACCACATTTCTCTCTTTTCTACCCTCACGTTTTTTGGCAGTATGTGCTGAAGCATTTGAATGAAGCCAAGAACTTGTGTTACTTGAAGCTTCATCTGTTTCTGCTGGTTTCTTCCCTTACTTGCAATCAATTACTTTTTCAGGACAAACTATGAACAGAAGATCTATATATGTTAAGGAAGAAAGGAATAAAAAGGCATAAATTAAATTCTGAATGAATTTACTCCTACTCTGAGACAAATTTCTGAGAATAATTCTTAAATAATCTTTAAAAGAGAGAGAAGGTAAGAAACCAAAAGGTCCTACCTCATGCAGAGACAGCTTAGTTCAACCAATGATCCAACAGAGTTCACTGACACTTCTGTAAATTATTCATTAGGTCACACCACAAAATGCAACCTCTGAGAGAATCGACTTCCCACCCCGCCCACTAAAAAGGACACAAAGTGATGACTTCCAAAGACAGTATCTACCTGACACCTCTCTTCTTCCCCCCACCCTCCTTGGTTGATGATCTGGAAATGTAAGACATAAAGTAAAACTCTGCCAGAAAAACAGGAAAGACAAGAAGATGTGCTTGAAAAGTCAGAATTTCTAAAAGGTTTGGTAGAAAGAGTATTTGGTCCTGGTCATCTCCATGAGGAAGAATTTAAGTAAGCCATTGATAAATGTAATAAAATGTATTTTCTACGAAGGAAACAACATACAGAATTGCAAGCTGTCTCTACAATAAATTCAAAAGGAGAATGTTTACCTGCTAACAAAACCAATTCACAACTTACAAAGCACCTTCTTTTGTTGAATGGATTTATATGCATTTCTGATACAGGTCTCCTTCACCCTTTTAATATCACACTGTTTAAAATAGATTGAATAAACATCTTCCCCTGCAAATAAACCAAACCACATCTAGTGTATAAGTTAATTTATGACTTTAAATACAATAAGCTACAACTGACAAAATTCAGTGGGAATATGATGTTGTCTGACAGCTATCTCAGAAGAAGTTTTTAAATCTCAGTTTTGGAAGTATATGCTTTCATTGTAGAAACACAAGGCTTTATCTAAATGATTCCTGATAATGGAATGTATTTGGTGCTAAAGGACTTATGCTTGTTTTCTTAGAAGAAATTAAGATATATAATATATATATTTAAAATGTGTATCACTAATTGTCTAATCAACATAATACTAACCACAAAAGAATTAAAGTAAGAGTAGAAAGCCATATGAGCTGAGCCAAAGATACAGAACAAACCACATCTGATAACCAGTATCTGTCTCTGGTCCCTGAAAAAGATTTTTGAAGTGCAGCACAGCCACACCTGCTCAGTGCTGACAGCAGGAAATACCAGGGGCTGCTGCTCTCACTGATACTGTCACCATCAGCACAACCCACTCCTCATTGCTGCTATCGA
Organism: Drymodes brunneopygia; assembly: GCA_013400955.1. Classification (NCBI taxonomy): domain Eukaryota; kingdom Metazoa; phylum Chordata; class Aves; order Passeriformes; family Petroicidae; genus Drymodes; species Drymodes brunneopygia. Next base: position 110,652 of record VZTZ01020219.1, on the reverse strand, counting down.
TCTCTATCACTCTCGAAGATCAGGCCTGTGAGAATGAGCAAGAACCAGTGGAATGGCACAGCACAGACTCTGGACTTTATTCTGAAGCTGGCAGTCCTGATGGGAAAGCCTGTGGAACTGCACTGCTTTATTCTGAGCTGTGGGATACAGCCAGGGGGCTGGGGACACCCCCACGTCAAACAGTCACACAGTGGCACAGAACCAGCTGTATTTCTTGTATTTAATCTGAACCTCCCTTGGCATTTTAAGGCCATTTCCTCCCATCCTTTCACTTGAGACACAGCAGACCCCCACCTTCCTTTCATTTGGTTCAATTTCATTTCACTTTGCTTTCCCACATTTTAAGCCTTTCTTTATTAGCAGAACACCACAATGCTGCAAGGACATCTCCTCACATAAACTTGTTTTGTGTTTGTGGAGACTTAATTCTACCCTTGATCCTACATGTCCGAACTAAATCTGTGTGAAGAGCTTATGCTCAACACTGCCTGGTTCAACTCAAAATAGTGGCTAAAATGAAAAATCTGAAACAACTTTGCATGCATATACCTTGAAAAGCATCAAAGATTTTATCTGAATATGCTCAAGGTTTCTTTAATTCAAAGGGCTCTCAGTATGCTCTAGTCATCTCTTTCTACTGCTGTTGCAGTGGGTAACAGTGTTTCTAGTGATAACAGGAGGTTTGCCTTTGGTTTTCTTGTATTTTTGCTGGGATTTTTTTAATAGCAATGATGCTGGAAAAAAGTCATCAATCCACTTACTAAAGTGATAATAATTCCTGTTTCATGTATTTTCAGACACGAATGGGGTGAACAAAAATAATGAGACTACACTGGAGGTGAAGTCATTTCTATAAAACTTTCTTTGGTGTATTTTAATTTCCTGCCATTTCTCCTCAGCTGTGGACCACAGGATTGATGTTTTCTGAAACAAAATGGTTGGATGCTGCCCCCTTGTGAGCCGAGCCTGAAATACGACTGCCCAAAACCTTTATTCTGTAGAAAAAGCGTCTGATTCTCTGATTCTCTCGTCCCAAACTCTGGTGGTATTTAACACATATGCCCCACTACCTACAGCAGCAGGCAGGGCGAGTACTGAGCTTCAGTAAAGGCCAACAGCCAGCACCTCTGAACGAGGAAAACTCATTCCCTTAAATTGTTTTGATCAATGCCAGCTTTGAGGCCTTTCACCTCCAGCTGTCAGAACACATCACAGGCATTAATAACGCTCACAGCTCCCATCCAGGATAGGTCAGCAGCATCGCCCTGGTTTAATCAATAGCTGGCATGTGGCACAGGGATAGAGTATGCTGCCAGAGGCTGAGCCACTGGAGGTGCTCTGACAGGCTGTCCCGAGCAGGTATCAGTCCTACCACAGCCCAGCTGTGTGTGAAAGCTGCTGGTGCAGGTCGGGGTCACTGACCCACATAGCTCGGGCCCTACTCCAGCATGCCAGCAGAGGAACCCCTTTCTCCAGCCCCAAGTCCTGCTCACAATCCTGAATGTACCACAGGCAAAGGAACACGGAGCAACACCACGTGTGCCTCTAACACCTGATGGAAGGGAGAGGCTTTGTTCAAACCACCCTCACAGAGGTTTCTGACTGTCAGCCAGTTCCCTGCACCTGAGGAGGGGCTGTGGCAGCTCCTTTTGCCATGTCTGCTACAGAGGCATGGCCGGTTCAGAGGGGAAAGGACAGGTCTTGGATATCAGTGAAGGATTTAGGCAGTCATCATGATCTTTGTCTTTCCCCAAAGGCCTTCCCTTAACCCTTTCAACAACAGGATCTGGGGGTAGCCAGTCAAGCAAACGGTGATTTTTTCCTTTCAAATGTCTGATTTTAACACAAATTTTAACTGATCTTAATTGAGGAACACAGAACTGGAATACTGTGTCCAGTTCTGAGCTCCTCAGTACAACAAAGATAAGGAGCTATTGAAGAAGGTCCAGCAGAGGTTGCAAATATGATGAGGGGTCTTGAGCATCTCTTACAAGGAGAGACTGTGGGAGCTGGGCCTGTTTACTCTGAAGAGAGGATTGAAAGGGAATCCCATTAATGCACAGAAATATTTCCGAGGCAGGTGCCAAGAGGATAGTGCCAGACTCTTTTTGGTGGTGACCAACGACAGGATGAGGAGCAATGGCCATAAACTAAAACACATGAGGTTTTACCTCAATATGAGGAAGAGCTTTACGTTGGGGGTGGCAGAGCACTGGAACAGCTGCCCAGCGAGGTCGTGCAGTCATCCTCTCTGGAAACATTCCAAGCCACCATTCCACCTGCTCCAGGCGGCCCTGCTTTGTACNGCCGCGCCCGGTGCTCCCGGGGGAGCCTATCCCTCGGCCCCTGGGTGCTAAAAGAGCCCCGGGCTCAGGGGACGGTGCAGCGGGGTGAGGGCTCCGCAGTGGTGCCGGGGCTGCTCCAGAGACAGCCAAACCTTTCCTGCCGAATTCGCACCCTGGGGTAGCGGCCCTCCCAGCCCGCTCGGCGCTGCCGAGGAAGCCCCTCCCGTCCGGGCTCGGATGCTCCGTGGGCTCGTTGCCCGCCCTGCCCGTGACGGTTCCGAAAGCAGCAGCGACCCTGTGCCCTCACTAAAAGGAGTCATCGCTCACCTGCGGCTGCTCCCGCTGCCTCTAGCCGCGCCGGGAGCCGGGGCTGGTTTGTGCCGGGGCCAGTTTGAGCCGAGGCCGATCTGTGCCGAGGCCGAGGTGGCAGCAGGGGCCAGCTTCCCTCTGACCGCACCCCACGCCCCAGCGAGGCACACACGGCATACAAAGCTTTGAGTCCGATAAGGTGACCCCGGGAACTTGCTGCTGTAATGCCGAGACAGAGACCTGTACTCGATCTCAGCTGCATTAATTATGAGCCTCTTGGGACATTGTGTAAAAATCTAATCTGTTTTCTCACTTCGTTTGCATTGCTTTATCTTCTGTATTTCATTCACAAAACCAGAGTAGACAGTTTAATGAAAAAACCGCAGTACTAGAGTAACGTGAAGAAAACCCAAATCAGTGATAATCAACTGTAAAAACAGGTGTACTCTGATACTGTCTTTACATACCTCTCCCATCTTCCTTGTCATTCTTTTCCCTCTTTTTTTCACATCCTCTTCACAGGAAAGAATGAGTATGATCTTTTGGTCATTGGTGGAGGGTCCGGAGGCCTTGCTTGTGCAAAAGAAGGTTTGTATGCATAAATGCCTAAGAGAAGTTTTGGTTTAGCTTCAGTGGGGTTTAAGGAAACTAAGGGAAGTATTACTGATAATCCTAAAGCTTTTTAAGGAGCATAGTATACTCCAGTATATGCACATAAATCATTAACTCGGCTCCACAGTCAATCTACAAATAACGGCACACCCTCAGGTGGTGTGATCTTGTTTGGCTTTCCTCTTAAGCTTTTAAAAAATATTTCTTCTTTTGTCATGGGAAAAACTAATAAGTTTTCATTTCACTGTTGTAAAAGTATTCAGAGTGCCTCCATAGATACTGAATTTTTTAAATATTAATTTTCATTTATGTGTTAAAACATCAGTCCCCATGTCCAAGCACTGTTTAACTGCTGTAGAGAACCTTGCCCCTTTGTATTTCAGGGTAATGTGTTTGACAAACCCAATGAGTGTTTTTAAACATCTCTTTTGAGGTCAAATTGCATTTTTAGGGTCAGTGGAAGCTGGAGGCCCCAGTCTGGGTTATTCAATGTCTTCCAGAGAATTTGCTGACTACATAGACAGGTTGGGTCCCTGNTGATCTCCAGAGGTCCTTTCCAACCCTAACGATTGTGCCGGTATGTGATTCACCAGCGCCAGGGCGTGTGCCCGCCTCCTCCCGCCCCGTGAGGGCTGCGGGCCGAGCGCTCCCCTCAGGCGGCTCCCGCGCGGGATCCCCGCAGGGCCCCGCCGCCCTCCGCTCAGGCGCTGCGCGGCCGCCCCGCGGGGTCCTGGCNCACCCTGGGGTAGCGGCCCTCCCAGCCCGCTCGGCGCTGCCGGGGAAGCCCCTCCCGTCCGGGCTCGGATGCTCCGTGGGCTCGTTGCCCGCCCTGCCCGTGACGGTTCCGAAAGCAGCAGCGACCCTGTGCCCTCACTAAAAGGAGTCATCGCTCACCTGCGGCTGCTCCCGCTGCCTCTAGCCGCGCCGGGAGCCGGGGCTGGTTTGTGCCGGGGCCAGTTTGAGCCGAGGCCGATCTGTGCCGAGGCCGAGGTGGCAGCAGGGGCCAGCTTCCCTCTGACCGCACCCCACGCCCCAGCGAGGCACACACGGCATACAAAGCTTTGAGTCCGATAAGGTGACCCCGGGAACTTGCTGCTGTAATGCCGAGACAGAGACCTGTACTCGATCTCAGCTGCATTAATTATGAGCCTCTTGGGACATTGTGTAAAAATCTAATCTGTTTTCTCACTTCGTTTGCATTGCTTTATCTTCTGTATTTCATTCACAAAACCAGAGTAGACAGTTTAATGAAAAAACCGCAGTACTAGAGTAACGTGAAGAAAACCCAAATCAGTGATAATCAACTGTAAAAACAGGTGTACTCTGATACTGTCTTTACATACCTCTCCCATCTTCCTTGTCATTCTTTTCCCTCTTTTTTTCACATCCTCTTCACAGGAAAGAATGAGTATGATCTTTTGGTCATTGGTGGAGGGTCCGGAGGCCTTGCTTGTGCAAAAGAAGGTTTGTATGCATAAATGCCTAAGAGAAGTTTTGGTTTAGCTTCAGTGGGGTTTAAGGAAACTAAGGGAAGTATTACTGATAATCCTAAAGCTTTTTAAGGAGCATAGTATACTCCAGTATATGCACATAAATCATTAACTCGGCTCCACAGTCAATCTACAAATAACGGCACACCCTCAGGTGGTGTGATCTTGTTTGGCTTTCCTCTTAAGCTTTTAAAAAATATTTCTTCTTTTGTCATGGGAAAAACTAATAAGTTTTCATTTCACTGTTGTAAAAGTATTCAGAGTGCCTCCATAGATACTGAATTTTTTAAATATTAATTTTCATTTATGTGTTAAAACATCAGTCCCCATGTCCAAGCACTGTTTAACTGCTGTAGAGAACCTTGCCCCTTTGTATTTCAGGGTAATGTGTTTGACAAACCCAATGAGTGTTTTTAAACATCTCTTTTGAGGTCAAATTGCATTTTTAGGGTCAGTGGAAGCTGGAGGCCCCAGTCTGGGTTATTCAATGTCTTCCAGAGAATTTGCTGACTACATAGACAGGTTGGGTCCCTGGTCTGGTATCTTGAGTGAGACAGAAAAAAACACCAGCTGTCATCTCCTGTATTTTATTTATATCTGTGCTACTAAAAATGTTTATGTTTGTGTGTTTCTCCTTCCTCTAAATATCTTACCTTACTTCTTTGATTAAAGCTGCTCAGTTTGGAAGAAAAGTGGCTGTTCTGGATTATGTTGAACCTTCCCCACGAGGTATGGAAGAGAAATATTAGGGTAATATTTGGAAATACATATAATTCAATTGCTCAGGTGAGCGGGTTGCTCCAGACAGTGGTGTCCAAAGCCACACTGCCTGCTTTGCTTGGAGTAAAACTCCTTAAGCCCAGCTTGTGCTATGACTTGTTCTCTCCAAGATGAACCAGGTCTGCCTGCTCCCCTGCACATGAAGCTTGTTTGCAGTGTTTAATGCTACCATTTATAGTAGACTTTGGACTTAAATAAGTAAGAATCTTCCCTCTGTCAAAATGTTATTTACAGTTTCTAAAAATTACTAATTGTGTCGTGTTGAGGCTCCTCGTGTACAATGCACAAAATGAGATCTGCAGGCATGGATATTTAGTAACTGGATTTTCTGAGCTCTGAGAAATATCTTGAGATGGTTTGAATTTTAGATGAAAAATATACAGAGACTGTTTTTATCAAAGCAAATGAGCCCAAAGAAATTTAGAAACTGATCTGTAGAAGACAGTAAACTGTGTGTTGTAACAGAACTTTTTACCTACCATGTACCCAACTGTATTGTGACACTAATCTGATGTATTTACTTCTTTTCTTTCGTTCTTTTTTTTCTCCAAGGAACCACATGGGGACTTGGTGGAACTTGTGTGAATGTTGGCTGCATTCCTAAAAAGCTTATGCATCAAGCAGCCCTTTTAGGGAGTGCCCTTAAAGATGCCCAACACTATGGCTGGAATATATCTCAACCTGTTCATCATACCTGGTAAAGACTTGCCCATCTCGACTCCTATGTGCTGCAAATGCATAGGCAATAACCTTTTCCCAGTTGGTGTTTATTATGGGACAGTTAGGGAGGTGAATTTTGCATGTGAAATTCTAGTCTGGTACTTGTTTCTCGGGGCAGAAATTGTGTTGATTTGGACTTGATAATTTGCTTTTACAACAAAAAATACTGTAGATAATTCCTAATTTTTAGCAGTTGCCTATATCTTTGTGTTGCATAACCTGAATTTGTAATATGATGACTTCATGTTGTTTCTTGTTTTGTGACAGGTCCGTGATGGCACAAGGTGTTCAGAACTATGTGAAATCCTTGAACTGGGGACACAGAGTGCAACTCCAAGACAAGTAAATAAGACTTTGAAGTTTATCTTTCTTCCCACAGTCAAGGAGGTGCTCTTGCCCTTGTAGAATTGCAGAATTGCCTTTGAAGTTTCTGTCTAGAGCTAGTATTTTGAGTCTGTATGTCCTTTCTGCTGAGGACTGTAAGTGCCCTTGTCAATGTAAGTGGTCTCTTCCTCTCCCATTTTCCTTTTCATTTCGGTGAAATAGTGGTTGACACCGACCATACACAAAAGCTTTCTAGCAGTGTAGTGATGCTTTCTTTAGTCTTGAGAGGTTTTGCATTAATATGAAGCAGTCAAGTTTTCTTAAGATACTTTTGATCTTGTCCCCCAAAATTTCTATGCCATACAAACCCACAGCTAACACAATGCTAGAGCAGCAGATTTTTTTTGCTTTCAGTGCAGAAATGGTTCCAAGTTTTTCAGCATGCAGTTCCTTTTATAGAGAAATTATATTAATAGAAAATTTAACAGGTTCTAGTCTTGTTACTCCTGCTGAGTCACTTTGGTGTGTTCTCAAATGAGCATGGTATCAGAAATGCTATAGATAGTACTAGTAATGCTGTGGCTAATGGAAAATGTCTTTTTTGAAGAGGTCAATAACCTGATCTCAAAGTTTGTTACAAGGTTAGTTACTTTTCTGTATAGAGGAGTTGTGTGGCACAAGAATTAAGTGACAAATTATGACAGAGCCGCAAACAGTCCTATGAAATGAGATAACTGCTCTATGCCTGTTTGCTACCTTTTTTAGCATTTAAAAATGGAAGAAGTAGCTGATTGTATTTTATAGCTATTCTTGTTAAGTGTGCATTGCTGATGCTGTTTTCTTCTAAACAGGAAGGTGAAATATTTCAACATAAAAGGGAGCTTTTCTGATCCACATACAGTCCGTGGTTTAACAAAGGCAGGTAAAGAGGTGAGCTGCTGTGCTGATTTCTGCAGTGTTGTTCACTTTGAACATTTCAGGTCATCTGGGAGCTAGATTGTCCTTTTGCAAATTGCTTGAGATATTCAGTATTGTTTTGGTGAGTGAGATTTGCATTTTCCATCTAGAGAAGTTGTTTATGAATTTGACTGGTGCTTACTGAGCCCCGGCCTGCCCTGTTGGATGCCGTTGCTTTTTTCTGCAGGTGGGAATTCTGAGATTTTTGTTTGATTTGGTCAGTCATACTGATGCTTACAGAAATGTAAATTCTGAGCATTAGGTTGCTCTGAGCTGTTTCCCTCCTTCAGGTGATTTGTAGGGGTGATTAACTCGGTAATACCAAATTGTGTGTGGGAGGCAATTAGTGTGAATGCACAGCTGGGTCACATAACAGAATGGTGGCCATTGCTGCATATTTAACAAGGCCTGAATGTGCCTTTTTAACACCTTTTTGAGGGTAATTGTTTAATGTTACTGCTTAATATCAGCTTGAATATCAGGTTTTTGGGGGTAGATACCTAGTATTTTCTAGGAACATTCTCCTTTTGAGGTAGCTTAACTTCAGGCCTGAGACAATTTACTGCTGTGATCTCTGTGTGTTTTATCCTGAGCAGGAAGTGATTTTTAAATTGTGTCATTTGTGCATAACTATTGCTTCCAAATCGTCATCAGAATCTTGCTCAGTGTAAGAACAATTGCAAGGTTAATATTAAAACAAAACCTAGTAGAGAATGGGTAGGAGAAACTCTGCAGGTATTAGTTTATTTTATCTCCATCCTTTTTTTAGTGCATTGCTGATTATGTCACATAAATAGCAGATGATAGTGCCAGCTTTCTCATTCATCACTCGCTTGCATGTAGATGAAATCCAACGACAGATAAAAGGATTGCAAATGTTTAGTTTTGATTTTTTTATTTTTGTTTGTAGACTGTTGTTACTGCAGATAATATTGTTATTGCTACTGGAGGAAGACCAAAATATCCTACACATGTAAGTTACCCTTCTGTTTGACAATTTCCATGCTTTGCTGGTTGGGATGCAGAACAAAATGAAGGAAGATAAAGAATGTAAAAATAAAGCAACATATGAGAGATTTTTATACTTGTGTCTCATGAAAAATTGTCTTTATATAAAGGATGGCTTTTTAGAAAAGCGTTTTCATAGACAACAATTTACTCTGATTTAGTATGTTGGTGTTGCTTAGACCTTGGGGGTGGCTCAGGTTGGAAATGGGCTGCCCCGGATATATTCCCCTTGGTCTGTTGGTTGTACTTCAGCCAACACAGCCCAAGTTGCTATTAGCTTTTATTGCTGACAAGATTTGCATTGTGGGTTCACCTGTGTGATCATAGATTGCAGGTGCACTGGAGTATGGAATCACAAGTGATGATCTGTTCTGGTTAAAAGAATCTCCTGGAAAAACGTAAGTTACCTTACCATGGCTGTAATAGATGCTGACATTCCTACCTTTTCTATGTGGCAAGGTGAAAAATGTTCAAAATTGCCTTTTGTACACCAATTCTTTTTCTGTTTTCCCTCAGAAAATGTTCTTTGTGATGCATCAATATCATACTACCAAACATCATTAGTAACTGATAGATCTTCCCCTTCCTCCTCTGATGAAATTCTCTTCTAAAATCGAAATAAATGCACATTTTCACCGTGTTAGGTTGTGCTGTGATTACACCCCGAGTCACAAGAGGGCAGCATGAACTCACCCGGGGGCCGCTCAGTCTCTCTTCCTCGCCACGGGGGTGTAAAACTGCTCCTCGATTAGGGGAGAAACTCCAACATAATTTTATGTTCTCCTAAGGTGTGGTAGCTCTGATAACACATGAAAATACGATAAGACATTTGGGTTTCTTTTGCTCTGGAAGCTACTTTTTAACTGAGATACTAAAACACTGATTTTAATGGAAATACTAAAATGCCGTAGTTGTGTTTTAGAGCACATAGCACAGTAAAATTCCGAGTCAACGCTGCCCTACAGAGCAATTTCCTGATGAAAATAATTGTGATAGGAAATGCAGACTTGCTAGCATGAAAGTCAGATAATGCTGTTTTTTTGTCTTCTCTATTGAGCAACTCTAGAAAAATCAAGACTCTTCAAACTATAATACTGGTGGTTTTGCCACAAAACATAGTAGCTGTTCATGGCAGTGACTTTCCGATATAAAAAATGCACTATGTTAAACTAAACATCAAATAGATAAATGACGCTTCCTGGTACAATTTTAGAAAGAAAGTAAATTTGCTGTTGTTTGTACTGTATCAGTCACCTCTTGAATTTTGAAACCACAATTTATGCAAGGAAATTGTTTTGAAGAAAAGCAACACCCCCTCCCAAAAAACCCCTTACTGAAATATAAGGTTTATCCCTTGTAAGTTGTTTCTGTGAAAATGTGGCTTTTGTCCAGTTGCTGCTAATGCAAGTTGTAACAGTGTAATGTGGGAGTCTAGTGTTTATATGTTGCATTCCTGAGATTTAGTCAAAATAAGCCTGCAGGGGCTACAGTAGCATTTCTGTGCTTTATCAGGCTGTGTCTTAGCAAATGAAGGAGGGAGTTGTTAAAGGTTTGTTTCTGTCGGATTTGTTTCTGTTATAAATATTCCCAAGGTTCAGTTTAACACCTTTTGTTTTTAGTCTGAGCTGTGTTGTACTTATTCTTTCTTTTCTCCCTCTCCAAATGTACATATCTCAGCTACAAATTACATGCCTGGAGGTTATAGAACTGTCAGTCCTGCAGTTATTCATATTTAAAAAAAAAAAAAGTAAACCATTAACCAACTTAAAAGTTCCTTAGATATACAAACATGGGGAAGAAACTCTCAGTACTCAGATGAAGGGTTCTGGCAGAGTGAATTAGAAAAGATGCCTTGAAATGTGTTGAGAGTGAGTGAGAGATTGAGCAGGTGTGAATGAGGTTAGGTTCTGCTTTCCTAACTTCTCTATTAGACACTGACAATGCCCAGGAACCCCCTGTTTCGAACAAGAAAGTGTGAAAAATGTGGGGCTGATGCTATGAATAACTGCCAGCTAAAATCTATTTTTCATCTAATGAGAAAGAAGAGCAAACATACGCCCAAATTACAGAAATTCTCATTCTTTTCCCTGTGAATCTCCAGTATATATTTCTTTATGGGCAGTATATGGCTTTTTGCAGCACTTCCCAAGAGCCACATGCTAATGAGGGAGTGATCAGCCATTCACAGATGAATCAGATGCCCTAATGCTGGAAAAATGATTTCCCATTATGTTAAATTGTTTGCCATACATAAACCCCAGACTAGCAGATTTTAATCGCTTTAGCTCAACCCATTCTCTGTACACCTTCAGAAGTTGTGTGTTTTTATTGTAGGATAGAGAGATGTTATCTGGAGCCTTTTGTGAGAAAACATGTGTTGTACTGACTGTGCAGTCCCTGGGGCTCACGGAGCTGCAGCCTCCATGTCTGCACTCCTCAGAAGTTTAAAAGCATTGCTATTAGAACTGGGAGATGCTGCAGATTGGTTTAGGGTAAGGCATAGGCCACAAGCCAGTTTTAAAACCTAACAAAATGCTTTGTTGTCAGTGGAAATATTGTGTGGGATGCATCTCCAAACTGTGAGATTTTAACAAGTCTGTGTAAGACATAAAGAGCAAAGGAGCAGCCTGTCCAGGAGCTCAGTATTAATGGCTGCCTGGCTTTTACCTGCAGAACAGGGACTGAGCATTCTGCCTGTTGTACCCAGCAAATGTAGGGAACTGAGGATGTGGTCAGGAGAGAGAGGAGCTGCTGCAGTGTAGGGAGCAACTGGGGACAGACATGAAAGCTGCTGTGCTGGAGAGCTGGTACACCTCATAAACTGCAAGTGTTGATGGACAATTTCAATGATATTCTTGATTGAAAGGGTGTGGAATATTGGGAGAGATGGAAGCTGGAGTTTTATTTAAGAGCTAAAATGGATATATTTGGTAGAGACTAGTCTAAGTAAATCAATTAAACCCATTTTCTGTAATAGCTTACACATATGTCTGAAGACAGGAAGGGCAAATATTTGGCATTTGGAAAAATACGACAATTAAGAAGCAGATGGTTATAAATCAAAATGAAATTTAGCAATGAATAAAATCTTATATTGGGAACTGTAATCTACTTGATAGAAGACATAATCTAATTGATAGACCATCCCTATATGCTGAAAGATGAGCTGTCAAGGAAGAAGATTGGCCTGGCTGAACAGAGAGTTTTGTCTGGAACTCAGGGAAAAAAAGGGTATTTATGCCTCTGAGAGAAGAGGGAGGACTACAAGGATGCCATGAGGTTGTGCAGGGAGAAAATTGGAAGGGCCAAAGCCCAGTTAGAACTTCATCTGGCTACTGCTGTAAAAGGCAATAAAAATGTTTTGATACAGTAGCAACAAAAGGAGGGCTCAGGAGAGTTAGAAACCTGCTACAGCACTTGGACATGTACAGGTCCATGGGGCCAGATGGGATCCACCTAAGGATGCTGAGGGAGCTGGTGGAAGAGCTGACTGAGCCATCCTCTATCATTTACCAGCACTCCTGGCTGACTGAGGGGTTCCAGCTGACTGGAAGTTGGCAAATGTGATGCCCACATCAGAAACTGGTTTTTTTTGGTTGTGCAAAAATATGCACAAGCTCATTCCTCTGCTTTATTCTGTTCTTCTTTTTATGTAACAGGTTGGTTGTTGGAGCCAGCTGTATCCTTTGAAAATCCTGTGATGATCTATGATTATAAGTGGCATAGCTGTCTTTCCTATGAAAGTTCAATTTTCAGAATTCCTTTGCTCATGTCATACTGTTGAGTTGGAAAGAGAATAGTAATAGTTTTCTATGCAGTTGCATCATGGAAATTAAGATCAGCTGAGGATAAATTCTCAGAATCTTAAATCCAGTGTTAACTATGTTAACTATAAGACTTCCAAGTTTTAGTCTATGTACAAAAGCAAGCTAAAGATGTCTGTGTGAGGAGAACTTGGTATCTCCAAGTAAAAAGCCCACTTGTGTACTACTCTTGTTTATTGTGTTTATCAAAATGGTTGTTTATGTTTGCTTAACTGGTGTGTCACCAGATGTTTCCCTTGAGTGTGCTGGTTTTCTAACAGGCATTGGATTGGACACTACAGTCATGATGAGAAGTATCCCACTTCGTGGGTTTGATCAGGCAAGTACAGAATCTCTTACATCTCCTTATTTAGCAAATAAATTAAAAGATAGATTTGATTATTTTTATCTCCTAAAGAAAAATTGTTGTTTGTTTCTCCAGACATTTCCTAGTATGTGCACAGTTTTTGCACAAGGTCTGAGCAAGCAGGGAACACTGTGTGTGTGGCTCTTGGTCAAACACTTAAAGTAGGGCTTGTTCTGAGAACTTGATCCTCTGTAGGCAGGGAAGAGCACAATGGCCATACCAAAGTTAATAAAGTATTAATGGAGATAAAATAATTATGTTCAGTCTGCAGCCACATTGAATCTGATGGAAACTGATTAGTGAGCTCTCATGTTTCTGAAGAGACATAACCCTGCTGTTGCCTTCATATTAGTTAATATCAACTTTGAAAATAAAATTTTGTAAACTGAGAGAGCTTGTGTATAGCTGTTCTTTGTGAGTAGTTTTGTAATAATATCCTTAAGTAATAAACATCCTCTGGCAAGGTGCAGCCTGAGTTCCTGCAGTCAAGAGCACTGACATCTTTGGGTAAATCTGTTGATGCCACACGTTACTGCTTGAGTGTGGTGTGGCATTATTTCAAACAGGCTCTTAGGACAAAACTATTATTTCTTTTTTTTGTAGTAAAACTTTCCATGAAACCTTAGTGATTCGTAGTCATTGCAGAGAAATGTCAGATGTCAGGCAAAGGGAAATATTTTTCTCCCATTGTCTCATGAAAGTATTTAATTTTCATCAAACTACTAGAAAATTGTAATTATGGTAATGGTAAATTGATAATGCTCTAGATTGTGTAAACAACAAATGCTTTAAAAGTAATAATTTTATTAATATACTGTTTTATATTTTTGAAAATAATTTGAGTGTTCAGATGAAGATGCCTCTTGGAATGGAGTTGCAGGTCATAGTAGCTCCCTAAATTATCATGTTTTGGCAATGCATAGTAACTAAGTGATAAAGAATGTTTTTGAAATGCACAAGGTATTTACTGGGGTTTCCTGAACCCAGCTGAAGGAGGAGTTTACATTATAAGAGTCATTTATCTAAGAAAAAACAAATTTGTTTCACTACTCAACAGCAAATGGCTTCTTTAGTAACTGAGCACATGGAATCTTACGGCACAAAATTTTTAAAGAGATGTTTCCCAACTAAAGTTGAAAAATTGAAGAACAACAGATTGCAAGTCACTTGGAAAAATGCTGACCTGGACAGAGAAGAAAGTGATTCTTTCGACACCGTTATGTGGGCAGTAGGTAATTATGTTTATCTTAACATTTCTTTGCAATGCTTTCCATTCTGAAAGTGATGTCACTTCATCATGGGGTCAAACAGGCCCCTTCCCCCCCTTATAAATATTTACTGACTTAAACATTGATAGTTGTTTAAATCTTTTCTTGCATGCCTGATTTGTTCAGTTACTGTCTAAAAACACATTAAAGTTACAGCAAATGGAAGAAGTCTGTAGTAACTATTTTTGCACGAGCTACAATAAATGGGAAATCATCCAGTCTTCCTCACTTTTACTAGAGTAAGAACATGAATTCCAGCAAGCTCTGTGTTGCAGGTAGTGTTCTCCAAGTCCATTTTCTTGATTGATTCATGAAGCTATTCACTGGATGTGCATATTTATCCTTTTTGAGAGGCTACCATTTCTTCTAGGATTTTTACTAAACTGTGTTGCTTAAGTTTGTTACTGCAGCCATCATCCAATTCAGAGAAAGAGAAGTAACTGTCTCTAAAAGTCCAATCTCTTTGCAGGAACCTTGAAACTGTGTAGCTTTTTGAAATCTGGTTAGGGACTTTTACATATCTCAGACCTCTCGGAACTGACATACGACGACTACGAGTAAATGGGTTTAAAAGAATGCTGTGACAAGTATCTATGAGCATAATCACCAGAAATGGGAATCAAATCTGGGGTTTGCCTCCTTTGAGACAAATGCTACTTCCTGCAAGGACTAACTAAATACATAACTAGCACACTAAATGATATATGGTACCAGGCCCCAGCCCACAGGAATGAAAATACTCCTCAGTGTTGCCTCCCTAAGCTGCTCATTTGTTGCTGTTACGAGTCTGTCCTCAGTTCCTGTATTGGTTCAGATGGGCTGCAAGCCCACCAGAGTAGGAGACCTCTTGTCTTTTGTGCTTATAAAGCTTTGTGAATATCTGGAATTTGAGATAAATAATGCATGGCTGAAGGTAGTAGTGGTATTTGGCAGGCAGATGATATCTGGCAAACAAAGTAAATAGGCTTAAATGTACTGCCCAAGAAATCTGTTTTGATGCAGACAAATAATCGGTTTTAGCAGCAGCTTTAGAAATCCCCTTGACTGCTTTATTTTTATATTCTTTTTATCTGGCACTACTGTTTTAGAGTAGTGGGGATGCATTACTCTTTATTTATAACATAAACTTAAATTCTTGTGGTTGTAGAATAGATCCATTACAGGGTCAGAAACAGATCATTTACAGCATTTCGTATTTTGCCCAGTGGACTTAATCTATTGTCCAGTTGTCGCATTTCCCTGGTTAAGTCAGCTTTATATCTTCCTAATACCCCAGAGAGCAGGTTGTGCATTGTGACGAATGTTTTCTTTTCCTTACTGTAACTACTACTCTCTTAGAAGTACATTGGGCTCTACAAATTGTGGAAACAGCCTATAATAATGGATTATTCTCATCAGAACCAATCAAACAGACTAGTGCTTGCCAAGAGCAAACAAAGCTCATGCTATCTGGACATGTGGCAGTCATGAAAACTATAGAATAATATTAATGAGGTGAGATGAAAATGTTTCCAAAAAGTGGGTTTCTAAATGCTGTATTTGATTTTTCTTAAGCTTTCGGGTAAAAAACCCAACCCATTCTGTGGTTCTATGAAAAGTACACTGAGTTGGAGACACACATGTCAAATGTCAAGTCAATTTGTTTACTTTTGTCTAAGATGGAAAAAAGAGCTATTAAGTTGAAATAATAAGAAAAAATCTTGGGTTTACTGTTAATTATAATGGAATAAGGTTGCATGATAGACTACTGCAATTCAGTAGTAACATGAGTCTGCTCACTATTTCAGTACAGAGAAATTTTACATGTATTATAATTTTTCTCATATATTTGAGTTACAATCCATATTTAGAAACAGCAAAATTAATAGTCTGAGGATTTTGTGTTGACTTTTTTTTAGTGTTCAAATTGGCACTCCACCCTTAAGGATTAAACACATTAACAGTTAAAGCTGGTTAATTGGTGTGCAGTCCATATGATTCATTGTTTTGCTCTGTATCAGCACACCCGCACCAGGTGTCTCAGATAATAGGCTGGGAAACTTGGTGGTGTTGAGGATTTCCTGTCTGCAGATGTGCCAGTTACAATACTGATTGAAGCAAGTCAGCTTGTAGAGTTGGTTAAAAAGCAGCCACTATTGTTAACTAATTGTAGCCTAAATTATAGTGCATATTTCCTTCATTTTTGCCAGTGCATCATGGAATTTTAGTAGGATTTTATGAATAATGTTAAAAATAATTACCAACAATGGGGCATAGTTTAATAAGCTGCAGTACTATCTCTTAATGTCAGCCCTTTAAAAAGAAAATTAGATTGTGTTTCTATGAGGAGTTTTGTTTTGCTTTTGGAATGTGTGATTTTCTGCTTGTATGGATAAGCCAACAAAAGTAGGCACAATGCTCTCTTTGTTTTTCTAGGAGTTTTTTTGAACTAGTCAAAATGTTTGAGGGGGAAAAAAGAAATCTCATTTTGATAGGTTTTAATGTAATTTAAAAGTTCCAATCCAACATTTTTTAGGTAACTGTCATGGACCTGTGATAGTTTGCTGAGGGACTAAATACTGTTCTATTCCAGGTTAGTGCAAGAGCTTGTTCTTGACCTTTATTTGATTTTTCCAGTTCAGCTATGTCCTTCTGTCTTACTAGTGCTGTCTTCAGCTTCTAGAGAATTCTCCTGAAAGGATAAGGTTTTGAGGTTTTGTTCAGTGTAGAACCAATAAGCTTTTACTATTATATAGTATTCTCCCTGCCCTTAAGGACATACAAGAAATATTTGTCAGATGCCTGATTTACCTGAGCTCCAAAGCAATGGTAAATGTGTGCATGTACAGAGTAAACATGGGGTCTTCATCCAAAGGAAAGAGTAAAGGTTGACACGTTTGTAAGCAACTGTAAGCAACAGATGCAACTGCTGAGCTGCAGGGCAAAGTTGCAGGAGATCAGGCTTTGTAAGGAGCGTTCATTTCAGCTGTTGAAGGGCTGAAACCTGTGGCTGGAGTGCAGCAGTTGCAAACAGCTGATATATAAAAGGAATTGGTAAGTAGTATTTCCATGTGAGTTTGCAAGAGATGGCAAAATATCACTGCTGTAACTGAAATTTG
The DNA here is from genome assembly GCA_013400955.1 of Drymodes brunneopygia. NCBI lineage: Eukaryota > Metazoa > Chordata > Aves > Passeriformes > Petroicidae > Drymodes > Drymodes brunneopygia. Next base: position 93,631 of record VZTZ01020219.1, on the reverse strand, counting down.
ATTGTTCACAAAATCCTTAGAAAAGCTAACCAGGTCACTCCATCTCCAATGGGATCCTACTGTCTAAAGGAGCAACACTGAGTGGATGATTAAACTAAGCAGATATTTGAAAAATAGCCTGGAATTATTTTGTCAGAGAATGTGAGGTACTGTGCTAGTAAACCTTAAAGAAAGAGCAATGGCCAGCAGCAGATTTTAAGTTTAGCTTTATTAAAAAGAGTTTTCTCCCTCATGAGGGCAGTGAAACAACCATTCTCAAGTTCCAATGCATTTGTAAGCTTAGAGGATCCCAACTGTTTCTTGGAAATAACATCATCTTTGCTGTAAAAAAGAATTACAACTCTAGGTCAGTGTAAAGCTGAACAGGTGTTGCACATCATATGCTATCAAGCACATTGTCCTTTGTGTCAGACTGGACACTGGGCAGATTTATTTTGTTGTGCAGTAAAATAGAATCCTCACTGTTCAGTATCAACAAAGGGTTAAATACATAACATTTTTTATAATAGTTTTCTTCAAGGCTTACAACCAAACCGGTTTGGAGTAACAAGGGAAACAGAAATTCTGTGTAGGGATTTTCTGTGAAAAGTCCCATATGATAAAATATTGTTGTGATCTCCTGTGAGCACATCTCTGCCAGCCCCTGTAGAAAAGGGAATGGGATTTAGATTTGTCTTGGCAAACAAAGTCTTGCCATTGAGTTTTTTAACCTTTGAACTGTTCAGTGAAAAATAATGCACCTTGGTTGATCTCAGACAACTCAATGCTTATGTGTTGTGATTTGCTCTGGGCTTTGTGCTCTTTGCTTTGTGAGGCTCTGGGTCTTTGTTCTGAGCTTCCCATGCCTCTCTTACTAACTATTGAGGTAAATTCATTCCTCTTGGTAAGATACGGATTCTGCAATCTTAATGAAAATTGTCATTCCCATTATATCAACCAGTGCTTTTATGGTTTTTTCCCAATATCTAGCTTTAAGGACATTCAGTCAGACTTTATTCAGCAGGGCTATTTTTAATGTGCTTTTCCCTTTGTTTGTTTAACCAACTCATGAACTTTGAGTGTAACTTCTATTTTATCCTGCTTTTTTTACCAGTCTGTACCTACAAAGATAACTGGTTTGTGTGCTAGGCAATGCCTCTAAATCTGCATGTGAAGAAGGTTGGATTCAGGACTATTTCAGCACTAAGGTGCTATTTGAGATGATAGGTGATGCTAACCTTTACCTGAATTATGGTATAAATAGATTTTTAAATGGCAGAAAAATACTCCAAAGTAATTTCTTGAAAACAGGATAGTTACTGTGACAGTTTGTGCAGAATACAGGTTCTGTCCACCCATAAGTGCCAAGGAGATTGAAGCCAGTGACCTACCTCACTTGGGAATGGTGGTTGAGTGCTGGTTTTTGAGACTGCAGAGCCATCCTTTGAAACCAAACTTTGGGTTAAAGCAAGCTTTGTGTGGGAGAATTAATATAAGAGTGAACTATAGCTTTCTTCTCAGAAAATGTTTCCAGCCCACTTCACTCTTTACAGGACCTTGAGAACAAGAGAAGTAGAATTTTAGAAGTCTGCCCCATGCTGTAAGTTTTTAATTTGGTTACATGTCACTTGGAGTTGCTTTTGTTGCTAACTCCAGATGTGCAGTGGATGGCCATGGCCAGGTTTTTGCTCATTGTACCACAAGTTTTCTGCTGAGAGGACTCCTCTGTGTAAAAAGTATTAGTCAGTGCTACAGGAGAGTATACAGTGAGCAGCCTTGGCAAAGAACCAGTTAGTGCCCTGGCACTGACTAAGGGCCAGATTTTTTTTCAGATGGTGGCAGGCATGCTGGAGGTTTATCAGTAATGGATGTAATGTTCCAAAGCATCCTTGTAAAAATGCTGGACACTGCTACCAATGTGATAAAAGTTCTGAACTTTTTTTAACCTTATTCGTACTCTAGTCAATATTTTCCTGTAATCTGAACAGTAGTTACACTGAAGTGGTTTTTATTAGTCATTATCAGCTGGTTATGTTTTAGTGAACATCTTGTGGGTTTTAGGAGACATTTGAAGGAGAAAAGGGTAGTGGTCTTGAAATTAATTTGGGGAATGTGTCAAGCACTCAGAACGAAGAGAGTATTGAGAGTGGGAACACAGACAAGATTTTGGTTAAGATCAGAGTAAGGTCAGATTGGATTTGATGTGTCAAAATGCCAGTGTATAAGGAAGAAGTGGAGAAGACTGTTGGGCTTGCACTTTATTCCAGGAAACTCTCCTGTCACCCAGCAGTATCCTCACAGTGGCCATCTGCAACAAAATGCATGGTTGGCTCCAGTTTGGATTTTTAAAATGTTGGGAGGCAAACAGGCATTCCAACTTCTGAGATTAAGAAAATCTGGAAGACCCATTATAAAACTCTGCTGTAGCTGCACCTTCATCACCCTGGGAAATCTTACTGGATGTAAGAGTATGCTATCACTCATTTACCACTGCTGCTTACCTGACTGTGGCTATTCCTCTGGCCTCTGAGTTTCGCTGCTTCAGCCTCCTCTGTTGAAGGTCCTGCACCTGAAGGTCACAGCAGCCTGATACTTCTTCCCCCTGTTCTATGTGCAGCTGTGATTACCAGAGCTCCTGGGCAGGTGATGGGACACAAATGCCATGTCACAACACAGCCAGCCTGGCCAGTCAGTGTCTGTGATGGGAGCTTCAGCAACTGTCCTGTCACTCTCTGCAGCTAAACTGGCTGGCAGCCCCCTTAGGAAGTCACGTTGTTAGATTTTACAAAAACAGATTGAAAAGCTGTTTTTTCTGTTAAAGTTAAAAGCAAATGGTGGCCAGGATTGAAAGCAGGGCTCTGTGTGGTTTTCACAGCTGTGTAGTAAGTGTAGGGGTCTGTGAAAGATGAGATTATGGTGTGCTATTGGAAGTGCAGGAGGCAGGTAACCTTTTTAAGGGTCAGATTTGAGGTGCACCTTTTTTCTAGATGTCTGGCATACTATTTTACTATTTTGAATGGAAGCTAAATCGAATCTTGTGTCCTATATAATTGTACACTCCTGTTCTTTGGCAGTTTCAGAACATCTTCAAACTTAAAGCACATATTCTGATTTTAGGAAAGGGTGAGCTTGTGTGCCTGGTAGGATTTGGGATCTTAGAAATAAGTTGTGAAGTCATGCTTTCTTTAAGTTGTAAATGTGAAAAGATTAGGAGTTACGGGTATAAAATGAAAGTCCCACTGAGAAATGGTGAGAACTGATTCTATGATAGTAAGTGAACATTGGGAAATATCAGAATTCCCTGAATTTGGCACTATAACCTACCAAGATACATTGTATAATAATGAGCCTGAGGTACTAAATTTGAGATGAAGCAAGATCAGTAAGTATAATTCTGGTTTATGGAGGTGAACCTGCATGGGGCTAAAGGCCAGTAAAGCTTCAGTGTTTAAAAAGTTTTGGTTTTGCTTTCAGAAATCATAGTTAGGCAGTAAAATTGAGAGAGAAGCTTCACTATGAGAAGCAGCACATTTTTCTGTAACTCTTAGCTATTAATACCAAGCAGTACATATGTTAAAATAGACTGGAATGGAAAGGTTAAGTGTTATCCTGCAGATTTGATAAACTCAGCTGTTGTTGTCACAGGTCTTTAAATGACTCTATTGACAGTTTTTCTTTTTTTTCCTCTTTCTTTGCCTGCCATTGCGTGCTAAGTTTTCTCTTGGCTCTGCCTGGCAGGAAAAAGGGGAAACTAGAAAACCCCATTAGTTGTCCATTTGCAGAATACCCAGGCTTTACTCTCAATACACAAAGAAATACAACGGTAGGAAGTTGTTTCACATCCGAGCCAAGATAAGGTCCTGGAGGTTTATTATTTTTGTTGCCTGATAGCATCAGGACTGGGGAGCAGGGGGCAGAGAAGGAACAGCAGATCAACATCCCATGAGGACAACAGAAGGGAAGACAGACAGATAGCCAAGTGCCGACAGCTTCAGTCAGTGCTCCCAGAGGAAGTGTTGGTTTCACCAGATGAAATTAATACACAGAAGTCTTTACAGAGGCATTCAGATGTGACATTGTTTGAGGGGCCTGACTATATGGCAGATGTATGAAGCACTGAATCATATGTTTACATATAATTAGGTCTGTATTGACAAGCCAGGTTTTCCTTTTGTTTAATAATTTCCTACATTAACATCAAAGAGCTTGTTTTTGTAATGAAAACACGTTTCCCTTTTTGTTTTGCTTTGCTATAACTGCATTTTAACATCAAATGCAAATCATGACTCACGCAAAGGAGACCTGTGTGTGTAGATATACCCATATTAATTTAAAGCCTCTAAAACAGATTCAGTGTTACAAATTTTCCTTAATTTGGATATATTCAGGTAAGTTTTTTTCTGTGTGATCCTGTGTGACCTTACAAAGTTTGTGAGTACCTCATAATTTCACTTATTAACTTTCAAATAAGTTGGATAGGATTTAAGATTCCAATTTCTGGATCAGGAACTGCTTTCATAGATACTCCATAGAAAGCGCAGTGTAGTGCTATTAGGACTTCAGTGATTTAAGGGGTAACTATGCAGAAAACACTACAGAAATATATTTTTAAAATATGAGAAAATTTGATATATTTGGAATAGGAAGCTCTAATAAAATCTGGGCTTGGTTGGATTTGCCTCATTTGTTTTTAAATACATTTAAAACGTTTCTAAACTCTACAGAAATAGCTCAAATACAGTTTGAGATAATTAAATCAGCATTTAGGACTTGAGAGCAAAGTTGATAACATTTTTCATCTAAGATGAGGGAACTAAAAATATTTCAAGATAAGTGTATTCGGATTACAAGAAACAAGGACTTCAGGAATGTTTAACATTGTACAGCATTATTAATAATTTTTATTCAAAAAGTATACACAACACACTGTTGGCATTGAGTGTCATTTGGTTAATGTTTATTAGAAATTTTCAGTGTAGAAGTTGCTTAGTTTTTATACGTATATTTGTGCTACATTAGGAAACTGAATTTAGAATGTTCAATAAATATGAAATCATGTGTTTTTGTAGTTTTTCCAGTGGGTGTTATCCTCCATATTTAAAAAGGATAGCCCTCTGAAATCTGAGCAAAAGCAATGATGGTCAAACACCTTTCCCACAGAATGTCATATCCATACTCTCCACCCCTGGAGCTTTCTCAGTACAAGTTTTGTCATGTTTCTGCTTGGACTGTCAAATAGCACAAAGTTCTTGGAGACCCATAGTGGAGGATACCAGCTTTTTAGATTAACACTGCTGAAGTTTTCCAATAGCTTTTACTTTAATTTCTTTCTCTATTTTTTTTCCTTAAGGCCGAGCCCCTGACACAAAAACTCTCAATTTGGAGACAATTGGAGTGAAAACTAATTCTGAAACTGGAAAGATTATTGTTGATGCCAGTGAAGCTACTTCTGTTCCTCACATTTATGCAGTTGGAGACATAACAGAGGTACTGAGTCTACATAAACTATTTTACAATAACAGGAAGCCAACTTTGTTCCTGACTAATAACTAGTCCCCAGATGTGGTCATGCTCTAGCATATATCTTACTGTTTTGCACTTTTTCACTTGGCAGGAGTGTTTATGCCAGCCACCTGGGTCAGTAATTTCCTTCACAGGGATCTTGTGAAGTATCTCAGCACGGGAGATTATTGCTGATGTTTATCAGGGAATGCATCATTGGTCAGAGGCTAATAATGATGTCTTTATCACTTCAATTATCTTTCTAATAATGTTTTTATCACTTTTGACGTATGACTTCATGCTGCCTGTGAATGCTGAGTGAAAGCAGTTCTTGCCTTCTGTAGCTGAGTACATTTACTGGGTATGACCATGACAAGTTCTGGGATTGCATTTGGAGTATTTTGGGTGTCAATTGAGACTGATCACAAAACAGCTTTTCAGCTCCCTCATGCAAAATGCTTCTGACTGAAGTACCTTCCTCTAGAACAAGATAAAGTAATTGAAAATACTAAATGCATTTGTCTTTTGTTCATGATTTGTGAATTATTATGCCAAATGTACATGAGGGCTGTGGGGTTTTTGTTTGGTTTTTTGTTGTTGTTGTTGTTTTTTTAAGAAGGGGACATTATAACTTAAGCAAAATAATTTACTTGTTAGAGAGGTAAACCCAGATTCTGTGACCTTATTCTAGTGCTATTGATAATCTCTAGTCATATATGACAAGGATGTCTTGTTATGATAAATGTGCATTTAAATACCTTCAATCTGCCAATTTTCATTTCACTTAAGAGCTCAGATTATCTGCTGTAAATTGGGCATCTTCAAAGATGTTGATTTCATAAAAAATGTTTGTCTGGATTCTGAACTGTGCAGTTACAGGAGGATGTTGTCATCATCTGCCTGCTGTACATGCAAAATTTGGGATAGAGAGCAATTCTGAGTATTGCAAGATCCTGAGTTCTCTCTCCTGTTACTGAACTTTATGGAATTGTTGCTTTCCTATCAAGATTGTTTGTTTTTCATGTAGTGCAGGCATCTGCTTTATAAGTCTGGTAGAGCTCAATACTGTCGCAAACACTATATATAGTACAATTTTAGAGAAGTTTAAAAGATTTCTCATTCTATTTTAAAGGTCTCTCAAATGTATAAACCTTACAGGTACTTTTAGTTTCTGAAGAGATGTAAGGGTTAGATGATGTCTTGGGAATAGCCCTCAAATTTCTGGACTGGACTCTGGAGCTGCCAGAGACACTTAAATCTCATAAATCTGCTGACCACTCCTGACCTCTTCCCTCTGTGTAGACATGTGTTTCTTCCTGCCTGTCTCCATCTTCATGTGAAGTACTTGCCATTTCCTTTTAAATTGTGTTAAAACTCTTTCCTTCTCAGGTATTTTTCCTTATTTTTTTTCCACCTCACTCTACACAACTTCTCTGTCCTGTTGTCCTGTCCAGTCACTCAGAGCTTTGGGATTTTGTAGAGTTCCTCTCCTTTCTTCTCACTTCACATGCAGATTCCCTCTGTACTCGTCACTTCTTGCTCTGGGATATTTTCTAAAGTCCACTTTCTGCTCACAACAACCTCCTACACCTGCTTCTCCCTGATTATATATATGCCTTGGCTGGCCTCCTGCTTTCCAAAATTTTCTTTTTAATTTCATCCAAGAAGAAGTTGTTAGAGGCAATGCTGGCAGGGCTTAGAATCTGTTGCTTATTTTGCTGCCAATCTGCGGTGTTATTTTGGGCAAGTCATTTCCTTTTGGATGCTTTTTGTCTTCTGCCCTTTGAGGATTTAGTTAAATAAGAAATATAAAGTTGGAGGCAGGATGCTCTCTTCTTTCCTACTTTAGATCTAAAAAATCATGTCTTCATTTATTTGTAATTTTCATTTTGTTGTTAAAACTTGGATTTCCTTTTCCTGCTTTTGTCCTTATCAGTTGAGATTTTTGAACTTGAGTGGTTCAATAGACACTTCTAAATATAAGTGTTAAAAACAGCAGCACAGTTCTATGCTGTGTCCAGTGTACAACGGGGGAAAAAATGAAAAAGTTAAGTCAGTGCTCTGTGGAATATTCCCTTAAGCTTTTACCTGCATATTGGCTCAATGCAGGGAATTAAAGTGATCATTTACTACTCATACATCCAAAGTGTTTAGAGATAAAAAGAAATATTGTCGCTATCTTATTTGACTCTAGCACAATGTGGGCTGTGTAATTCCACTTGCTAAGCAATGAAATTTATTTTATTTGAATGCTTAAATTAATTTAGTCTTTTTTTTAAAAGCAGAATTAACTTAGATAATAAATTTCACTGGCATGGGAACCAGCACTGAAAGAAATTTGTGTTGGTGCATGTCTCAACACACACACAAGAATCGAGTGCATCCTGCTAAGAAGCACAAAGCTGCAGAGCTTGGCTGTGGTACTTTCTGGGTGTGACCTACCAAAAGAGCACAGGAAAGGGAATCTTGTTTCCTGTCAGTGAGCATCAATGATCCCTAAGAGTCATTATAAGAATTATTTTTTCCTCCGGTGTTCCTGCTCAGGATTTCTCTTTGCTCCACTCTGTCCCTGTCAGGGTTTCTTTGCTACCATAAAGTGCTTTTGCTCACATTTTGCAAGTAGTTCCCAAGCTCTCCTCCCTCCTTTACCACTCCACACTGAATAAACACTGAATTGCTACCAAATAGCAAGAACTACTTCTTTGGTTTGAATTCAGTGCCCTGGCTGGAAGGGGAGTGAGAGGGGGCAGGCGAGTTTCCTGATTGCTCAGAATGACTGTTTTCATTTGGGAGTCATACCCAGCTGGTGCAAGTGGGAAACTATGTGTGCATGGGTGTCTTGTTGCACCCCTGAATGACAAATGAAATCCTAATGTTACCCAAGATTTCATTTGGAAAAAAGTCTTCCAGATGTCGGTCAGTTTGTGTACCCTCAAAAAACATTATTCAAGTTTGGGCAAAATATTTTCAACTGGCAGGTGAAATTGCGTTTCAGCATTTTCATCTTCTGTAATCAGGATGAGGAAGATCGAGCTGGAATTTTAGTTTGAATTCTTTTTTTCAGTGCTGATATAAACTCACTGTGTTAAAATCCTTCCTCCAGTAGTGTTCTTGTTGAAAAGCATGGCACACACTATAAAGACATTTTCTCAGAAGGAGGTTTATCACATGGGCAGGCCGCTCTACATCTGTCATATTTCAAAGGGTGTTACAACAGAGATGTGTAGAGAAAGTGGAATGTACAGTATGTTGCTTTGAATAGAAAAGAGACCAGAAAGAGTTGTGTTAGAACAAATACACATTACTTCAAAGCTTTTTAAACTCTCTTAGGACCATCTCGGTTAAATGTATAATCCATTGGAGGATTCTTATGAACAATTCGTGTCCATAATTATCAGCAGAGTAGTTCTACACATGACTGCAAAGTGAATGTTCATTTCAAATATTTACCAAGGAAGGTCTTTTAGTCATTGTTTATGAGGAATTGGGCTTTATCTGCATGGATGTTTTCATAATTAGTTGGGTTTTATGGAATGCATGGCAGCGCTTTCACAATTTTATCTCTCGTTCCAATCTTCTATTCATCTCTGGAATGCCAAAACAACATATATTTCCTGCTACAGAAATGATTGGCAGACATGTTTCAGGCAAATGTGTATAAGAAAAGACAAATTTCATCTGGTAAATTACATTCACAGACTTGAAAGTCAAAATGCTGGATTTGAAAAATTGTGACTTGATGGATGTTAGAAGGAAAAAGGGATATAGACTTCAGTTTTGTGATTTGTCATGAACTGTGGAGGAAAAATAGACTAGTCTTTGTTAACAATTAAAATTGTGATTTCTGTTATCAGGTTAAATATAATGGTGCAGATTTTTTTTTGCAATGGAACTTTGAAGAGCTTATTAGTGCAGGTAAAAGCCTAGATGCCTATTAATATGTAGATAATTTATATGGTATGTGTACTGGAGAAAATGGTAGCTAATACCATGTACAGAGTCGGTCTACCAACATACAAAAAAAGATAAGCTGGTAAAGAAGAATGGGTTCCAGTAAACGCTAAAAAACTTTAGGATAATGAAAAAGAAGTGAAAAACTTTGAATGTGTGTGATGGGATGTTGGCTTACACTCTGTGTGTTATAGAAAAGCAGGCCTGGCAGGCCCAGAGTGAGCCTCTTCCCTAGGCCCAGAGGTGACCAGGAAGCACATCCAGGTCACCAGGGATGGACATGGGAAAAGAGGATCATGGGTTTGTGGCCTTCTGCACCTATTGTGTGTGAGTATTGTAAATTGTGACTTTATAGGTATTGTTTATCTTTCCTGTTTATATGATGGCACATCCTGTATGTGGGTGGTATAAAGGGAACTTTCACTGTGTGGTAAAGGGCAGTAGCCATTAGGCAGCGGCCATAGTAGTAGTCATAGGAGTAGTCTTAATAAGTAGTCATGGAGTGACTGTAGTAATCTTAGTCTCTGTCTATATAATAAAAAACTCCATGCAACATCACAATCTCATCTAAGAAGTCCAATACCCCAGCGTTGATTACTGCAATGGGAAATCCTTATTTTATTTTCTGTTGAGACCTGGTTTTGAGAGCTTATTGAATGACTGCCCCAAGTGAGGCTTTGCAGGAGTGTGACAAGTGTTGTATCTAAATAGGACCTAAATAGGAATCAAAACTTCACACATTTTATAAGGCATTCCACGTTGTCCCACAAAGGTGTTTCTCAGTTATGGCTTTCTTATGTCAGCATATCATTCCTTCTGGATTTGTAACCTCTTTTCTCATGTCAGACAAGCATTTTGATGATATGTCTTGGGTGAACTCTGAACTAATGGGGTTTTTTGTTAGGTTTATTAATTTTGTTCCATCCTGTTAACCTATATGGACTGTTCTTCCTCGGGCTTGACAGTACTCCTTTGCAAATGCCTTACTTCAATTTGCAAAAACTTTCAAGTTCTTTAAAATCAGCTCTGCAGTTCTGATGTTCCAGTGATGCTGTACCAGCACTCAGAATTAGGATTCTGGCTCATATTTAGCCCTGTTTGAATATAAAAAGTAGCCAGGACTCATGGCTTGAACTGGACCACATCCTGGTCATATCCTGCTATCATTCCATTTCTCACTTGCAGGAAGTTTGCATTTGCCAATAGCCATCCCTTTCAAGCCCCTCTGTAACAGCAGAGCCTGAGACCAGGACTAACTCACGCCATAGGTCACAGTGCTAGCAAAAGAGTGTTTCATTCTTCCAGGCCAGGACCAACAGAGGAAGTCAGTAATAGTGTCCGTAGATAGCTAGGTTTTGTGCCTGTATTCTGTAAAAATGTGTCAAATTTTGTTTTTAAAGGTTTGATATTATAAAAATGCTATTGCCTTAAACGAGGCTCTTCCTGATTTAAAAAGATCCTTTGAAAAATTTCTTCATGGCTTACTTTGGAGAGAAAGAAACAAGTGAACAGTCAGCATGTGACGATGTCCTGCTTTTCAAGAGGTGACATGATAAGATACAAAGATTTGACATATTTGTGACATTTTCCTCCCACTAACACAGATAGTAAACTCAGACTTAAAAGCATGTTTGGACAGAAATTATTTTTGCTTTTTCTATTTGGAGCCCTGGCTACCAAGTTGGAATTCCAAAGATTTGGCTTTCCTCTGACCATTGTCCCAGGAGAAGTCTTTGGATGCTGCTTCTCCTTTAGTTCAAACAAAACTTTGTGCTCTCTCCTTAGGGCCGTCCTGAATTAACACCCACTGCAATAGCTGCAGGAAAACTGCTGGCTCAGCGTCTTTTTGGCCACTCTTCAGAACTGATGGACTATGACAATGTGAGTTGTTATCTCTTTTTTCCCTGAGAACAATCTTTGGCCTTTTTTCTTTAAAAGAATTTTAAGGAATCGCATTTCACCACCTGGAATCCAGCTTTGCGTGCAGCCGCAGTGGAGGTGTGTGCCGGAGCTGCACCTCTGTCATGCACAGGTCTCTGCCAGGCAGCTGCTGCACATGGTCCAGCTGTGACACCTCTGCTTCTTCCCAAGCAGGTGCCTACCACAGTCTTCACTCCCTTGGAATATGGTTGTGTTGGACTGTCAGAAGAAGCAGCTGTGCAACGTCATGGGTCAGATAATATTGAGGTACTGAAAGCATTTTTAATTTTCTAGTTGTTGTCAGAGTTGCCCTGTGGAAAGGCTGAATTTTCACTGCTGTGTCAGGTAAAACCTTTGGTCCCCAAAATACTGTGTTTTTACACTTAGGGAGTTGGTGTCTCCAGAAGTGCTCAGAACTTCAGTAGTATTGCAGCAGGTTGCAATGGGAGCTGTTACCTATTGGGCTTAAAATAGTTGATAGGGTGTGACAGCTTTAAAGTAGCTGCCATTTTAGCAAGTTACATTGTGCAGCATCATTAAATAATGGTTATGTTACTTTCAACAAGTCACCCTTGAAAAGATACGTTGTGTTACTCTTACTTGCCCCAGGGAAAATCATTAATGAGAAAATAAGAATTTACTATTCAAAATGCAAAAATTACAGTTTGGATTTTGTTGTGGGATACATTATTATAGATATGAAAAGATTCTTGGATTTCATTAGTTTCAGTAAACAAGGCATTGAACTTTTGGGAGAAGCTTAAAAATGCTTTTTTTTTCCTTTAATGTGATGCATTAGTCTGAGTAGCATTATTTGTGAGGGGTTTTTCAGTTTTATGTTTAATCTAATGATTACTGAGAAAGATTTGTGTTAAGCTCTTACTGTGCTTTCCATATTTTTCTTTAAAATAATGAACAGGTTATAAATAAATCAATTTTTGTACAGTGGCATAAATATGTAGTAATAATTGTTATAATAATAAATACCAGGTTTTGACATGACAGTACTCTCTAACACAAAATGTTACTGTTTTTCTTACCAGATATACCATGCATATTACAAACCTTTAGAGTTCACAGTGGCTGAAAGAGATTCAACTCAATGCTATATAAAAGTAAGTTTTGTGAGCTTTTAACTTGCTTTTAACTTAAAATGGGGTATGGTACAGCCAGCTTTAAAGAGCATCGTTTGGCAAAAAATCATCTCAAGATGGGTATTTTCTTGGTGACAGACATCTTGAAATTGCTTTGCAGATATTAGCATTTTTCAGAACTGACATTCTGCTGATGAATACCATCTTTGAACTGCTTTTAAGGTCCTAAGAAATATTTCAAATTCTATAGAGATCAATCTCTGCTTCTCCCGGCAAAGTCCTTAACTGGTTACATGTAATATTTATATTGCCACCTCTTGAGAAAAGTATGATACCTTCAAAAAATTAAGCATAAGGCTTAAAAACTACAGTAACTATTCAGTCTTTACTCATGAAAACAAAAAAGCTCCTGGTTTAGATCAAAGTGTCAGACCTGAAAAGGGCCTTCTGCAGCAATCCAGTTGCTTCAGTGTTGGAAAGGTTTTTGATGCTGTTGCCCATAGTAGAGAATCTTAGATAAGATGAAGTATAGTGTTGGTAGAATATATCATAGTTTTCTTTTTCTGTCTTTTCTCCTCAACATCAGGGAACAGTCTTTTTTGCATAAATACATCCATCAATTATATTATACCATATTATATTGTTGTTGTTATGTAAGGAATATCACTGTCAATAATTGCAAGTTTTTCTGACTGTATTTTGTCACCTCTCAATTATGTAAATGCTTGCCTTAAGTGTCCCAAGTAACTAAGTGTAACTAAGGTGATGATATTCCATTTTGTGTATTCCCTTTGAATTATGTCAATTAGACTGAATATTTAAGGGTGAAGTAGTAATAGCATAATAGTTATTGGATGATATTTAATATGATCATTATATATAGTCATTCCTAAACTCCCAAAACATGTAAACAAACATTTAACTTGAGTGTTTCAAACTCTGTTGTGAGACTTTTTCCTTTAAAACTCCTTAATATTTAAAGTCCCCCATAAGGATTGGTGCTGTTCCTGGCATTCCTGATGAAAGAATTCAAGCTTTTACTGAATAGTAGAATTTAGTAGATTAGTGATCATTTAATGCTTGATGGGAGGACGCAGGGAGAGACTGACTTTCTTTTCATAATTATAAAGATGGTGTCCTTACAGGAACTAAAAAGTTTTCATTAAGTTCTCTAATAAAAGTTAAGTGTGCCATGACTCAGGCTCTCCCAGATACTTATTAACCTCCATCTTTGGCTGCTTCCAAGGCTTGACTCCTTTTTAGGTTATGTGGCCCATGTGGTAAATGAATCTCACCAAACATGCTGCTGTGTTTACTGACTGAGTCACAAAGGCACAAAATATCCTGGAATTGGTAGCAGTCACCTGTGAGAACACAGCTGGTAGTGGTGGTGGTCATCTGTGAAAATACAGCTAATAGGGGTGGTGGTCATCTCTGAGAGCACAGCTGGTAGTGGTGGTGGTCATCTGTGAGAACACAGCTGGTAGTGGTGGTGGTCATCTGTGAGAACACAGCTGATGAAAACAACTGCACAGGCCTGGAGAAGTGCTGAGGTGGCCACTCCATGGAAAAGAATACTGGTCTGGTCACCAGACTCCAGAAAGTACTTTGAGGATTTCATACAAATGGCAAACAACAAAGTATTCAACACCAGAAATTGTTGTTATCAGTGGCTCCCTCAAGTCTGAAAGAAATACACTTATAAAACTTCCATTCAGGAAAGTGCTTAAGGACAATAAGAGTAAGACCCATTGAAGTCAGTAAGACTTAAGCAAGTGCATAAGTTTTTGGCACACTGGAAATAAACAGCTGAACTAAGATCTTGGGGCACTCCAGTTTCATTTAATTCATCTTCATGCCTTATCTTTAAGTGTTCTAAGAAAAGATCTCTGTGTGATGTATTGTTTTCAGATGGTGTGCTTACGAGAGAGGGAGCAACGAATACTTGGCCTTCATTTCATTGGACCAAATGCAGGCGAAGTTATTCAAGGATTTGCTCTTGGAATCAAGTAAGTACAAAAGAATGTCTCTAGCTTCTAAAGCCTGCTTCTTAAGTTATTGTAAGATTATAAAAGATAGCTGCCTAGTTTTGGCAACACTATAAAGAATGCATGCTTTTTGTTACTTTTATGGAGTATTGCACATATTTTCACTAAAAACACTGCAGTTCTTCATTAAGATGTACTGGATTTAGTTACTGTAATACTGGATATAGTTAGGGAACAACTGAGGAAAACATATTGTTGATTTGATATAGTTAAAGCAAAAAACAGAATTGTGCATTATCTTACTAATGTTGGTTTTTTCTGTGTAGCTTCTTTTGCATTCTGTGCAGAGGATAGGAAATCACTGTACAGTTTTGCAAGTTACTTCTCTAAAAAGATATTTGTGCTTTTCAGAAAAACCTCTCTTTACACCTGCCAAGCATTTCCTTTCCTAATCTCATCTTTAAATGTGCACAGCCATGGCTTCTAAAAGTTCAGCAAGGATTTGCATGAATTCTTATATTTCTGGGGTATAAGCTGAATATAATACAGTAAAAAAGAAACTTCTGTAGGATGATGGGAGAGGGGTGGTACTTTTGTTTGAAGTGATCTGCTAATTGCAATAACAAACTTATCCTTTGTGATCTGATCTTGTTTAAGATTTTGCTCAAATATTAATATAGAAGTCCTCCATTTGAAGGAATAAGGAATGATTCTCAGTCCTCTCTGGTTAAATGGAAAATTCCTGCCATGCTTCTTCTGTGTTACAATTATTTCTTACTTGTTTTTTTCATTTCCCCTTCTTATTGCTGATTCATATCTTCAGAAACGTTTATTCCTGTATTTACATTACAAAATCACAGTTTTAAACTCCCTCTTCAAAGAAAGTAGTCTGGGACACAATAAATCATCACCAGTCATGGTGTTAGTTCATTTTCCTAGACTTGATCACCATTTACTGCAGTTTTAGTCCTACAGTTGTGAGTGACTATTATAAATGAAAAGCAGAAAGGATTAAGAAGGCAGGACCACAAATATCACGTGAGGAATATCTTGGAAATCACTGATTGCAGTGTACCCTCAGTACACATTTTCAACATGTGTTTGTAGTCCATTAATTGCCAGTGGTATAGATTCTAGAACCACATTTTTTAGGATGTCATTGTTTTGAAGTTTTATCCAAAATAACCATTGAAAAGGAAGCACATGAAATTGGAGTGCTTTTCTGCCTTGCTTGAGGGAAATGAAAACTTTGGCCACAGTAAGAGGTTTTCAGCAGGTCAGATTCTTGTATTGGTTTCTCTTGCATTTCACAAATCCAGAGCTTTCAGTGTGGAACCCCCTCTGCAAAAGCTGCTCTTCTCCTTTGTCAAATATTAGGTCTTGCTCCAGCCCCTCTGAAAGATGATTTTTCATCTTCCCTCCGCACCCAGCACTCCAGTAACATCTGTGGTGAACAAAGGTCTTTTACTTGTCACTGCTTTTTTGGATGCAAGTGGAGACACTAGAAGGCATCTATGACTCCCTTCCCTGTATTTTGTAGAGGGAGATAACATTATTCCATAGAGAGCTTGAAACAATCCTTAAATTTAGGGCTATTTCAGCTATTCTTACAGCATGGCCTGCCAGGAATAGCAGTTCAAAAGAAAGTCATTAAGCCTTAAGAATGTTACTGGACAAGTAAGGGGGAATTAATCAAGTGGGATTGTAGCACAAGGGGGTTTTGGTGGGTTTTGTTTGGTTGGTTGGTTTGTTTTTTCAAATATGAGACTTTTTTTTCCTTGCTTATAACATTGATATGTTCAGTATAAGCACCAGAGACTTTAAGTTCATGGAAGAATATTCTGATGTTATTTCCTTCAGCAGATTCTTTCCTACAGTTCTAATTAAGATTTTCTTCCTCTGTGTATATGTGTGCATTTTTTTCCATCTGGAGTTAGTGAAACACACGTGTATGTACAAGAAAAGCTGAAGGTTGCAGTTTTGTCATATGTTTTTGCCACAGGCTCAGTTGTGACTTAGGGTAAATTGCTTAATTCTCTCTGTCTCAACTCTTATGACAATTCTTTCCTACCTCAGTGTTGGGAAGCTGGGCGTCTACGTGTTGTGTAACTGCCTGAGAAATAATAGCATTGTTTGAAGAGCAAATGCAACTCCTCTACCTGATAAAATGGACAAGAGCAGAATAACTTTGATGTTTTAGGACCTTCTAGCTGCTTCAGGTGAATAGCATTTGACTTTGTGGATCATTTTTTTGTTGTTGTTTTTTGGTAGATGTGGTGCTACGTATCCTCAGATGATGAAGACAGTTGGCATTCACCCTACCTGTGCTGAAGAAGTGACCAAGTTGCACATTACAAAGCGTTCTGGCCTGGATGCAACAGTCACAGGCTGCTGAGGTTAAATACCATCCCTGGAAAGAAGGAAAAAAAGCACAAAACATATTTGTAAAGAAAAGGGGTTCTTAGAGTTTAAACAGCTTTAATGGTTCAGGTTACAGGAATCTTTCTTGTTCTCCTTGCAGACAGGTTTTCCCCACAGCCAAAAAATTTTCCTTGCACCATCACAGTTCTAAAACCAATGCAGTCCTGCTGCAACAAATCTCTCTTTCAAAGTGCCTAAAGCTCTTCTCTTGCTGGGAGGTAGGGAATAATCACAGTATTTTATATGTAAATATAAAACTCATGACATCTGAGGCCATCTACAAATGAAGCAGTTGTCATTTGGGTTTCCCTGTTGGCACAACTGACTGCCAGCAGAAGAGTCCCAGACACTGGGAATCAGACAGGGCATCCCTCGCAAGTTTGGTGAGATGCTTTGTCCTGCATGCTTGGATTGCTCATTACTGATCCTAATGTTGAACACTGAGACTCTGCATTCACTAGTGGAAACAAGTTCCTGGAGTGGGTAACAAAGGGTAAGCTGTCATCTTGGGGTTTTTCCCTTTAAAATGTAATATGCAAAGGAGTTTAATAGAAAATCACCTGAGGCTGTACTGCTGCTGGAAGAATCACAATGGATTAATCAGTAGCAGCCTGGTCACAGTGTTATGGTGAGGACTGAGAATGAATGATCTCAGAGGTGCTAAAGGAAGAGTTGGATTTTATGGTGGTGCCTCTGCCTACTCCTGAAATTTTTAAATTCAGCTTAGTCCAAACTAAATTGACACATCTCACAAATTACTGCTTGAACAGTGTATATTAAGCTGATGAGTAGAGTAAAACCCACTAATAATCCACCTTATGCAGCATTTATGTTTTATAGAATGCAGAAATATAGCTGACACTGAAATATTTTCTTGGTTTGTTTTTAAGACTTTTTTACTGATGAGCTGGAGACTATATCTGAATTGACTTACGTCTGGCTTTAATAAAACATGTTACTGAAGGGAACTACATTAAGCAGTGATCCAGAAAAGAAATGGTCCTGCCCTGAGCAAAGATATAAAATAATCATCTGTGACTTTTTTTTTTCTTTTTTTTTTTCTTTTTTTTTTTAATACTGGCCCGAATAAGAAAACATTATCCCACTGCAAATTCCTGGTGATTTTCGTGCTCTCCAGAAGGGGGAGGTGCTGGCTCATCTGTGGCAGGAGAGGAACAAAAATCTGAGAGTGAAGTTTCTCGTGCAGAACCCTGTTAAGGAGGTAGCCCGACAAAGGCAAACACAAACCGAACTGCACTGAATTTCAATCCCAGTTGCAGTTGCAGTATTTTGGTGTGCACAGTCACAGTTTCTTGCACCCTTTACAGCAGAATAGTGCACATTGGAAGAGACCAGCTTCAGGTGAAACAAAATATATCCTTTTTGCAGTTAATTGGTATATGTATTTTATGTGTGGAATTTGTTATTTTCATTCCAAACTTGTTGAAGTTTTGAAGAATAATCTGATGATTGTGTGTGTATTTTCTATTTTAATTTGATTGGTATTTCACTGCTGCAGCAACACAGACAAGTGGTTGGTTTATATTGAGTGTGAAATCATTTTTACCATGAGAATTGTATCTGTCTGAGAAACTATTAGACAAAAGGGATCAAAACTTCCTTGTAAAATAGGATGTAACACCATTTATCACACTCTCATTGATACGAGAATATTAAATTTTCAATTTTTTTTTTTAACTTAAACAACAAAAGCCTAAATGTTTTCTCTACAAATTTTCCTGATTTTTTTTTGGTCCATAAAATAGGAAAAGTGATACAGTTGGTCTCCAAGTGGCATTCCCTATCAGATCTCGTGATGCCATTTTTCACCTGTGAAGTCATCCATAAGTTTTTAGTTGACAAGAAATATTTGGATTGGAAGTGTAATTGAAACAATGCCTGAATTTTGCAGCTGCCTTTAGAAGGAATGATGAAAAGTTTATATCTGTATAAATGGGTGCATACCTGTGCATTCAGAAGTTTCTCTTTCCTTTAATAAAGGACATTATGAGTATGCTGCAACCAAAACCCTTGCTAGATTTTCCTCAGCTGTTTACAAAAAAAAATATTTCATAGTAAATTAAGGTTTCTTAAAATGTTTTGCTTAATATTTCAAAATACGGAAATACAGCCTAATAGAGATTCTGCTGTGAGAAACAACTCACCTCTGACAAAACTCTGTGTATGCATGCAAGATTTTCTTTCTAGTGATTGCCTATTATAGTTCCTTTTGTTTCCCAAAAATGAAAGCATCGGTGTTTAACCACGTAAAATCTGCTTCTCTTCTCTCATGCCCTACCAATGCATCCAGCAAAGTTGTCTGTCCCTACAGACTAATCAGTGGAAAGAGGAGTTAATTTCATTCATCATAAAGTTCAAATTAATTATTTGGGACAGCAAATAGAGAAACCTCAAGGAAATGTGTCCTTAGTGTATATGGAGTGTGAAACTAAGGCATGTCATTGTTTTTAGAAGAAACAGAACTGTCTTGGTTTTAGAATTGCCTGCATGAAATTGTTCCTGTCTCTTCAACAGCAGCCTGGTTCTGTTCCTCATTTAGTGGAAAATGCTGTTGCCCCCTGAAGTAAAATTAAACATACAATCACACCTCCATAATAATGTCAGAATCAACAGCAAGACAGAATAATGACAAATACTGTGATTGTGCTTTTTTTCCTGAAGGATTCACCAGGGATGGTGCTTAAGAATTGTTTTTAAAAGCCTGACTGATGTAAATCAAAACAACTGATGTACGTTGCAACTTACTGATTGCATGTGAAAATGTAAAAAAAAGTGTAGTCAGGCTTCCCAGGATGCCAGCTGATGAGGATTTGTTTGTCAAACCACAGCATGGTGCAAACAAGTCTGAGCTTTGCTGGGTCCCTCATACATGTGATCCCAGTATTTATTCTGTTCTGAATTAATTAATGAATAAAGAATATTTTTTTCTAGTAAATGTGTGATTTTTACTTGCTTAATTTTGTACGTATGATTTCTGCTTACAATAGATACGTTTTTTGATCTTAATGCTGTCTCTCTTGTTTGAAGTATGTGTTAAGGAAACGAAGAAGTAGACAGACTCAGACCTTTTATTAAGGAAATGTTGATACCTCTCTGTATCTGTGTGTAAGCTGAATAACCATTGAGATTTTTCCAGGCTGGATGGCCTCTTCTTTTAGATTTCAATTAAGAGAACCTGTAGACTCGGTAAGTGCAGTTTCAAACATTGTCTTGTTTACTCCAGCTAACGAGGTCTGACAGGTATTTTCATTGTCCCTGCATGCTGACATGCTTCTTGAAGTTGTGTCAAGAGTAAACTCCCTGAGTGAAGTCAGAGTATTATCCAGGCTGGAATATTCTACATGAGCTGCTCACTTAGGGGCTTAAACTAGAGCACAGAGTGGAGAAAATGCATTGCTACAAAGCCTATTACTGGCTGTGGGTACTGCTAGGTAAAAATATTACAAAATTAATAGAGAAATTACTAGCAAAATATATTTAGAATTCTGAGAAACTTCTCTGTCAGAAAAGTAAGGTAGTACAGTGTTCAATTCATCTCAATTTTCTTTTTTATCTTGAAATCCACTGATTGTGATGAGAAGTTCCCATTAAGTCAGGTGATACTGAGCTTCTGGAACAGGCTAGTTTAGTATTGCCTTAGTATATGCCCTGAATTTGATGCTGAGAATGAATATTGACTTTAGTCTATGTAAAGGCATTTCTATTTCTGCATTTTTAATGTTTTAATTTCCTGAAATATTTCATTGAAGGTCCTGACTGATTAGGATAGCTAGTAACAGTGGCTAAAAAAGGGAATAAGGTAAGCATAATTCTTGATTTATTTTTGGTTCTTACTTTCAGAATAACAGACAAGCACACAGACAAAATAAATTAGGAATAGAATTTAGTGCATTATTTATATTGTACCTAATGATAGCTTGTTCTCAAGGTGTTGTGTACAATTCAGTTTTGCCTTTTCCCATTTCTGCATGTACTGTATTTTGTTACATCTGCTGAAAATTGTTTCTCCAGTTTAGATTATTCCAGAGCAGGAGCTGGAAGATACTTCAGTACAACAGGTACACGTTTTTTGCTAGCCTGGTTATTCTGATAACAACATAAAAGCCATTGATGCCATAGTGCAGTGTGTTTCTAACCAAAGCAGTTGAGTATTGTAAAGACTTTTGGGTTTGAAGAGTTCTCTTCAGAGGGTCGTGTCTGTCCAACAAAGTAGGCAATTCTGTGCCCATATAAGTTGCCATTTGTCTAAATGCCAGTACATCAATGTACTCCAAGTTAAGGTTGGCCATTAATTTCAGTGGGATGCAAGTATGTGCCTTAAGTGCTTTGTTAAAGGGGAATCAATATGAGCATATGCCAAAATGTCTTTCATTATTACAGTTGGGGAACAGGCTGCAATTATGATTCAAAACATAAAAGGTACAATAGACATCTATGATTAGGCAATGAAATATGCCTTTAATAAGCATAGTGCAGACAGTTTGTTTTGCAATACGTAAACTTGTATAAAATTCATTGACTTTTTCATTCTTTCAGATCTGTGTGCTCTCTTTTAAGAGAGGTTTTTTTACTTTAATGCACGAAGTTTTCCTGATGTTCTTCCAGCAGAAAGGCTGGGTTTGTGTGCATTTATTCTAGTGCCAAACTTGGATTTTACTGGGAAAAGAGGAAACAGCAGAGCAGACCTTTCTTTCTTTCTTTCTCTTTTTTTTTTCTTTTTCCCAGGGCAGCATGCAACACATATGCTGTAATTACTCCAACTGATTTTTTAAAAAATGGAATATTTCTGTCCACTACATGTCAAAGAGCTAATTATGTTTCCGTTGTGGTACTCAAAGTCAATATTGTCAGCTCTTCTTAGTTCTAATCCTCTACATTGAATTTTGATGGGCCAGGTGAAATATCCCCTTCAGCACCTTACTGCAATTCTTGTCAATCATCTTGCCATGAAAAACATGCATATTACAAAGGCTTTGGCAACACTGCATCTGATTTCAGTCTTTAATCTTATATGCACCTTAAGAAAACATCATTCCAACTACTGACATTCTGTTTGGGACATGAATGGGATCCTATTTGCTGTGGGAAACAAAAAGAAAATTATCTAATCTTTAATGGATATAATGGAACTCTTTGGCCATCACAGTGTAAAGGCTTAGTAAACCACAGATCTAGGAAGAAAACAATTATGATGGTGAACTGATGCAGAAATTAAGCAGAATATCTCAGGTGTATAAGTAAGAAAATGCACATTTATTTGTTCATAATGTAATTGTAAAATGTCTCACTTCAGGCACTGTTGGACTGAGGAGAGTGTGTTTTTTTGGAACCCGTAGACTTTCTATGCAAGGAATGCTGTTCACTGTAGTCCATTTCTGAGCATGGTACTGCGTGTGCCACTATTTTTGTTGTTTCTTATAGACAAGATCTAGCACATCTAAAATCTTCTGATCCTACAATGGAAAATTAACATCATTCCCTAAGAAGCTGGAATATAAACTAATAAGGCAAGTTTCCAGAATCTGATTGCATCAGTTAGAAAGATACAGTATGAAGAGAAAAGTGGATATTCCCTGGGGGGAAGTGTGAAATGAAGACCAGTCTTGTTTGAACAAGGTGCTGTGCATTGTTAGCTAGATAGAGATATTGGGAGTTGCAGCCTGTCAGAACCAGCATCTCCAAGGAGGGGGTGGGGGGAAATTTTTCCAGGCAGAAGTCTCAGCATTTGGTAATAGAGTATGTCCAATATATTAATACATTTATTTAAGGAAAGGCTTTATACTCCATGAAAGATGAACTTACTGCACCTCCTGCCCTGTTTTCTTTCAGATCATACAAAAACCAGAAAGACCTTTCGGTCTTTTCTGTCTTCCTTTCCTTTAAAGTAAAGCAATATAGGAATCAGGCTTGTTATCCCTTGTTTCAGCATTAAACCAAAGACCAAGATCCCTCTACTTAAATCTTTCACAAGGAGACTCTTTTTTCCAAGGCTCTGCAAGGAATTAGCTAGGTGGTAACATAACTCAAACAAATCTAAGCTATAGATACCTTTTCAGTCCTTGGCTATTAGAATGTTATGTAACTCCAGTAAAATAAAATATCAAGGGAAAGAAAACAGTGGAAAAAGACAGGCTTTAGGCTTTAAACAGAAATTGACAAAATAAATAAATGTTCTCTTCTTTGCTGGCTTCCTCTGAGGAAAGGCCCAAATGCATTTTTCCATGGTGTACTCCCAACAAAACAGTTAAAACTGAAAGCTTGTTTTACTTTTATCTTTTATTAATGTGTGAATGAACTGTAATGCAACCAACCAATATTCTGTTCACACTGTGTCAGAGCAACAGGTTAGAAAGCAGCTTTTAGCTTTATGTAGGAGATTGAGCTCAGCAATCTTTATTTAAACACCTTTGTTCAGTGGGGACAAAGGATTGAGCTTTGGCACTTTTATTTAATCTTGATAATCTTCCTTTTTTTCTCTCCCTCAAAGGATCAAGAGGAAGTGCATTAATTTTCAACTTCACACGAAGGCAAGTTGTACAAACACAGCTGAAAACATCAGGAAACCCAAGCATTTTCCTTAGAGAAATGGAGTAAACGAATGTTCTGCTGGCAATAAGACTCCTGGATAAGAGGGAAGATGTTGTTAGGCACAGCAGTTTGGGCAGCAGGGTGTTCACACTGATGGCACTGTTCAGTTTGGCTATCTTAGGTGAATGACTCCTGTAATGTAGAAAGCAGAGATTATTAACCATATTACAGGAAGTAATTTAAAGAACACAGACTGCTTTGGAGACTTAAGAAATGGCTCTTAGATTGTCAAAGGATATTTTTTTAAATTTAATTTACACCAGACCAAGATCTAATTAAATCATGGCAGCAGCTTTTGATTTTTGCCTCTTTACTTTTCATTGAGTTTATTTCTTAGACGTATTTCAAACACAGGAGAATAAGGAGAGATCTCTTGACACTTCAGACTTTGCTTGCATTTCTGTCCTTGTTCTTTCTTTCTATATCCAGAGTTTCTAAGAGTTTCAGGTCAGGACTTTGGTTCTCTTTCTTAATTAAAGATTTAATTTTAATCCTTGAATTTTTCTTGTTCCACTTTTTTGCAAGAGGCTCATTCTAGTTTATTTAACTACTTTTAGTCCTGTTTAAGTGTTAATAAATGAATTCCCTTTCAAAGGGGTAGGAGTCTAATGTATTCATAAGAGAGAGTTTTGGGATTTTCTGCTTGCATCTTCCTTTAATTCCCTTGTACTTTCCAAATCTGGAAAGGCCATAGCTCCAGAGGAGGCAATTCTAAATAAGTCCTGTCCATAGCTGTGGTATTGTCCCCCTTGAAGAGTAAGAGACCAACCATTTGTGTTTACAGCTGGACTTTCTGAAGGGCATCATCTTCCCTTAATGACCAAGTACATCAGATTCACAAGCTGTGACAGCAGTGCCTCAGGCTTCCCATGACAGTGGCAAAGTGGAACATCTGATGAAATTTGCTTGTGAAATGCAAGGCTGCCTTTTCTGTCACTGAGAGAGAACTCTGAGGTCTTGCAGTTTTTGTATTGAGTAGCAAACTCTCCAAGTGCAAAAAGCTACACTGGAGTGATGAGATTGTTCATGTGTGGGCTTGAACATCCTTGTGAGGCCACCTCATTGTCTTATGCTCTAATTCTGGAAGTCCTAATATTTCCCAAGTTCACAAGTTGGGTGAACGTTTGCTTTAAGCTATTGTGTTGATCCCTAGGAACAGCAGAGGGGGGTGCCCCCTTGGATCCACATTATTGATTGAAGCACTCTCCCTCACTGTACTTCAGTGAAGTGTAGCCAAGAACAACAAGATAAGAATTAATGTAAGTGACAAGGGAGTTCCTCACACTC
The DNA here is from genome assembly GCA_013400955.1 of Drymodes brunneopygia. Lineage (NCBI taxonomy): Eukaryota > Metazoa > Chordata > Aves > Passeriformes > Petroicidae > Drymodes > Drymodes brunneopygia. The sequence goes on along the minus strand of VZTZ01020219.1, from coordinate 68,880 downwards.
TGCCAGTGCACATTAGCCTGGCTGAAGAGAAAAAGAAGCTGATACTTGAGTCTTTTGAGTTGTGAAGGGTCTGGTCAGTCCTTGAAGGGGAAGCACATGAATGGCCCAGTTGTCATCGCATTTTATTTTTCCTCCAACTTTGACTAATGGTGCATTTCCTCTGGCCTCCCACGGGCCATCCGTGGCTGACTTGCTTTGTCACTCTTCACATCGAGTCGCTGCCTTTACTGTCCACGCTGTTCCCATGGCGGGAGCCCGGTGTCCTCTAAAGAAACGCACAGGCACAAACCATCTGTCATTCTTCCACTCCTCTTTCAAGCCACCACTTCCCATACTGTGTGGCCTTGCAGGCTGAAAGCAATCTGCCTCCCCCTGCATGCCTGGAGTACATGCCAACTCTCACCCCACTTGATAAGGGACCTCCCGACACTCTGCCTGGAAAAATACTAATGGGCATCTCCCAGTTGATAACCAGCTCTGCCTTTTTATTGTGCTCACGGGATGATAAGTTGTCTGGATCAACAAGGAATTGTCCCTTTTTCAGGCAAAGTTATTAGGGTCAAATTAGGTGTGAGCTGTGAAATTAATCATTGCAACCGCAAGTAATTTGTACTGTGCTATGGACAAAGGGGAAAAAAAAGAAACTAGGAGAGGAAATTATTGTAGGGCACAAAGAACTGAAGTGATTAGGAAGGAGGGAGGAGAGAATGTCTGGCAGTGCTGTACAGGATGTTGAGCTAGGTCTGTAGGCTCTGCTGGATTTGGTCTCCTGCACCTGTGGACTGTGAAATAATAGAACAAGTTTCTTTAATGTAATTTAAGAGTCTGAATTAATCCACACACAAGGTGTCTTAGAGAGAGGAAGATACCTGACTTTGCACCAGAAACACTGCTTTTATGCATATGTAAGTTGATTATATTGCTTGCACATCTCTAGATAATCTGAATCACATGAATCACTCTGCTGGAAATGAATACTGCAACGTCTACTGGAAAGCCTCAATTTTGTTTTCTGGGGTGGGAAGCCTGAGTTTTGAGCCGAAAATACAAATCTGAAGGTGTGCTGAATTTGCTTGGAAATGCTGCAAAACTATTCTCATTTCCTGTAATTCTTGCAAGGTTGGCTCTTTTCCATGGCTAAACCCCAATTCTTAGCCAGCCAGAATGAAGTGGCAGGAGGAATTCACTCTCTCTTTTATCTTCTAGTGTATCTAGGAAAGCAGGAACCAGACTTTGAACCATTAATTCCTAAGTCTGTGACTTGATTTGCTGCAGTAGAAACTGTGTTTTAAGGATTTTGTCTTCTCTTACCAAAGCTAATTGTTAATTGCATCTTCTTTTCTCCAGCCACTGCCACAAGGAATGAGTGCCTTCTGTGCTGATGACAGATCTGCCCCTCTGCTATCAGACACTGTGCTTTTGCCATCTCAGTTTCCTAAGAATTGCCTCTGCCTGGGAGTCAGTGCAGCAGCCACGTTGGGGGCAAAGCAGTTCTGTGAGGAAGATGATGATGGATGACAGAATGATTCCCTTCAACATGGCTGGGGCACTGAGGTTGTGTTAAATTTTATCCACTCCCCAATATCGCCCTTTTCCTGCTCTGAATTCTTAAATCTTGGCTTTGCTGTATGAACAACACACAGATGCTATAGTGACTTGAAAGAACATATGGCACAGGATGCAATGCATCCCTTGGTCAAAATTGCCAGGAAAGAGATAATTGCTACAGGTGGCAGAGGCTGCTGGATGGCCATCAGAGAGCACACAAGGAATTAATTTCAATGCCTCTGCCAAATTCTTTGTGTTTACACCAACAACACTGCTTCTTTTTCTCTCATTACTGTCATGTATGTGATTTTGCTGCAGCTCTCATACTGGCCTCCCTCCTGTGCTCAGGGAAGAAGCAGTTCTGGCACTCCTACTGCACTGAGATTCTCTTGGGCCCTCGGGAATGTGTTTGCAATGATGTAGCTACACTGGCACAAAACTCTGGCCATGTAGCAGCACAAAACAAAGTTTGTCTGGAAACAACTTGCTCTGAAAAGTGTCTGCAAGCAGTACAGATGCCCTCATGGAGATGGGTTCTCAGGACTGGATCTCAGCCATGTTGAGAATAAGCTTTCTGTTGATGTACTTCCCTGAAATATTCTTTAATAGTTAAACAGTCTTGAGCAGAGATCATATTTCCAGTTTGGGATTCCCTTTATACATCTTTTATTAATACAGGGATTCTCCGCAATCAGAGACCAGCACCACAGAACAGCTGGATCCATTTTGGCTTGACAAGGGGCATGGGCATTTTTTTATATATATTTATGGCTTTTGTGAACATTCAAAATGCTTTTTTATAAATATTAAAAATAATCAAGGGTTCTGGAAAGAATTCATCCTGCATTACCATCATCTGCAGGAGTTCTTCCATCTTCCTCTAGAATATGTATTACTAGCTGACACTGTGAACTAACTGGTCCAGTGTGGGAATTCCTAGCTACAGCTCGAGGAAAGGGAGGCTGTGAAGGGAATTGGTATCTCTTGATCATCAGAGAGAGCAAATACAATACAGGCGGCAGTCTGGCTGCCCCTGGAGCAAGTCAGAAGCAAGAAACTTGCAAGCAGGCACCTCAGAGAGCTCCCCAGAGCTTTGCTTTGCCTGCTGCACCCGCTGTGGTTACTTGGTAGGTTACTTGCCCAGCTTGTCTTGAGGTAGCTGGAGTTGAGGCATCTGTTTTCCATTTAGAGCTTGGAGGATGCCCAGGTCTGACTTGGCACGCTGTCTGCACTGGGCATCAGCAGTACAGATGTGGAAACCACAAACCCGATTAATACGAGCCTAGAGTAAAAACTCAAATAAGCTTATAAATAAAACCAGACTTGCAGATTATTTGTTTCCATATTAGTCTATAATAGACCCTACTCAATATGTTTGTTTTATTTGGTTTGGTGACCGACATAGGTATTTATATTTCCAATAAAAATTTAAATCAGAATACAACAGATGAAGTAAGCTTAAATTATTTCTGCAGAAGATGATTGCAACTGTCTGAAGCATGTAATTCCTTACATGAAATGTTAGCCTGCTTTGAACAGAGATGTGACAGACTTCTCAGTGTTTAATTTACCATTCCATCATATCTCCAAATCCTACATTTATATATTAAAATAGACTCCTAAATGGACCCTAATCCTCAATGAATAATCCAGAGGTGTTGGATGGCTTGGTGGGTCTAATTCTTGGTATCAGCACCATCTGTGTGATCTTGGGTGAGTCACTAAACGATCCCCATGTCCTATCTTAAAATGGTGACTGTCTTTTTATCCCTGCCAGGCTCCTGTTGAGCTCTGAGTTTGATGACCTCAGGTGCTCCTTTCCAGTGCAACTTCAGCTGCACAAGTGCAGATAATGAAACCATCCAGAGAAGAGAGTTCCAAAGAACCATCTGAGAAGATTCTTCAGCAGTGCTGACAGATGTTTTACTCAGTGGGGCAGATCTCTTCCTGGAAACTGATGGCTCTTAATCCAAGAGTGAAGTTACCTTGATTCAGCTTCATTTAAACACAGTTGTACCAGAAAAAAATCTGTGGTTCAGCAGAAGCAGGACATGTGGTTTATTCTGCCTGTATTTTGACACTCAGGATGGGACACCTGCACAAAGCCCGACAAATCTTTGAAGTGAGGCCTTGTCCACATCTGTGCTGAGCAGTATCTCCAGGTGACCACTGAGGCCTACCTGGCTTTCAGACCATACCATGGTGACAAAACTGGAGTTCTGCCTCACTCCCCTAAACCTCCTAAACAGACAATAGAGGGAAATAAGCACTTCCACATGCTGGTTTGGATCTCACATGGGCTATCAAGGGAGCATAAAGTTCCCAGTGGGATGAACCTGAGCCTTGGATAAGTACTTGCAGTAACTTCTTTGTGCTCATGGGGCTCTAAGACAAATAAATAAGCAAGCAATGCTCTCTTCCCATCTCTGCCTTGCAAAAACATAAGGGAAAAAACTTTTACACCCTTTGTTAGGATGTCAGTGCCACAGGAAAGACACCAGCCATTATTCCATTCAAATGTCCAGTTTTCATTTCCAATTGTTTCTCTGGAATCCCTTTTTTTTCTTCCTCTTCAGCTGGTTGAGCAATGGCCTGTTCTTATAAAACAAGTTTTCAGCTTTGTAACAGTCCTGACTTCTCATTGTTTGAAAGGCAAGAGGGTCACTCAAAGTAAACTCTCTCGTGCTAGATAGTGTTTTTCCACATGGAAATGTTGGAGGGCCACTCTGTGCTGTCAACCCAGAAAGGCCAGAAGATGCCTTCAGACTCCCCAGGTGCCTCTGTGTTTGTTTTCTAATGTTATTGCACACACAATATCATTAATATTATGTCCAAAGCTTGTCTTTATAGACAGAGTCAACACATCTAACTTATTAGTCAGCCACTGGGAAAAAGGAAAGGATTAAGTCAACACTGTGAGGAATTAACCCTTTTCATTGCCCAGAGAAGAAATCAAAGATGATGTAACCTCTTGAAACTGCAAAAGGGACTTGATTATTTTCTCTCACAAATTAGTGGAAATATTCCCTCTCACTTTGGACTTTGGCACTCAAATGTAAAAGGTGTCCTGCAGGGCTCGGAATAGACAGGTGAATTATAAGACATGATTCCCTTTCCCATAGTATATGCCATTGAAGGGCAGGAAATTTCCCTCCCGCCCACCTTCTCCTTTTTTTTCAATCTCCATTTCCCTGCAGGCTGCTTCAGGTACTGGGCTAGGCTTGGCATGTAGACACAATTAGAAATAGAGGCGAGACTGCACGGAGCGAAGTGTCCAAGTGCTGAGTGAGTGCCCAATGGACCGTAGCAAAACGCACAACCAAGTCAAAGAAAAATGGAAAATATTCCATAAAATTCATCTTTGCATCCCTTTTTCCTCTCTTGATATATGGCCCCTTATTCACAGCTGCCCAGGCCCCGGCCCACGTGTAAATATGTCAGTGCAGCAATGAGACGGAACACGGGTGCAGGAACGCCGGCGGCTGCTCCCAGATAAAACACTGAGCTGGAACCCAGCAGTTTATTGTAAATAAAGATCAAGGCAAAGCAGCAACATCTCTGTTTGGCTCCAGCCTGCCTAAGGTTGCTGGTCCAGCTCCTTTCACAACTACCATATGTCCACATGGATCTCCCCTTCCAGAAAGGGACATGTTCCTCTTCTCACAGCTCCGTAGCCTTTGCAAGCTCCCAGATACTCTCCATGTGTTGCTTTCCAGTGACCTGGAAGCGCTGGTGGCAGATGGGACAAGGGGTGGGCATGGGGGTGAACTTCCAACTGTTCTGCTCTAAACAGTCCCTTTGTGGGCCTGGGACACGTTAATGCTTAGTTTGGTTCTACTCAGCAGAGGGCACTGGACCCTATAAAAGGGAATTGATGCCGGGAAGCATGAGGGTCTGATCACTTTTGCAGATGGACTGATTTTTTTCCTTCTGGATACTGGTGGTGTGGAAAAGAAGCCTGCAGCTCTGTCTGCTGCATGCTGATTGACTGAGAGACAATCATGGCATGTGCTAGCAGATGATAAACTTGTCCTTTATATTTATTTTTTATTTTAATTAAAGAGGTAGCTACAAAAATCAGTTATCTGGAAATCAGGCTGGCTAAAGTACCAGCCATCTGGCATCCTTCTGAAGAGCAACACCAGCCAGCTGACACAAGGGAGGGAGATGCAAACACCTACAAACTAGAGCCCGAACAGCCAGGCTGAGGTGGAAACTGGTTAAATTGTTCAGGCTTGTTCCTGCAGCCCACAGGGAAAATACAGGAGTGGTCTGAGGAGAGCTTGCTGGATCAGGAAGTTTAGCCTTCTTTGTAGCCCTTGATCTAAAGTCCCTACAATTTCATTATAAAATTATAATTTTTTCAGTGGGTTCATCTTGTTCTCAGCAATACCCACAAACAGTGCACTGTCAATCCACTCCACTCTCCCTCTTTCATCACTGAGTTCCTTTTGCTGTGTGCTGGGATTTGCATTTTCCTCACTCATGGCTCTGATGAGCTGTAAGTCAGAGGGACTAACCAAAAAAACAAAAACAAAACAAAACAAAACAAAAGAATGCATTTTTTTTTCAAATTATTTTTTACGTTTAGATGGATCTCATGCATGTATGTTGTAACATAACTCTCTTAATAATAAAGGTTTTAATGCTAATAAAGAACCAATATTTTAAAAACTTGCCAGGTCTTCATCTGGCACTACTCTAATACGTTGAAGATTTGGCACAATTTACTCAGAAAATTCAAGAATAAGAATTCATTCTCCACACTGACAGCTACTGACCTAAGTTCTTGAGCTGACCTAGGATGCTTCACATTAGACGACAGCTCCAAATGCAAGAAAACTGAATACTACCACAGTATATGCTTTAGTTCTGCTGAAGGAAACTACAAGGCCATGCTGTCTTCCAACAGCAGCTAGTAGTTATTCAGGGTTTTATACTTCTCCAGCAATACATCTCACCACACCCTAGCATTTGCCAGACCCAAACTAGAGGTTAAATGTGCTCAAAAATGTGGCAGTAGCTTCCAGCATGAGCTGATTCCTGAGCTTATTAGGACTCAGGCATGCCTGCCTTGCATAGCAGCAAGATCAGTTTCAGAGCTGGGAGAGAGGAGCAGCTTCTCTTTCACACACCCTCTCTCCACAAGTCTGAGCCTCTGCCTTTGCCTTGGCAATGGAACACATGGTTCAAGGGCTGCCCATGGCCTGTAGTGCTGTGTCACTGTTCCCATTTACATCAGATAAAAGGCACGATTGCTAAGGGTTGTAGGTTTGATTTTTTTTTTATTAAATAGGTCAGCAGGCCCTAACAGTTGGCAGCCATCTCCAATCCCAGAGCTGTATGATGAAAGGCCGTATCATGGCAGGCTCCAGTGTATCTTTTTATCTGTCCTGCCTGGTACAGCATGTTCCAGGTGGAGACTGGCAGGTGCTGGTGCTAAACCCTGCCCCACTGCTGTTCCCTAGTGACAACAGCAGTATCCCATGGTTGGACCCCAGCTCCCTCTGAGTGCCATGGAAACTGCTGCTCCCATCACAGCTCTTTAAAACATTGAGACTTTCAGACCCAGGCATGTTATTCTGGGAAGGGAGAAACTCCTTTGCAAACAGATGTGCTCTTGAAGTGCTTCCTGGAGTCTTCTTTAAGCTAAACCAAGTCTACATTTTGCAGCTTCACTTTCCACGGCAAAAGCCTGATTCTGTACCTTCATTTTTGGTACTGTACATCATTATTTCTTAGTAATAATAATTATTAATAATAATAATAATTTCTTTATAACACCACTCAGTAGAAAAGTAGGTAAATTATAAACTTGGCTATAAGTTTTGTTCAGTAGCAATTTCCCTTCGCAGATTTAAAGTGTGATTTTAATTTTTTTTATCAGTTCCTTGACAGGTTAATGGGGTACATGGACAGGAGACTTCTGCTTTATGCCCTGCAGCCCTGACAATTTGGGGTGTTGCCTGGCTCAGCTCCTAGACATGAGAGGAAGGAATAACTTGCACTTGTCCCCAGTGATTTCCTGATGCTACTGGTGGATTACAGATGTGATTCACTCCAGAAGGTACTGCTGAGTACTCCCAGGCATCTAATCTGCCAAGCAAAACTGGTAGCATCAGGTCCCATGAGAATTCCCTCTCCTGAGCAGAGGCCAGTGTCAGCCCTGGGACCTGCCATCGAATGGTGCAGAGTTTTGTTAGAAGCCAACTGGAAACGTGGTGCTGTTATTATCTGACACCAGCTGAAACAAAAGCCAAACGTTGATGAATGTCTGATCCTAAAAGTAAACAGTTTGATTTTTTTTTTCCTTTGCAAGTCAGGGGCCCTCTAGGGTTTTATCTGATTTTGGCAATCTCCTGCACATTTTGGGGCCTGGAGCATGGTTTTAATTGTTACATCACAAAAGTTGCCAAATAATGTTGGATGCTCCTTAAAAACTCTCTCCATTTTATGGAACTTCTCAACGGCTTGACTAATACAATAATTACTGGAACTCGGCTATGTTGCCTAGTGGCAAATGGAATTTTTTCATAATGATCCTGTCTGTCATTAATAGCAGGATTTGTTCTTTCTCTCAGCAGGAGAGAGGCCAGAAAGCCATAGTATCTGTCTTTTTTAATGACAGCCAACAGCAAACGGATAAAATAATCAATTATATCCACAGAAAGGTAGATAAAGTATAATTTATCATGTCAAAAACAAAAATGTTTTTAATTGGGCTGTTAATCATTTTGTAATTTTAACTAAAGAGATGGGGACTCTGCTTTGTGCTCAGACTAATATTTCATCACTAATATTTCATACAACATTAGCTGATCTTATTATAGCTTTAATAATAGTGTTTACCACTGACTGCCAAAATATAAAATACGATTCCTACTCTCATTAGCTGGAGCCTTTGCAGTTAGAAAAAGATGCCCTTCCCTTTTATTCTTCTTCCTCTAGAAAGATCCAGGAGATATAAAAGAGGGGCCAGTGTACTAATCAGCTGTACAGTTTCTAAAATATATTCATCATTTTGTTTGATTAGAAGTACCCATACTTCAACCAACAAACATGTTACAGAAAAAATGATTTTTTTTTTTTCAGCAAAGCATATAAAGAGATTAGTGTAACACAGCAAAAATTGGAAGCTTGGAATTTTGATTTCTAGCCACACCTGTGTTGTCTTGTGGGAAGCTGGGCAGATAATTTAATCCCTCCTAACTTGTTCTCTGTGTCTGTAATGTAGGTATTAGATAGCTGCATCATCAGTCTGCTGTAGAGTATGTAGGTGTTGTAAGATACATGAAAATTTGTAATAAAGATGGCAAACATCTGGCTGGCTGGCTGCAACAGCAGCCTCTCTGATAGCTACCTCTTTGAGGAAGGAAATAGGAAGTTTATGGCTGGACCTAAATCTTCCCCATATTATAACTGAAAATGTCATCGTGGTGCTGCCCGATTTCAGGATCAGTGAGGAATCATCTAGCAGAAAAATCTCTCAGCGCTAGGTACTTTGGCTGTCTACTCTTTTGTTATTATTCCTGTATAGCATGAGCAGATGCCCTGTGTGGGACCAGATCTCTATTTTACCCATAAATTCTATATTTAAAAAATAGTAGCCATGCTAAGAAAAGAAATGTGATTCTTGACCACCCCTTTGCCTAAAATACACTGAAATTACTTCCCTGCTTCAGAAGTGTTACACAGAGGGAAATTAATCTCCATTCCTCTAAACTTGGTTTCCTTCTGAACAGCTCTACCTGCCCTAAATCAAGATCCAGCCTGTAGAGTACCTACTTGGGAGTAGAACATGCACTTTAGGTCATTTGGCAAGAGCAGATTTCACTTCCAGTGTTATGGTAGATGTTTTTGGCTATGAATTTAATTTTACGTCCATAGCATCTCCCAGCGATGTGTGTAACACAGAGGGGGCAGAACTGCTCTTCCTGTAACTGGATCTGTCCTGGGAGTGAGGCAAATTTAGTGGATTGAATGGGTTTTTCACAGGCCTAATGGCAGGATTGAGGCTGTATTTATACTGAGAAGCAAGGAGGAGAAGCTCTGGGGCTGGCTTGCCCAAGCATAAATAAATTGGAGGTGCACGAACATTCAAGAAGTTCCCAGAGAGTCACATTGCACAACTTAATGGGCCTTCACCTTCACCTGTGCCAATTTTATGTGACTCTTAACTCTGGTCTTAAATAAAAATGAGACTTGCTCTAATGACATCAACAGCCTTCAGTGAAGAAAATACGCTGCTACTTTGATACAGATCCCCTTCTAGGGAGGACACCGTAGACAGCCAAAGCTCTTTTTCCCATCTGGCAGGTGAATGTTATGATTGCCTGCTCAGAAGTGTGGCCTCAACAAAACTCCTCTGCTTTCACCATTTCACTAGATGATTTTATTAAGAACATGGCTATCTGCTGCCCCTGCTTTGGCCACCTTGATTTTACCGTCCCTCTCCATTACATGAAAGGATGGAAAAGGGGGATGGGAGATGGCTGGGGGAGGGGAGACAACAGCATGGGGTTTAAATGAACCAGCTGTTACGTGTGAAGTATCTGCTTTCTAATTGCTTCTGTTGGAATTCAGGGGGAAAAGGCACCGGCCTCAGTTAATTAATAAGGCAGGACTCACATAAACTCCAGCTGTGAGCACAGGACTGGTCTTTAAAGAATAAGCCCAGGAGGTGGGGCAGAGAGTTTGATTTCCTTGCAGTAAATCCCATCACATGCTGCTGGTACTGTGTGTGTCCACTTAAGCCTTTTGGTTGGCCTGTCTGAACCAGACATGAGGGATCTGTTGCTGTCCACGTGCCTCACCCCAAGAAAAATGATCTCTCCTCAGAAATCAAAGGTGTGAGGCTATGTTTCAAGCTAGGGTGAAACTGCTGTGTTTTCACTTGAGTTTGGAATCCCTAAAAAGTGGGGATGTTTGGATCAAAGGTTTTTATTCAGACTTAACAGAAGCTTCGGTTTTTGCAGCTGGACACAGATACAGGTTTGCCATTTGGTTCTCTTTTCTGTCTAGTTCCAGAGGGTTGGGATTTGGCATCCTGTCAACATCTGTCTCATCTGAGCCCTGCCTCAGGAGCATTGCTGGAAGGGTAGCTCTGATGGGGAGGCTGTGCAGCTGATGCCTCTAGACCATGTCCAAAGGCCATTTTACAGTGATCCCTTTGAGGAGAACAATGCCCAGTTCATTTCTCTTTTTTTCTGAGAGGGGCTCAAAAAGATCAGGACTTTTTCTGAGTTACGGACAGTGTCCCTAAAACCCACATGAAAATGCAAATGCCACAGTGTTTCTTCATTTGATCCTGCTCCAGGTCTTGCTGCCACGTCCCCCACCACCAGTGCAAGGTCCTTCTAGTCAGAGAACAGCTGGGAGTCTGTGCTGAGACCAAAGTCTTCACCCACTTCCCATGGGATGGCATTTCTGGATTTCAAAGCTCGTTGTTTAAGTGTGTTATGTTAGGAAATAGTAGAATGAGAAAAAAAGGTGGAGAGGATGTTCCCATGTGGTTAATAGCCTGTTTTTCCTCACTGACTTTGGAGGGAAATGAGCTTCCTGCTTAAGGTGAGATGTCATTTTCTGGATGGAAACCTTTGTGTCCTGGCTGGCCTGCTCCTTTTGGTGCCACTGCCCAGGGGAGGGCTCTTCCAGCAAGACCGTTCTCCCTCCCAGGCCCTCTCCTTTCCTGGCACCCTGCTCCTGCCTTGCAACAGTCCTGATGCTGCTCAGATGAATGCTGGGGTCAGCACAAGGGAGGGGACATCACCATGTGGCTGCAAATGGGTTGGGAAAGGAGAAGTGCTCATTTTGGCACAGAGAGCTCAGCTGTTTGTTCTCACCGTACCCTTCCTCATACAGCCTCAGGGCTCGAGCATCCAGGAGGATTTTGGTGTTTCACTGCTGCAGATTTTAGTGACAGCTCAGCCTGGTGTGGGACTAAACTCACAGAAACATCAATAGCCCCAGTCCCCTGGGCTGGCCGTGCCAAGCTGGGCTTCCCACCCAAAGAGAAACAATTCTCGGGTGTTACAGCACGTTTCCAAGCAAGCAAGGTGGGGCCTCGCTTCGCAAAGATCTATAAACAGCAGCTCTTTGTCTCCTCCGTTTCTCTTCACCCTGAACGTGTTGCTGTTTTCAGAGGTTGGTTTCAAAGTGCTGATTCACAGCCACCAGCAGTATTGTTTTATCTGAGGAGATTAGGGCTGAGAATGTTGCGGTTTTGTAGTGAAAAGACTCTATTGGAAATAGTGTATTTGACATGAGACTGTTATTTATGCTCAAATAACCATCTTGTTTAAAGATGAGGAGTCTTTTATTTTTTTCCTTTTCAAGTTTAGATCAATCATGTATGAAGACAAACTCCCACTCAGCCTCCCTGGCCCCTAATACTTTCATTTCATTCTTCTTCTGCTCATTATTTTATGATTTTGTCCTTGACTGGAACATTTCTCTCTTGTTCTTCCTTACATGCACCATTAAAGAAGGAAAGAACTTACATTTAAAGCTCAAGACTTGTGTAGCTCTTTAGCCATAAATAATGTTTTCTACAGATTCTAAGATTATTAAATCCTTCTAGTTAGCCTCCCTCTTATTTTACAGCTCATCTGATTAGAGGGGACATATTCTTTTTAAACTTGATTTAACTATTTCTGTTTTGCTTTTGATAGCAGACATGAGAAAACAGGACCTGGCTGTATGCACTGCTGATCAGAACACTTACCATAGGAATGCAAAAAAAAAGCTTGCAGCAAGAGAGCTGATTGTTGGCATGGCAAAAACCTCCAGAGAAGCCCTGCAATTCTAAGATGTTGTTAACTTTCTAAATACAGGCAAGTCTACAAGTGAAGCTAAAATCTGTTTATCTGGGGTTATAAATGCAGTCTAACTACCCTTTTCTGTAAAGGGCTGACAGGCACAAAATCAGTGAAGGGAATACTTTAGTATGAGGAGATAGTTAAGCTCAGGTAGTGACTGCTTTTAGGCAGCTGTAGGAACTGAACCATTGGGCACTGGGCTTTGCCTCCCCATATCTGGCTTCTTTTGATGCCAGGCTCAGGTTTTGCCGAGCCAGGCATCAGCTTTTCCCATCAAATGCAGCCAAAGCAGCTGCCGCAGTTTGCAGAGATCCTGACACTGCAGCAAGGAGCTGCTCTTCCCTCTGCTTGATGAAATGTGCTCAGCTCAGACAGTACCTCAGGGGATGGCCAGGGAGTCAGGCCTTGCTTGTGGTACAAACTACAGAACTGAGCACGCAGAGGAGAAATAGCCCTACCAGAGACAGAGTGAGTGAAAAGTGCTGAAAACCCTCACAGTAGACAGCCTAAACAACAAAATTAGCCCATGGTCATCAGTGAGGCAAATGCCTCTGCCTCCCAGGCCAGACAGGCCAGTGTTTTAATGGTAGGCATAAATCTATTGCATTTTTCTCCTCATGACCTAGCATATTTTGTCAGGCCAATGCATACTCCAGAGAAGGAGTAGAATTTATGTGTGCAATAAAACAACAGAATTTCAGTGATATCAGCTGTTTGACGAACTTTAATATACATTTGGTATAAAACAGGCAGCAATTACCAGAATGTAATACCCAAATAAAATCCATGATCCATTTGCACAACAGATCTTCAATTTACTCACATTCATGTGAAAGAGACACATAAAAATTATATCCATGCTTAAAATCACTTAAAAGCAGTCTGAAAGACCCCACAGTTGCAAGTGATACCTCAGTACTTAGCTAATACTCATGTTTCGATGGCTTTGCCTTCATGATTCTTCCAGTGGTTCCTTTATGTTTTCTGGTATTTTGCCAAACACCTGTGAATCAGTGCACAACAAATATTCCTGCCATTTAATTTAGCCCTGCACAGAAAGGCTATATTAGGCCTGATGCAAACCTAATCCCAAACCTCTAAAGAGGTTTAAAGCACTCTGGTTTCACCTAATCCCGAAACCTAAACCAGAATCATTGAAAACCTCCATAACACCACAGGAATGGGCAAATAGTGAGTTTCCACTATGAAATTATTAAAAGGACACAGTGTATCTTTTGGATTTGATACCTAAAGCTTTGCCTAAGGAGCTTGGACTGTCCACAAAAAAAGTGTTTATTTTGAAGTTAGGAGGTTGAAAGGTTTATTTGACTAGAGGGCTGATTTCACCCCTCCCACCCAAAAAACAAAGAGGGGTGATCCCCCAGAAGAGTGGGAAATAGGAAAAGGGATGAACAAGTAACAAGGGAGGGGCAGCCCAGAAAAGCAAATATGAAACCCAGGTTTCTCTTAAAGCTCAGTCATGGCCCCTTGTGAGAAAGAGAAGAGCACAGCCCCTTGTGCACAACTGGGCTCTTGGGACCTGAAGTTCCTCACAGCAAACATACAAGGAAAGAGTTATTTATGATATAATAAACACATTGCTGCTGTTCAAAATAGAGAATTTGGTCTTTTGAGATCTCTTGCTGATAGGAGATAACATGTAAAAACGTGCTGGAATGGAACTTTCAATTACAAACTGCATCCAACTGTAATAAATTTGATCTTGCATTAATTCGTGTTAAATTAATTGGATTCTGTCATTCCTGAATTCTGGTAACCACCTTATCTTGCCATACAACTCATTATCTTTGTGTTGTGAAGGGGGTATTTCATTTTTAAGGTGGCTGCAGGGAATATTAACTGCACCATATTCTAATAAGCATTTAGTTCCTGACAAATTAAAGACCTGAAGTATACTGCACATGTGGTTCCATTATACATAGCAATTTATGGCAACGATCTGCTGCTCTAAATCTCTTAATTCAAATCATTTCAGCAAAACATAGTGGGAAATATGGGGCTGTGTTTGTGCATTATACAATACAGAATGTATTTATCTGTGCTTAAGACATTCTTCATAATGAGAGGCATAACCTCCTCAGTGTACTGTGTTCTCATAACCACCAAACGCCATTTAAAGCCTTTAGAGCAAGGATTTAGGAATCAGTGTTCCTACAGATGAGAAACTGGATATGAGTAGAAAAGCAAGCTCCAGATTTACCTTCCCAAACTCACAAAAAATCTTCATGCCTTTGTTTGCATCAATAGAAGTGGAACAGAACAGCACTCATTTAACAGCACTAGATTTAATTTAGCTTTGAAAGACTCTGCCTCCACAGGCAAAAATTGTAGGAAAACTGAAAAGCATGTTTTATGAGGTACCAAGCTTCCTAGCTGGAATTAGAGCAGGACAGCCTCCTGAAAAACTACATAAATGACACAGCTTTTAACTCCTAGACAGGTGACACTAGCAGATGGTTTATTTGCTTTCCTTGAGCAAGTCTTGGTGTGGCTGGAGAGCAGCAGGGGCCTGTGAGAGGGGCAAGAGCAGATCTTTCTGCAGCGCTGTCATTGTACACATCTGCACTGTGCTTCCCATCGTCCCTCTGAGGGTGGATGCAGGGTACAATTCCAACCCCATGGCAGTTTTGTTCCAACAATACACACAATGCTGCCTGATTTAGTTCGGTTGTGACACCAAACCAGTAACTTCCACTGGGAACTATTTCAGAAGGCAACTTTTTTCTCTAAGGAAGCTCTCCTGCAGGACCTGGAAAACTTTGTATGGCTGTGTTGCACTGAAAGAACTGTGTCTTTATCCCACAACAAATCCAAGCTGACTGTGGCTGCCGGAGGAGGCAAATGACTTCAGGAATACGACAGCCCCACGCACAGCACAGCACCTGATAAATGGATGCTGTGCAAGCAGACAGCCCAAACCACAGCCCAGTGCGCCTTCCCAGCCAGCTGTAGGGAATCGCCGAGTCACACACGTTCTGATGGCAGCGACAGTCCGGCCGCAGCGCCGCGGCCCAGCCCCTCCCGGCTGGTTCAGAGCCCGCGTCAGGCTCCACGGAGCAGTGACAAGCTCGGGCTCCCGGTGAAGGCCGGATCCTCCCCGTTAAGGAGCGTGAGGAAGCGGACGGGCGCCAAGGCCCTCGCAAGACCCTCGGAGCGGTGCCGCGGGCGCTGCGGGTCCCGGGAGCGGGAGCCCCTCACGGAGCCCCCGAGCCTCAGCCCCGGCCCAACCGGGCCCAGCGCCCGCCGGGCCCGACAG